>CM076852.1:25922096-26442748 GCA_039519185.1 Astragalus membranaceus
AAAGGAACTCTATGCTAAACCGTTGAAATATGACTTTTGGATGTCCGAGGTGAAGTTTTTGGGTCATGTGATTTCCCAGGAAGGGGTTGCAGTTGATCCTAGCAAGGTGGAAGCAGTATTGAATTGGGAACGGCCGACGTCAGTGACTGAGATCCGAAGCTTTCTGGGTTTAGCTGGTTACTATAGAAGATTTATTGAAGGTTTTTCACAATTGGTACTTCCGCTTACTCGATTGACTCGCAAAGGTCAACCGTTTACTTGGGATACCGATTGTGAAGAGTGCTTCCTTGGATTGAAAGAAAAGTTAACTTCTGCTCCAATCCTAATTCTTCCGGATCCGTCATTGGGATTTCAGATTTACAGTGATGCATCTGGGAAGGGTTTAGGATGTGTTCTCATGCAGAATCAACACGTTGTGGCCTATGCATCTAGGCAATTGAAGACGCATGAACGGAATTACCCAACTCATGACTTAGAGTTGGCGGCTATTGTGTTTGCACTGAAAATTTGGAGGCATTACCTTTACGGTTCTCGTTTCGAGGTTTTTAGTGATCACAAGAGCTTGAAGTATCTATTTGACCAAAGAGAGTTGAATAACAGACAGAGAAGGTGGACTGAATTTTTGAAGGACTACGACTTCGAATTGAAATATCACCCTGGGAAAGCCAATGTGGTAGCGGATGCTCTGAGCAGGAAGTCTATCCACACGGCAAGGTTAATGGTTCACGAGATGGCTTTGTTGGAGTCATTCAGAGACTTGAAACTCAAGGTGGCACGAAAGAGGGATCGCATAGTGTTGCGGCAGATACGAATATCCAGTGTACTAAGGGAACAAATCCGTGTAGCTCAAGGAGCTGATGTGAAGTTGCAGTCTCAGAGGGGATCGCCAGATTTCACTGAGGATAATGATGGCATGATTTGCTTTAAAGGGAGGATTTGTGTTCCCGATGATGATAATATCAAAAGGCAAGTATTGGAAGAAGCTCATAGGAGTCAGTACTCTGTACATCCGGGATCCACCAAGATGTACCGAGACTTGAAGTTAATGTATTGGTGGCCTGGGATGAAGGCCGAGGTTGCAGAATTTGTTTCTCGGTGCTTAACTTGTCAGAAGGTTAAGGCGAAACACCGAAGACCGGGCGGTCAGTTACAACCGCTAGATGTACCAGTTTGGAAGTAGGAAGATATCTCAATGGACTTTGTTATGGGTTTGCCGAGGTCACAGGCCGGCAATGATTCTATTTGGGTAGTAGTGGACCGATTGACTAAATTCGCTCACTTTATTCCCGTTCGCTCGACTTATAAGGTTTCCAAGTTAGCAGATGAATATGTGAAGAACATTATCAGACTGCATGGAGTTCCAACGAGTATCGTGTCAGACCGAGATCCCAAGTTTACTTCCAGATTTTGGAAAGCATTGAATGAAGCTTTGGGAACTAGAGTGCTGGTTAGCACTGCTTATCATCCTCAGGCTGATGGTCAGACAGAGAGGACTATTCAGACTCTGGAGGACATGCTTCGGGCTTGTGCGCTTGATAGCAGGAGAAAATGGGAGGACCATCTTCCGTTAGTCGAATTCTCCTACAACAACAGTTACCACTCCAGCATTGGAATGGCACCGCTTGAAGCGCTTTATGGTAGGAAGTGTAGAACACCGTTGTGTTGGTGGAAGATTGGTGAAGATAAGTTTTTGGGACCTGATATGGTTCGCGAAACTACTGAGAAGATCAAGTTAATTCGAGAAAGAATGAAGGTTGCTCAGAGTCGGCAAAGGAGCTACGCTGACAACCGAAGGAGACCGTTGGAGTTTGAGGTTGGTGATCATGTGTTCTTGAAAGTTTCTCCAACTATAGGCACTGGGAGAGCCTTGCGAGCGAAAAAGCTCAGTCCTCGATATGTTGGACCTTTCCAAATCATCGAGCGGATTGGGCCAGTTGCCTATCGCCTCGCATTGTCTCCGGCCCTATCAAACCTCCATGATGTGTTCCACGTGTCTCAGTTGAGGAAGTATGTTCCCGATGTGCATCAACCGTTGAGTGTTGATACCATTGACCTGCGACCGGATTTGTCATTTCAACGTTATCCTAGTTATGTCTTGGAGCGTGGTGTGAAGACTCTGCATTCAAGGTCAATTCCGATTATCAAAGTAGTTTGGGATGGCTTTTCAGCCGAAGATGCTACCTGGGAACTGGAAGAAGACATGCGTGCTCGATATCCGTATCTCTTTCAGTAAGGTACGTCTTGTCAATTTTGAGGACAAAATTTTAAAAGTTGGGGTGATTGTAACATCCCTAATTTTTAAAGGCTCGTACTACGATACCTAAGACCGAGTAATTAATTGTGGGAATAATTGGTCGCGTCTCGGGGATCCATATGTCGAGGAAATTGTCTAGAAATCCTATTCTCCTTTAAAGTGTGGCGTATTCATAATTTAAATGAGGAATTGGGGTTGAAGGGCAAATCCGTCTTTTCACACCCCTAATTATTAAAATATAATTACGAAGGTTATAATTAATTACGAACCGAAAGGATTGAGGAATTTCGGGTCGGAACCGGATTAATCGAGAAAGTTTTGTACCGAAAGGAATTTTCAGCACCAAAACTATCATTTTATGGGCCAAGGGCAAAATGGTCCTTTCACCATCATTTAAACCCCTAGCCCATATTTACCCAACTTAACTCACCTCACACTCAAACATTTCTCCAGCTGAAAGAAGAAAACAAAAAAAATAGAACTTGGAGTGGAGAGAAAGAAGGAAAGGGGGCGTAGGGAAGGAGGAGAAGGAGAGGTCATCTTCATCTCATCCCCTCTTGCAGGTAAGCTTTCTTCACACCCTTCTCTCTCATTTTTCATCCTCTTTCCATTGGCACCATCATCTGGAACTAACTCCCCCTACATTGTACATTGCCATTTGCGACTCCATGAAGCTCTAAGTGAGGAAAATCTGAGTTTTTGGACAGTGATTAGCTTGCATGTTCATCTGAAGCTGAGATAGAGTCAAACCAGAACCTACATTGTCCTTGGAGAAGATTGTGGGAGTAGCTGAGTTCCTGGAATTCGAAATTGGAGGTGTAGTGTTGCTGTTGTCTTGATTCGAATTCGGTTCTAGCGGGGATAGTTCGTTGTTTTCGGTTCGACGATCTCGTCTCTCGGTTCAACTCTCGGATTTCGTCAACGGGTGAGTTCTACTTACGATAGGGCATTTTGATATTCGAACTTGTTTTCGATGTTGAACTCCTTCATCGCGTTTTCAATTTTCGAAAGATTTAAAACCGAAAAACGATTTTGAGTCCAAACGCTATTTTACGGTTTAATGAGAATTTCGATTAAATCGTTGAAATGAAATGATTTGTATATCGTCTGGAATATCTGGAAATTTTCTGAGTTTCAGGTGATCGAAGTTAGAAATCTAATTGGGCGAGAACGGAGAGCGAAAATGAGAGAAATGCGAAATTTTGGTAACATACACAGGTCGCACGGACCGTGCGCCCCTAGGCACGGATCGTGTGCCTGTTTCGGGTTGGAAGAATTGGAAATCAAACGGGATGCACGGGTCGTGCGCCCCTTGGGCACGGATCGTGCGCTCCCTAAGGGTTGGATATGTTAATTGAAGTGCATCACGCACGGGTCGTGCGCCCCTGGGCACGGACCGTGCGTGAGGTTCTGTTACTGACTTCCGTTTTCTCGTTTTGTCGCTCCGTTCGATCCCGAACCTTTTCTAGTCTCTTTCTCAACCATTTAAAAAGGGATTGCCTTACTGGAAACCATATTTTGAACTTGTTCAACTCATGATTTTGAAAAAGAGCTTTGAAGGCCCATTTGATCGAAAAACCGAAACCCTAGGACGCGTGTGAGTACACCGACTGATGGACTGACTGAATATATATGTTTATATATGTTAAATGAAAATGATTATAATGCCGGAGGTCTAACTTATGAATTCCTCAAAATGGGTTATAGATCGATATGGACATTGTTTATCCAATTATTATGTAATTGATCCATTTGGTGATCGAAAAGATATAAATTATCTAACTCTCGAGAATTTGATGCAGATTGTCATATGTATTGCGTTGGGTGATGACCCGACAAGTAGCATACTAGGGAGGGTAGTCATGACCCCTTACCTAGGCCCTGTATACGTCTTGGCGTGGTCAATTCGTGGGTTATCGGGATTCGTAGTCGTTGTACAGCCGATTTATGCTAAACTAAAATGGAAACACGATTTGCCGGGATTCGTAGTCGTTGTACAGTCGGCATTTCGATTTATAGCTTATGATTCGGGATTCGTAGTCGTTGTACAGCCGTTTCATGATAAGCTAAGATAAGAACACGATTTGCTTGGCATTTCGATTAATAAATAAGACATTGTTATGTCAGCTTTTAATAGCGGTTTAATGAATTGAACCGAGTGTCAGAGAGGGGGCACGGTAGGACTCACTGAAATAATGTTATCTCACCCTATCCATATTTGTTGTTTTTCAGAGAAGCAGGGAAAAAGGAAGACGATTGTGCACGAGTAGTTGGCATACTCTTGGAGGTGCTGAAGACTTAGTCGTTTGATCCTTTGTTATTTTGTGGCCCTATTGGTTGTATAAACTTGTATTGATTATGAGTTATATGAACCGTTTTATGTTTCTGTTTGGTATTTGGATTTGGATGTTGTAATCCATTCGGTATGGAACCGATAAACTTCTATTTTATGAAGTAATGTTATTCCGATTATGTTTTATTTCAGAAAAAGTTTGTATGTCCAATATTTAACAGGAACTGTGTCCTCTGAATTTCTGCATCTGTGCACTTTCGGTATCTCTACATGTTAGAAATACCGGGGTGTTACAGACACCATTTGTACTGAATACTGATGTGCTCGACCTTGGTGCGGGCACGAGCTCCGAGTGCTTAGTTGAATGTATGAATTGCTTGAATGAGCGATGTCTCGTCGTGCTCAGAGGTTTGAGCGGGTGGTGGTACCTGCAATATCACTCCAACGCCCAAGTCAGTGGAAATAAGAGTGTGAGCAAGTAATTATGTGGGTAATATCGTGTACCTGTTTAGTGGGAGCAGTTTTTCTTTATATAGTGTTAGAGGGACGGTACTGGCCGTTGGATAGGTGAGGTCGATCTCGACCGTCCATCTGACAAGCTTTCAGCCAAGGTAGATCTGAACCGTTGATTATTAGTGGATCCGGGTCCTTCTTCTCTGCTTCGTTGATGGGCCGGGTTGCGACCGTTGATTATTAGTGGATTCGGGTCCTTCTTCTCCCAAGAAAAAGAAAGCTGCCAAAGCAGCACAAGCTCCTGCTAGAGCCAGCAAAAGGCTAAGGCAGGGGTAAAAAGGCAAGCATTATTGTAGTCTTTGTTTTATCTTACATTTTGTTTAAAGCCTCTCCCTATTGATATGCATGAACCAGTGAGGACACTGATGGTCCTAAAGTTTGGGGGAAGACCTTAGTAATATTATATTATATATTGTTAAGTACATTTGTATTTTGTTAATTATAATTAATTAATGTTATGCATGTTTTGTTTGTTTAAATATTAGATATGAGTAGCTGCACTTTTTAAATTTTATAGTAACAAAAATTTAACTTATATAGCCAAATTAAAGTGATGACTGGATGTTTTTGAGTGAAGTAGCCTTGTGTAAACAATGAAAGAGTTTTATTGAACAATGAAAGAGTTTTATTGCTGCTTTTTACACAATCTCCAAGCTTATTGAAGAACCTAGTTAGCTAGGTATAACCTAAGGCTAAAGTTTGCTTTTTGAAGCTAAAGTTTGAGGGTGCATCGGTTATGTTAAGGCTAGGAACAAAGATGATAGTTTGGTCAAATACAAAATGAAACAAAAGTTGCAAAATATCTGAAATAAATCACTTAGTTGTTCCAAAAATGCATGAAAAGAAAAAGAAAAGAAATGCAAATAAGGAGCTCAGTATTAAAGGTAGCAACTAGTTTTGTTCATCAAATTACCAGCGCTACAGCGTCTAAACGCTACAGCGTCTGAGAAGTCACCAAATCAAAACCTTTTGCACTGACCAATAATCTGAAAATGCCTAATCGAAGCCCTTTGCTGTGCTTTGAAGCCCCCCAATGCTTGTGTGAGTTTGTTATTCCACTCTCCTTTTTGAAAAAATTCTTTGGCTAAACCAAAAGAAAGCCACTCTATCCAAAGCCTTAAAGAAATTTTGAAAGTGGCTAGGAATATCAGCTAAGCTTTGAAGTCACACACTCACAAGTGAGCAATAATGATTCTATTTGTTGTGGTGCACAAAGTTGTGTGAGTTTTTAAGTATGATCTTAAATTGTTGGCTTTACATGAGAACAAGTTTTGTGAAATTCTGTTTGATTTAAAAGATGCAGCTAGTTATATTTTGTTGTTTACTTGTCATTTCATTCAAGCGTCATTGCTTGGGGACAAGCAATGGTTTAAGTTGGGGGTGTGATAACTCATATTTATATGTGTTATTTATACTCTTAAAACATAAATCAAGGAGTGTTCTCAAGTAATTTTAGTGCTTTAATATGTAATTATGTGATTTAAGGCGCAAATATAAGTTTAGACTTGATTTCCTAAATATTGGGCATAATACGTGCCTTTGTGAACATATTGATGTTTTGCCTGAGTGCTGCAGCGGTAAGCCAGCAGTAAGCGCTATAGCGCTAAGGAGCGTGGACCACTTGGATATTTCTGAAGCCACATGCTGAGTGATGAGTCATCAATCTTATCCCCTTATTCTCAGCATGATATTTTGACCTCCAAGTGGGGTGCTATAATACACTTAGCGCCTCCTAATTGAAGCCCATCTAATAGTTGGTAATTTTAATCATCACCCCTTTTTGTAAAGTAGCTTTATGGATATTTAAAATAATATATCTAATTAAGATATTATCTATTAGGGATATATATCTCATCTATCATCATCACCGTATATATAGAATAATATATAATTATTCATATGCACTCATATACATACGAAAGGAGAGTTTTAACAAAGAGAGAGATCTATCTTGACATTTTAGTTTTCCTCCATTGTTATTCCACTCATGAAGCTTTTAATTTTTAGTATAATTTTTTGATTTCATTCAAGGTTTGCTCATGCCATAGCCTCATCCAACGTATATGACTTGGCAGAGGCGGATCCACACTATAGAGTGTGGGGTAAATTGCCCCCATAATACTAAAAATATTTTAGTTAGGTATACTTGGTAAAAATTATTTTGCCCCCACAAAAAAAAGAGTCTGCCCCCATGAGCTAATTGTTTTTTAAGTTAAGGTATAAAGAAAACTAACTTATTCTTTTGTTCTTCTAATTTTTATCATTTTCGGTCTCTTCCTGCACTAAATATACACAATGGAAACTTATATAAGTAATTTACTGCTATTTAATTTGTATTTAGGAATTTATTAGTATTATTTAATTTGTCTTGGTCTAGTACAACACAAGTTGTAAACCTGTTAAAGTATTATTTTTATTATATTTTTAGTGATGTGTGTGTTTGAAAAATTTTGTAACCCCTCGCCCAGGGTCCTGGGTCCGCCACTAATCGTGAAATTATATATTTTTCTTCTAAAAAATACTACACTATTTTTTTGCCCCCATGACATAAAATTTCTGGATCCGCCACTGTGACTTGGGATTCATGGAGTGTATCTTTTGCAACCATTCTCCTCTTGTCTACCTACGGTAATATAAGCTTGTTTGTTTATATCATGATGATGAAGTTTGTCATGAGCTAATTCACTTTGTAGTTGGATTTCTCTTAGTGTTGTAATGAACCTTGAGTAGCTTTTATATAATATGATGATGTTTGTGTTTCATTCCTTGTGTTATAAAGCTTTCAATCTTGTTTTGGGAATGATCAACTAAAATAAGGGGATTTTGTGGGTACAGACATGGTTCACAAAGAGAACTCAAGGAATGATATGAATAAAAAACCATTTAAAGACATTTAAATGAAGTGTACTTAACCCTAGACATAGGGGAGTAATAGTTCATAAGGTAAATGCTGTATGAACTTAATATACAGCGGTAAAACTTATTTAGAGCCTGGACATAGGAGTCTTGTAACATAGCCCTGACGATAGTGACTAAAAGGCACGCCACCATGACGCTACAGCGTCTATAGATTCTGTAACGCTACAGCGTCTAATATTATAAAACACTACTCTTGGGGATTTACATACAAATGAGCTATCCAACTCACTCTTAAATACTTTCAATCCAATACTGTTTTATCACAAACCATTATGTTTACAACTGCACACTTTTATTTGTCACTTAACTTGTTCCACTAATTTGCTAATTGCTTAAACTACTAGATTAATTCCAATCCCTGTGGGAACGATCTCTATTTTATCATTATATTACTTGTTGCGATTGTGTATACTTGCACATAACTACTTTTCGAACAACACTTACCTTGAGAGGCATTCTTCTGCCCAATGCTCGCTCTTCGAAGGACGGGCTGTCCCACAGCGAAATCTCTTGAGACGACCTTGGCATTATGCCTCGAGGCCATTCCTTGTTTGATCAGTGCTTCTTTTAGGGCGGTCTGTGAACGAAGTTCTTCAATTAAGTCTAGCTCTTCTCTAATCGCCTCCCCATTTTCTTGGGATGGTTTGGGGTTTGTTGTTCTCCAGCTCAGTTCCCTGATTTTGACTGGGATAACTGCCTCAGTGCCATAGACTAATTTGAAAGGAGACTCGCCAGTGGTAGAGTGGGGTGTCGTTCTATACGCCGATAACACATGTGAGAGCTCTTCTGCCCATTTTCCTTTTGCCTCATCTAACCGCCTTCTTAGCCTGCGTAGGATTTCTCTATTAGGAGCTTCTGTCTGACCGTTTGTCTGGGGGTGCTCAATTGAAGTGAAGCGTTGTTTTACTCCTAGCTCGGTTAGGTGCTCTTGAAAATTTTTGTCAGTAAATTGGATCCTGTTATCTGAGAACAGTACCTCATGAATACCAAAGTGGGTGAGGACACTTTTCTTAAAAATCTTCAAGCAATTTCTGGATGTGATAGTGGCCAGAGGTTCGGCTTCCACCCACTTGGAGAAATAATCCACCGCAACTATCAAGTAGTTGAATTGCCCAGGAGCGGGTGTAAATGGTCCCAAAAGGTCGATCCCCCCACAATGAAAACGGCCACGGAGCGGTCATGCTGTTCAGTTTGACTGGTGGGGCGACATGAATGTCTTCTGGTCGTTGGCATTTATCACATTTCTTTACTAGCTTCTTCGCATCCTCTTCCATCGTGGGCCAGTAGTACCCCGCTCTGATAAACTCCAATTTAGTGTATTTTTAGGGACATATTTGAGTCACTTTTAGAGCAATTATATACTAATTATATAAATCACTAACTTAATTTGCTCTTTATTGTGCAGAGAGAAAGAAAATTCTTAACGCCTTTTTTGCTAAAGCTCGAGCTCCGAGGTGGTTTCCACAAATCCCCTCATGTATTTCTCTTAAAACATAGCTAGCTTCCTCTGGCGGGAGGCATTTTAAGAGTGGCATTGAGAATCCCCTCCGAAACAGTTTCCACTCGATTATTGAGTATGATGCTGCTCGCCTTCGTGTTAGGGCCGCTATTTTCTGGTCGCTCGGTTCTTCTCCGTCCCTGATGTAACTGAGGATAGGGTCGATCCAACAATCTTCTGGTTCGACCATGCAAATATCTCGAGCTAGAGCGGTATCAAGCCGCACACTGGGTTGAGGTAAGACTTTCTGAATGACGCTCCTATGGTTCCCTGGGTTCTTCGTGCTGGCCAATTTAGACAATATGTCGGCCCTGCTGTTCTCTAATCGAGGGACATGTTTAACTTCTGCGTATTCAAACTGGCCGAGCAGTTCTCTTACTCTGGCCAAATACCTTTGCAAGACCACGTCCTTGGCGTCGAACACTTCTTTGATCTGTGATATCACTAGGAGCGAGTCTGAGTGTAGCTCTACTTTCTTAACGTCGAACTCGTGGGCAAGCAGGAGCCCATCTATACATGCTTCATACTCTGCCTGGTTGTTGAATGTTGAGAATGAGAAGGTCAATGCTACTTCAATTGTTGTTCCCTCGGAAGTTTCAAGAATCAGGCCTGCCCCGCTACCCTTGCTGTTTGATGAGCCGTCCACATGTAAGGTCCATACGGGAGTTATCATCGCAGTGGTCGGGGTCATCTCGGCTAGAAAGTCGGCTAGGGCTTGGGCTTTTGTGGCCAATCTGGGTTCAAATTTGATGCCGAATTCTAATAGCTCAATCGCCCATTTTATCATTCTTCCCGCTAAGTCGAGTCTGTGGAGGATTTGCCGTACGGGTTGATCCGTTCTTAAGACGATTTGATGGGCCACAAAATATGCCATTAATCTTCGGGCGGCCACGACTAATGCTAGAGCTAATTTTTCAATCTTCTGGTACCTGAGCTCAGGACCTTGAAGGGCTTTACTGAGGAAGTAAATTGGGTTCTGTTTTGAGTCGTTCTCTCGTATCAGTACTGCGGCCAGCGCCTCGTCGATGATTGCTAGGTATATGTATAAAGTTTCTCCTGGCCCTCGAGTCGTCAGCACAGGAGGTTGTAGTAGAGCGGCCTTCAGTTGGTCTAGTGCCTTATCGCACTCTGGCGTCCATTAAGTAATTTGAAAAGAGGGAGCGACTTATTTGCTGCTTGAGCAGTAAATCGTGAAAGTGCGGCTATCATCCCGTTCAATTTCTGTATTTCCTTTTTGGTGGTGGGTGGTCGCATTTCCGTCACTGCTCGGAATTTATCCGTGTTGGCCTCAATTCCTCTTTCCGTTAGGTAAAAACCTAGAAACTTTCCCGAACGTGCATTTCTCAGGATTCAGCCTTAGTGAGTTTTTACGGGCTTCTGCGAATACTTCTTCTAGATTGGACACATGATCGTTATCCATTTTACTTTTCACGATAATGTCGTCCAAGTAGACCTCTGCTACTCTGCCGATTTGTGTTTGAAAAACTTTATTCATCATTCTTTGGTAGGTCGCTCCTGCATTTTTCAGCTCAAAGGGCATAACCTGATAGCAATAGTTTCCCTTCCCTATCATGAACGCCGTTTTTTCTTGATCAGGGGGGTACATGGCGATCTGGTTATATCCCGAGTATGCGTCTAAAAATGATAGTATTTTGAAACCACTGGCATTGTCTACCAGTCGATCAACACTGGGCACTGGGAAAGCATTTTAAGGCATCTTGGCATTGTCTATTTTCCATTCTGATTCCATTAAGCCTATTATCGGAACCTGATTCTTCCCCAATCTCCTTGTCCATTTTCGGATTGAAGCTATCATGGTGAAGGTGATGGAATTCTGAAATTCAATCTTGTTGCATGCTCTTGATTTAGCTGAAATTCGGCATTCCAAGTAGAAGTATATATATATCTTGCATTTGCGAATTGGAAGGGAGTATGTGGCAAATCCAGTTGCTGTTTCCACTGATAAGAATGGAGGGTTACTGCTGGTTCAGTGGATGGAAGCCCAAATTCGTAGTTACAAGAGTTTGAGGTTGATGATTCAAACTCATCAAATTTCTGGGTAAAACCCGTATGCACTACTCCCAGTATTTTATTTGTATCTTCCACCACACAACTCCGATGATCGTGATTCTTGTCCTTCTGGAAAGTTGACAAAAAGCTCTTCATTTTGGGCACAAGAACCGTATGATTTCATGGAGAAATGAAGGAGATATCATGTCCCCAAGTTTCGGATTCAGAATCAAGCACTGTCCTGGACCAGTCATCTTGTTTTGGTGATATCTCCCAAACCACTGCATGCATGCGTGTGAATCCTTGACCATATGAAAGTAGACGAAATTATCTTCACAATGGGCACTGATTTGAGTATATTTGGTCACGGATTGACCAAGTTATGCTTATTGCAAAACTGGATCCAGATGCTGGGAAATGGAAATTTGAAGCTAGTATGCCCGCTCGTCGAAATTGAGTTCGATTCGTCATAATTCTCGAGGGTCGTCAACTCAAGTACCGGATGAGTGTTCAGTATCAAGAATTTGATCGAGTTACTGATGGTGCATGTGGGACCCAATCGAGTTCAGATGCGGAGGCACTAGGAGCGTGTACGTGACTACGGGGATTGTTCGAGTGGTTACAATCCGGCCGTCCGTGTTCCGGCGTGATTTCTCGCGGGATCGTCAACCGGGTGAGTTCTACTCACGGATAAGGATATTTTTCGTGTCTTGAAATTATATCGGGTTGAGTCATAAGGCAATTATCAATTTTCGAAAGATTTTGGAACCGAAAACCGTTTTTGAACAATATCACCTTTTTACGGTTTTTATTGAATTGTTGAACAATTTATGAAATTGTGATTTTAAGTGCTTTCACTGGAATATGATCTGGAATGTTGTTTATTAAATCCGTTTTTAGGTTGGAGAACGATCGGAATTCGATTTGGGCGAGAAATGGAAAGCGGAATGAGAAACTAGAATTCGGTAACAGAACAGGCCGCACGGGTCGTGCGCCCCTGGGCACGGACCGTGCGCCCTCTTCGGGTTGGCTGTGTGGTTTTGGTAAATCACGCACGGGTCGTGCGCCCCTGGGCACGGACCGTGCGTGAGCTGCTGTTACCAGACTCCGATTTCTCATTTCGTCGCTCCTTTCGATCCCGAATCACTCCTAATCTTCTTCCCAACCAATTTTAAGGATATTGCCTTACTGACAACCGTTTTTTGAACTTGTTCAACTCATGTTTTTGAAAAGGGCTTCGAAAGCATAATTGATTGAAAAACCGAAACCCTAGTATACGTGTGGGTACACCGACTGATGGACCGACTGAATAGATATGTCTATATATGTCAAATGAAAATGATTATAATGCCGGAGGTCTAACTTATGAATTCCTCAAAACGGGTTATAGATCGATATGGATATTGTTTATCCGATTGTTATGTAATTGATCCTTTGATGATCGAAAAGATATAAATTATCTAACTCTCGAGAACTTGATGCGTATTGTCATACGTATTGCGTTGGGTGACGACCCGACAAGTAGCATACTAGGAAGGGAAGTCATGAGCCCTCACCCTAGGCCCTGAATGTGTTTTGGCGTGGTCAACTCACGGGTTACCGGGATTAGCAGGCGTTGTGCGGCCGGTTTGTGCTAAGTAATTCACGAATTGCCGGGATTAGCAGTCGTTGTGCGGTCGGCATTCGATTAATAACTAAGTAATTCACGAATTGCCGGGATTAGCAGTCGTTGTGCGGTCGGCATTCGATTAGTAACTAAGTAATTCACGAATTGCCGGGATTAGCAGTCGTTGTGCGGTCGGCATTCGATTAATAAATAAGTAATTCACGAATTGCCGGGATTAGCAGTCGTTGTGCGGTCGGCATTCGATTAATAAATAAGTAATTCACGAATTGCCGGGATTAGCAGTCGTTGTGCGGTCGGCATTCGATTAATAAATAAAATTCACGAATTGCCGGGATTAGCAGTCGTTGTGCGGTCGGCATTCGATTAATAAATAAGTAATTCACGAATTGCCGGGATTAGCAGTCGTTGTGCGGTCGGCATTCGATTAATAAATAAAATTCACGAATTGTCGGGATTAGCAGTCGTTGTGCGGTCGGCATTCGATTAATGAATAAGACATTGTTATGTCAGCTTTTGTAGTAACGGTTTAATAAATTGAACCGAGTGTTGTGAGGGGGCACGGTAGGACTCACTGAGACAAGTTGTCTCACCCAATCCATATTTGTTGTTTTTACAGAGAACAGGTTATAAGGACAGAAGGCGGCACAGTTGGTTGTCGGGTTCGAGGAGATGATTGAAGATTGATTCATTTATAGTTGTCCTTGTTCTTCTGTAGTTGTATCTGTATTCGGTCGTATGACTCGAGCTTGTATTATTTTATTTATTAGTTTCCGCTGTTTCTTGTAAAGATGTATATCTGAACAGGAATTTTTATACTCTGATTTATACCAAATTGTATATTTAGGTATTTCTTTGTTAAAGAAATACCGGGTGTTACACACATGCGCCACTTCCCACTGGATTTCTTGATTAACACTACATTAGATAACCATGTAGTGTACTTGATTTCTTTTACGAAGTTGGCCTCGGTCAAGTCCTCGACTGCTTTCATCGCAGCCCGTGCCTTTTCTTCCTTTTGAACGCGCCTTCGTTGAGCTATCCACCTTGCTGATGGGTCGACCGCCAAGTGATGGAAGGCCAACTCGGACGGGATCCCGGGCATATCGGCCGCACTCCATGCAAACAAGTCAGAATGTTTTCTCAGACATTGGACGAGTTGTTCTCGTACCTCGTCTGGGAGATCGTTCCCGATTTTTACTGTTTTCTCGGGATCGTTACCCAGCTGGATTTGCGTGAACTCTCCATCAGGCTCCGGCCTCTTGATTTTCTTTTTCAGCTCTCTGGTTAGGAGGTCGTCTTCCTCCTCTGCCTCGCTATCCGGGTCGTAGCGAGCATCAAGGTCGGTCATATTTACTTCGTCTCCTCCTTTCTTCGGATTGTCTGCTTGTCTCATTTCTCGTTCCCCCTGTTCTTTTAAGCTCATGTAGATTGTCCTTTTTGCTGAGGAGAGGTCGGCCGGGAGAGTGACTACCTCTCCTTTGTCAGAATAGAACTTCATTTTAAGATGGACGGTAGAAGGGACGGCTTCAAGTCGTCCTAATATTGGTCGGCCGATTATACACTCGTACACTGATTTAATTGAAAGCACCAGAAAATCGATCTTCACGGTCCTACACAATGGTTTGTCCGCACTATCGTCTCCAAAGGTGACCATTAAATCGATACGACCGAGGGGTGTTGAGGACGACCCCTTGAAGCCGATCAAGTCTGATCCCCTATATGGTCTGAGATCGTCTCTAGAAATTTTTAATACGTTCAGGAGGTCTTCGAAGAGAATGTCAGCTGAGCTCCCTTGGTCGACCAAGATCCTTCTAACCTCCACGTTGGCCATTACAACGACTATCAGTAGCGGGATCTGCTTGTTCGGCTTTCCGTCGAGTAAATCATTGTCAGCAAAGGATATGGGCGGCCTTACTGAGGGAACCCGGGGAATGTAAGTATAGGCGACGCTCATGATTTCTTTCCATCTTCTTTTCATGGATTTGTTTGTTTCCCTTTCGTTACTTGGGCATCCCCCGATAATTATCATGGCAACTTGTCGCCCCCATGGGTTTTCTGTTGTCTAAAGTCTCTTCATCCTCTTTGACCTCCTTTGCCTTTGCTTTCAGTTTTTCATTGAAATCCTCCTTCTCGCCGCCGTTCGCCGGTCTGCCCCTTTTTGACATATTGGGTTAGCTTACCCTTCCTGATCAGGTCTTCTATGTCGTCTTTCAGGGCCAAGCAGTTGTTGGTGTCGTGCCCGTTCCTGCGATGATAGCAGGCAGTATTTGAGGGACGGGCGTTGACCCTCTTTGAGGACTGTTGGTTCGGGCCTCTTGTATTTTTGAACTCGGCGTTTGCACATTCGTTCTGGATCTGTGCGTAGGATGCGTTCAGTTTAGTGCGGTCTGCAAACTTCCTTGATTTGAAGTCCCTTGATGGGCCTCCAATATCTCCTTTCGACCTGTTGTCGCGCTCAACTTGAGTTCATTCGCCTTGGGCTTCTTTGGTCATGCCCCCCGTGACGGCTTGCATGGCGATCGCTCTCTCCTCATAGTTCATGAACCTCTGAGATCTGCGGAGGAAAGTCTCTAGTTTGGGCGGTTCGTTCACGCCCACTTCGATTTCGATTAAAGTGCCAGGTACATAGCCCGTCCCGGAGGAACCACAGTCTCATGTCGTCTTCCAGCTCCTCTCACGGTGCCCGCCTCCTTATTAAAGTGTTCCACGTAATCTCAGAGCGTTTCTCTAGCCTCCTGTCTGATCGCTTTTAGGATTGCGTGTGATTTGGGCTTCACCCTTGAAGCTGTAAAACGCGCTGAAAAGACCCTAGCGAGCTGTTCCCAGAAGGGGATGGTGTTCGGCCTTAGTTCTGTGAACCATTCCAAGGCTGGCCCTTCAAGCATTAGCGGGAATATTTTGCACCTGACCGGTCAGTGCGCCCCCCGGTATTGCATCGTTAGATCAAAGTATCTTAGGTGGGCATCGGGGTCTTTCATGCCGTTGTACATTCTTAAATCTGATGGGGGTTTCTCCAAGGCATGAGGGATGGGGTACTCATCAATAATTTGGGTAAAAGGGCCCCATCCTCACGCCATTTCTTTCCCTGCGAGGTGGTTGGTCCTCGAGGTATCGGCCTCGATGACCACGTCGCCTAGAGGAGCCTTCAGGACTGGATCGCTCTAATGATCGGTTCTCATATTGAGGGTGAGTATACTGGTCATGCGATCTGCTTCTCGATCTAACGACCGACCCGGATGAGTCGTATGAAGATTCCTCGTGAGAGGGCCAATAAGTGGGGTCGGTCGAGGAGGGCGGTGTCCTATGTCCCCCATATGGGGTTAGGGTCCCTCAGTGAGTCCTTCACCGAGGGGGCAACCTGTGGACGAGACGCATCCTGGGGGGTGACCTGTGCTGCCTGGATGAATTTCCTCTTCGAACCGGAGCTAGGGTGTTCTGCCGGTATTGTTCGGGTGCCGTGTACGCCCGTCCTGAAGTCGCCTGCGTCAATATTTCTAGAATCTGCTGGACGGCGTCGGCCGGGAGAACGATGTTAGCCTGAGTGGCCGCTCGGGAGGGTCCGATCTGAACCGTGCCTTCTGCTGTAATTGGGACACCCTCCGAGTCGACTGTGGCTGGGTAGGGCTAACAACTGTGTTTGGTAAGAGCGGGTTCCTTAGGCGGGGTGGTCTACCTCGTGGATCCATAGGAACGTAGGTGGGATAATGCCTTGAGTGGTTCTCCCAATGTGGTCGCCAATGTACTGAGGTACTCGACCTTGGTGCGGGCACGAGCTCCGAGTGCTTAGTTGAATGTATGAATTGATTGAATGAGCGATGTCTCGTCGTGCTCAGAGGTTTGAGCGGGTGGTGGTACCTGCAATATCACTCCAACGCTCAAGTCAGGGGAAATAAGAGTGTGAGCAAGTAATTATGTGGGTAATATCGTGTACCTGTTTAGTGGGAGCAGTTACTCTTTATATAGTGCTAGAGGGACGGTACTGGTCGTTGGATAGGTGAGGTCGATCTCGACCGTCGATCTGGCAAGCTTTCAACCAAGGTAGATCTGAACCGCTGATTATTAGTGGATCCGGGTCCTTCTTCTCTGCTTCGCTGATGGGCCGGGTTGCGACCGGATCAGGTGCTGGATTGGGCTTCGGCCCAGTCCAGAACACCATTCATATGCTTATTGTATGCAACATTAGAACCGTACCTCTCTGTCTCTAGAGATGGACCGGTCTGATGTCTGGTCGTACTGCTTGTGTGTAGATCGAGAGCAGAGCTTGCCCCGGGTTGTACCTGCAATGACACTCAAATGCCCAAGTTAGTTGGGTTGAAGTCAAGGAAGGAGCAATTAATTGGGTAAAAAAGTGTACGTGTCAGTGGGGTTTGACCCCTACTTATAGTGTCTGACAACGCTTTCTGGCCGTTGGATGGCGCGGCTTAATTGTTCTCAGCCGTTGATCTCACTTTGCGTGAGTGCTGATCATGGATCGTTGATGGATTGAGCCAGTTTGCGGCCCACTAACCGGATTGGGATCTCGGCCCAGTCCGAAACAACATCTATGGAACACGTGACGTACTTTTCTATGTGCAATAAAGTAATATTATTATTTTTCTCTTTTAAGTTATAATGATGATGGTGTGACATGTTCTAACACTAAGCCATTTTGGTTTGGTGATTTAAGTATCATTTTAGATTCATTATATTAGTTAGACTTATCTAATATTATAATGTGTCTATAGTCGCTTGGTTAGGCTGATCTAACTTTGTTTGATCGATATGTTGTATTGATGGACACCCAGTGGCGTATTTAGGATCTTGGGTCAGGGGTATGTAAAAAAAATTAAACACACCATCACTAAAAATATAATAAAAATAAAAACCTTTAATATATTTAAATAAATAAATTACACAACCCATAATTAGTCACTTAAATGAGGAAGAGAAAAAAGAAGAACATGCTCGAGAGTGAGAAAATACTGGAGAGAAAATTAGAAATGTGTAAGAGTGTGAGTAATTGTGTGAGTATGGTGTATTAAAATAGTGCAAAACTAGGAGCTTCAGTGCAAAACCAATATTCCCAGAGTGTGCAAAATACTTTTTTAGTAGGGTATCGGTACTAATATTATTTTTCAATAGGAGTATCAGTACTAATATTATTTTTTCAGGATGTGCGGTTGACCACCCTAGGGATAAGGTAGATCCGCCGCCCCTGCGTGTATCTAGCTCGGGTTAAAATCACTAGTTTAAGAAAAATAAATACGTAAAATAAGGCTAATTCAATGTTAAGATTCCTCGCCGTTGGTCAACAATTGCCACCCATGAACTCAATTCGCAATGAAGGAGCATTGCCTCTGCAAGATCATGAACTCTTGAGGAGCATACTCTTGTGTAGCATGTATTTTTTTTTGACCAAACTTGTGTAGCAAGTATAATCATAGGCGGACCTACATACATTTGGGGATTCAAGCGAACCCCCTTAAAAAAATTAGCTTGAATATCTTACGAAAAAATGTTTTAGCACACCCTGAAAAATATTCTTTGCACCCAAGTCTCAAGTTTTACACCAAAGTCCAGAGTTTTGTACCACTTTAGTGCCTCACACTCACAATCACTTACACTTTCACATATTTTATTTTAAAAATGTTTTTTCTTTTCCTAGAATCAGTTTTCCTTCTCCGGATTTATTTGTTATGGGTAAATCCAGAATAGGAAAAAAATAAATTTTTTGGAATCATCCATCTTAGATAAATTCGGAGCACAACTTTATAGTTCCATATTGATGTTGTTTAAATGATTTTAGAAAAATAATGAATTGTTTTTCCAGAAATACCTTTTTCAGAGATAATTCAGGGAATAGTAAAATTTTGGAGCTATGGTAAAATTTTGTTGAAAATGAAAAGGGTACTTTGGGGCTAATTCGAAATATGGGGGTATGAGGTCTATAAGAGGCGTATGAAAAAAAAAAAAAGCCTTAAATTTTTTTGCATGTCCTGACCCAGGGTCCTGGGTCCGCCACTGAGTATAACAACAATATAAAATAAATGAATATGCCATCATTATGGTAAAATAAATGGTAAAATTTTATAACAACAATATAAAATAAATGAATATAAAAAAAAAGTTGTAAATAACATTACTCTTTGTCGTTACAGATAAATGATTTGAGACATTTATGACTTAGAGGAAAACACAAAGAAATCATACCATTTAGATTTGGCCCACAAATATTATTGTTGGCCCTGACTAAAGCCACTAAAGCCACAAATATTATTGTTGGCTCTGATACAATGAGATTGAGAATTTAAATATTATAAGTTTCTCAATTATGTGAATGTAAGAATTTATAAATAACATTACTCTTAAGATAACATATAAATCATTTGTGAGACTTATAAATTAGAGGAAAGCACAAATAAGTCGCCTATTAAAAAGACCATTTGAATTTGGTATGTAAAAACATGACTTCAGGGAAAAATATCACAACTAGTTTGACGCCTGAGACCCAAACAACCGTCAGCAACTTAATTGGTTTTTGTGGCCAAAAACATTGTTTTTTTCAAGCTTCAAGGAGAAAAAAGTGTGCTTTGCATCATCATTCCAATTAGTTGAAATTTTTTAAAGGAGAATAGTAAAGGGTTGATAATATTTGTGGGTCAACCATAGCTGGTGATTTGATTTGCAATAATCTTAGATGGAAATTTGAAATGACAATAATCGATGTAAGGGTTGATAATCTCATAAAGGATTTTCAAGAAAATAGGTTAGATTATGTGATGCCACCAGCACTTGCACCAAAGAACTCACTAGAATTAAAGCCAAGCAATCACAAAAGATGAAGACTGTGTTTTCAGATTTGAGAGCACTAGCTAGATTCTATATATACAACACATCTGCAATAATATTGGTGCTTCTTTTCGGTTAGTCTGTCTCTGCTAGGGATGGCAATTGAGCTCATGTCTATATGGTACCCGCAAACGACGGGTAGTTACCCGCACACATGGGCAGAAAAAAGATGAATAGAATGTAAGAATGTTGTGTATGATTCATTCTCAGTACAGGTTTAAATATACATGATTGAGTATCAATTAGATCCTAAGATCATGCTAGCTTAAATGTACATTGAAGTTAAAAGGAAACAAATAATGCAAATAGCCGAAAGACAAGCACAATAATTATTGACACAATATCTGCAAGTATATTAGTCAAACAGCGTGAGTCAAGGGATTGCTTCTTTAACTTGGGCGCGGGCTCGGGGATGGGCACTACGGTGCCCAGCCCGCTCTGGGCCAGCACCCGCATATATATATATATATATATATATATATATATATATATATATATATATATATATATATATATATATATTACTAATATTACAACCTATAGACAATTTTTTAAAAAAATGAAATACTTTTTTTTCATAAAACACTAAATCTAACTACTAATTAACATTTTGGATGTTTATATTATATATATATAAATATATATAATTACTATTATTACAATTTTAAGTATATCCAACTTTAAAAAATTAAATCCAAACTACTAATATTTTGTATGTTTTTAATTCACTAAATGTTATCATGTGTAATATTTTAATTAGAAAATAAGGAAAAAAATGGCTTTTTGAAATTGAATTATAATGTTTTTATGTTATTTATTATTTTTTGCGGTTAAACTGCGGGTAATGGGCATGCCCATGGGCACTTGGTGCCCTAGAGGGTACGGGGACGGGCACTATAGTACCCTGCCCAGACATGTGCGGGCTCGGGTACGGGCACTGTAGTACCCTATCCATAGGGTACCCATTGCCATCCCCAGTCTGCACCTATTTAAAATGTTCATTATGTATCCACACCTTTGTAAGTACTAAAAGAGTTACTTTCCCCTAGCCTTTTCCAAATTAGGAGATCCGCAAACGAAATCGAGTATTTGTTTATAATAAATTTCTCACTTTTGTGAGTGCATGTGTATATAACATTACTCCTTGCATCTCATTTGATACAATGAGATAAAATATTTCTCTATAATAAAATTTCTAAACTATCTGAATGCATGTAATTAACCAGTGGCAGACCTAGGTTGGGTTCAGGGGGTTAACCGCCTATATATCCTCTAAAAACACAAAGAAGTCACCTATAAGTATAGACCATTTGGATTTAGCCCCGCCGCTATATATCCTTTGGTGCAATGAGGAGCTCAAAAGTCGTGTAATTCTTCTCGAAAAATAATTGTTGGCTTGGTTGGTTTTAATTTATTGAAAAGGATTTGTGATCACCGAGTTGTACAACTCTAGCATCTTAAACTGGATTTGACAAGATGTTATATCTCAGCATATCCAACTTTTTTATGAGAAAAAGGTTTTTATTGAGAAAAGAATAAATGTGAAGTATAAAAAAATTGTAAAAAGATGATGAACATTGCGAGTCCATTTTTTGGAAAAGAGGGGGTGTTTCAGTGAAAATAGAAGGGGTGCGAATATCATAGCCCTAAATGATGACATTCAAAAGCCCAGGAGAAAAAGCCTACTTTGTAGAACAGAAGCTTTTTCAATGAAAAGGGGGTGCAAAACGTAAAGCCTAAATGATGGGAGCATTATCGAAAAATAGTGGTGTAAATAGTAAGCATGTATACATTTGTTTTTTAAGCAAAACTAATTATTACTATTTTTTAAAAAAAAGGAATAAAGTGATAGATAAGAAAAGACCATTTACCCCCAATATTCTTGCCGACTCTCCCGAAGCCACCAAAAAACTGTAGCACCTCATTTGATAATGTGAGAACGAGAATTAGTCTATAGTAAAGTTTTCAATTATGTAAGTGGATGAATGTGTAAATAACATTACTCTTTGCAATAATATATAAATTCTTCGAGACAACTTATGCGTTAGTGGGAAAAAAAAAGAATTCAATTGATACAACGGGCTCGAGTATTTGTCTATAATAAACTCATAAACTCTCAATTATGTGGGTGCGATAATATGTAAATAATATTACTCTTTGCAATGTAAAGGAAGATGAAACACCTTATTGGATACCATGTGATTGAGTATTTGTCTATAATAAATTTCTTTCTCACTTATGTGAGTGCAACAATATATAAATAACATTACTCTTTTCAACTAATAAATCCTTTGAGACACTTTATGGTTAGAGAAAAACACAAAGAAGTCGACTATAAAAAATCTTTTTCGCTCTGACCGAAGCCACAAAATGAAGATAGGATCGATAATTTGTCTATGCTAAATTTTTCAATTATGTGGGTGCAAGCATCTGTAATTAACATCACTTTGTCCCAGGAAGGTAGCTCAGTTGTCGAGCAAAATGACATGAAGGAGTTGCAAAGTTGCAAAAAGGAGGTCCAGGGTTCAAACCCCGAAAACTAGCATTCTCCCACCCCCACTAACATTTGCTTATAAAAAAAACGTCACTTTTGCAATAAAAGATAAATCTGTGACACCCGGAAAATAGCATTCTCCCCCCCTAACAATTATTTGCAACATACTATGATTTAATAGGTTGTTTTCGCGAAAAACATTCTTTATTCACGAGTAAATTACTCGGCTCCAATCTTAATGAATTAAAAAGTATTAAATACCCAGGACAATGTTGTCTTCATGAGTTACCTCAAGGGTCTTGTTGCAAGTACCAATATCTTCTCTAAATTTTTCTTATTAGATATTTCCCAAACGAGGCTGCCTATTGAAACAACCATTGGTTTATTTATAAATCAACAACATACATAGACCTTTAGTTATTTCTTGGTTATTTTATGTTGCCTTTACTAGGGTAATTTTAGAGTATAATTGTTAGTTTGCATTGATATTGGGGATTTTGGAATTAGTACCTAATGTATATAAGGAGAGAAGAGTCTGCTTTGAAATATATTTAAGGAGAGAAGAGTCTGCTTTGAAATATATCCAATTGGTTCAATTTTACTTAAGGAGATTATGTGATGCCACCAGCACTTGCACCAAAGAACTCACTAGAAATAGAGCCAAGCGATCACAAAAGATGAAGACTATGTTTTCATATTTGAGAGCACTACTACTTAGATTCTATATATACAAAACATCTGCAATAATATTGGTGTTTCTTAACAATTAGTCTGTCCCTGCACCTATCTAAATAGTTCAATATGATTCAATCTCCATCAAGCTTCTTCAACCTTTGTTAGTACTAAGAGAGTTACTTTCCCCTAGCCTTTTCCAAGTCAGGGAGATCTGCAAATAATTGTCATTTATGTCAGCTACAAGGTGAGCAGAAAAGCACTACAGATACATAAATTAAGTATACCAAATAAATAAATACGATACAGTTGTTTGACTTGATTATTATACAATCTTTTGACCTGACAAAAGGATCAATTGAAGAAAGACCTTAAATTGAACTTTATCTTTGTTGTAAAAAAATACCGACAGAGATACAGAAGAAGGCATGTATGCTTTATTTTGACCTTATAGTATGAGATGGATTAAAGAGTATATATATTTTTTCAGCTAAATATTTAGTAAATAGCAGTCCCTCAAATTTATGAAAAGTTTGGTTTAGTGTCTGATATTAACAATATTCCTAATTAGTCCCTGACATTTCCAATCGTTATTCAGGCTATCCCCTAAGATTCTCACATTTAGTCCCTGACTTTTACAACTTAATATCTATTAAGTCTCCGAGTTATACAACTTAGTATCAGTTTGATCTCTATCAAGGACCAAGGACCAAGCTGATACTAAGTTGTAAAAATCAGGGACTTAATTGATACCGAGTTATAAAAGTCAGGAACTAATGTGACACTAAGAATTTGAAGGACTAAAATGAATCAAGTTTGAAAATGTTAGGGAGTAACTAGAAATATTGTTATGACGGGGACTAAACTAAACTTTTCCAAAATTTGAGGGACCAAATTGCTATTAACTCACTAAATAGTAGAGCATATATTCAACACTGACATCAAAATTACTGAAAGAAAACATCAGTTTAGCAAGCAATTGGAAGAATCATTGTAATTGAAGTAGAGATACAAAGGATTTACTCACATAACATTCCTTCATCATCACTGCTTTCATCTTCTTCACCAGTAAACTGCAAAAGAATAAGATCCATGGGACGAGATTAGGTACCTGGAGTTTTGTTAAACTCTACAACTCACAATCACATTTACAAGTGAAGAGTTAACTTACACGTCCATCATTGTCCGATCCAAAATCAGCTGCAAAAAGTACAATAGAAGCTTTAATTAGATGAGTGAAATACTCCTATTTCTAGATCAATGGAGACATTTTAGAGAAGTAAGATAACCCCATGGCGACACTTACATTGTACAACACTAATCTAAGTCTCCTTTTTGTACTAACATTCCAGAGACTAAGTTCTGTACAATTAGGACAAAGCCCATCTAAATACCATTGGCAGCATAACAAGAAGCCCAACACAAATAGAATTTAGAATAAATCCTCAATTTAGTCCCTAAAGCATCACTCTCTCCCATTTAGTCCCTAAACTATGAAAGACCTATTAAAGTGTCCCTGAAGTTTATCTCCGTTCATCAATTTAGTCTCTAAGTGGCAAATTTTAAAGACTAAATTGATGGCCAGAAATAAACTCTAGAGACTATTTTATGAGTTTAGACTAAATTGAAGGTTTAATTTATAATTTATAATCCTATTTTATAAGCAACCTTCAAGCTGAAGCTAATTAAGCTTTCAGCTTCTTGAAAATAAGACAATAAAATAAAATAACTTTGAAAAATAGCAGGATTCAAAAACCACCACATGCGATGAGCACAAAAAAAGAGTTGTGCTATATATCACGACACAATAATATCCTACCTGTTCCCTGTTTTTTTTCTATAAAACTATGTAAAACAGTAAAAATAGCAATTGTTTTAACTTCACTAATTTTGCTTCTATCCCCAAACTGTAACAGAGGTGGTGACCGCCCATCATCTTCCTCGTCCTCCATAAATGGTGTCATTCTTGCAAATAAATTCCCGCCTCAGTTTGAGTTGCAAACTCTCTTCATCGCCTATCAATATTTTCATCGTCATCACTCGCGTGTCACTCCAAATCCTGGTCATCACCCACTTCCTATAATAGTTAATTGAAAACAGGGCATATGATTTCCTTTATTTTTTGTTATGGTTTGAAATTGAGACAGCAACTACAGCATAGTTGTTTTATGCTGCTAGATTGGACCCTCATTTATTAGTTTTTGGATAGACACAAGGGAGGTGCCAGTGGAGTGCAGAACAAAAATTGCAGGAAAACATGCAAATCCGATAAAAATGAAGAACAAATAATGTTATATCTATCATGCATTATTTTCACGAAGAAATAATGAAACGAGATCTGCAAGAAACGGTTGGAGAGAAAAGATATTGACTGTGGCTAGAAGCTTGGAACAATACATAGCTAAAACAACACACTGTTCAAAAGAGTCATTGTAGACCCAGGGGGTAAATGGGTGGTTCCAAATAAGTTAGTTTTAGGTGGTTGGGGAAGTTGTTATAGTTTGTTGGGTTATTAGGGGAGTTGTTATAATTGAAGGGGTAGTTATTAAGTGGTTAAGGGAGTTTGTTATAAGTGGTTGGTAGTTATTAATTTGTTAGGCCATTCCCTTCTATTCCCCCATGTAATGGAATCCTATAAATAAAGGATTCCACCCCCCCCCCCCTTTTGATTATCTTTTGTCATTCCTAAAGTTTAGTCGTGACCAGGTGAGGCCGGAATCCGGGTGAAGCAAGAGGGCGGGGAGCCTATTCTCCCTATTGTAACCATTTCATATCAATAACATTCTCCTTTCATCCCCTTTACATTCCTTTCCGATTCTTGATTGCGTCCAAATCCTAATTAGCTAGTGAACGTTAGGTTGGTGGCCTAACAGTCATTGTGGAATCAAATTGCTTGAACAAAATGAGCAGCATGACCGAGGAAAGAGGGACCAGCTGGAATGATGCACAAAAGAAATACAAAGTCGGTGGCTTGTAACATGGACTAGTATTAAATGTTTCCATCATAGATTACACCAGATCAATGGTTAGATTTGAAAGTAAAGTTCTATTGAATCTTATCATGCCTCCGTTTCTTCTAGGAAAGAGACACCGTGGAGTTTTCCGGCGGGGATGAGAGTGGGTCGTCGGGTATTTTTGTCCCCACTAGTACATTCAGTCAAGGCATTGGAGTTGCTTTTGTGATTGTGGGCTTTGAGGTTGCTGGTGATGATGGGGGTGGGTGGAAGGAGGAAGAAGAAAGGTGAAAGAGATGTAATCTGGTGTGGGAGATGCATGATAAGATTCAATAGGATTGCCAAATCTAACCATTGATTTGGTGTGGTCTATGATGGACAAATTTAATACTAGTCCATGTTAAAAGTCACCTTCACTAAAGAAATATGCAATAGATAAAGAGGAGTGCTAGCAACACTCTCTTTAACACTCACCCTCCAACACTCCTTCAATGATTGTATGGAATTCATGTGGGTTCCATCACTTTGAAAATGGGACCCACTTAGTTAGTGGGACCTACATGAATTTCATCCAATCATTGAGAGTGTTAAATAGAATGTCGCTAGCACTTCTCATAGATAAATAACCATCGTTTGATGGAAAATTGAACTTCCGAAGTCATAATCACATCCATGATCCATGTCTTAAAGATTTGGGATGGTGCCATTTGAGATAGAAGCTTGCTGGTTGCTATTTTAGTGTTTCTGGATTTTCTATTAATATGTAGGCTTTCCTAATGGACAACACTTATAGATAGTGAAGAAATGAGGATTGATGGTTATCAGGTGTCGATTCAGCTCCCCACACTCTGGTGATATCGATCCATAGACCTTATATTTTATCTATATATTACCGAATATTTGCATAATAAACCATGAAATCCCTGGCAGACTGCTGTCCTAAAAAGTTATAACTAAGTATAAATCTCTCAGAGAGAGGAGCATGTAATTTTGTGCTAAAAAAAGGAAGAAAAAAGAAACAGACGCAAATATAGTTGTAACTTGTAAACGTTCCATGCGAATATCTTTTCATAAGGAGGAAAATCTGGACAAACAGTTTCCAATTCCAAGTTCAAATGCCATGCAAATATGAAAGTCTTCATGACATTAAAGTTGAAAAAAATATATCTCCAGTAGAAATCATAACTAAGTATCATCAGAGTGAACAAGTTTTCTTTCCAGTAGAAAACTAGAACAAAATTGTCAGAAAGAATATTCTTCAAACTAACATGTAGATATCAATTCCCATGTTAATTGGAGTTGAAATTTGAAATGCCAATGCCAATTAGAAAATTCTAGCTTCTAAGGAAGTTATGATTAAGAAAGCTTACAAGCTGACTCTTCATCATCCTCATCACACCATTTGTTCCAATCAACCTTCAGGTATGGTGCAGGTTTCTCTTCAGACTTCAGTATTCTTTTCCACCAACCTTTCTGACCTTTCTGAATTGAGCATAGTATGTTTCTTGAGCTAGTTTTAGTTTTACAACCCTACAGAGCACAGTGAAAAGTTTAAGGACAGGACTATCCAATCTTTTCAAAAGAATGGAGATGGAAAAAGAAATTGAAACAATTGTAAAGGGAAAGAGTCAAAGACCAAGATATCACATTCTATAAAGAATATTATTTCACTACAGGATAACATTTAAGTAGTGTTCATATTTTATTCAACTCCTATGCAAGCTTCATATAAGAGCACTATTTTAACATAAAAACTTGTGCACATCTTATTTATACATGCACTGTATAGAAATAAAATCCAAATGCTATTTTGCGTGTGTCTGAGAAACGTGCCAGATGTCATATGCACAACCATCTTTTATCATAAGCATTTACTTGAGAGAGCAATAAAAATTAAACAGAAAAAGAACAATGCTAAAGATATTAACAGTAAAAAATAGTGGTAACAGAATCAAGAGCAACAATTGATAAAGCAGATGGTTAGAGGACAATAAAGGGGGCAATAACTGGTTGTTTTTATTTGTGTATTGACCAAGTTTCACGTGACATTGATTGCTTGTGTGGTGTGAAAATATGACAGTGAACCAATGACAAACTTGTAGGTCAATTTTTATAAAAATAAAAAGTTAATCAGGCTTGAATTGAAAAAAAAAAATCTCCATCCTCTTTGTCAAGGGGCTACTTTTTAACAATTTTCAATAGAAAGTGTCATTTAACTGTACTAGCAAGTATATGAATCTATGCAGAGGTATTTCAATCCCGTCATTGGTAAAGGTTCAAAGACCATATAGTCTCATCTTAAAAAGAGATGCTATAAAATAATAATCCCAAATATATATATATATATATAAAAGGATAATGTCCAGGCTCTACAGGATTTCCATAATGTCCCCTTGAGCATGAATCCTCTTTTGAGGATCTTGTTCTGAATCTGCTCGTTAACCTCGACGCCAATGCCAATGACGTGTTTGGTAACATTTCAGAAATAGTCAACAATGTGGTAGGTTCTGAGGAAGGTGGTCTAGGCTATGATACCCATCTTCCTGAGTGGGCGAAAGAATGAGTCTCTCATGCAAGATCTTAAACGATTACCGGACATCTTTTCTAGGGTTTCCCTCGGCCTTAATTTACAATTCAGTGACAGAAAACATTAATTTTGTAAAAAATAGCATAAAAATCTTAAAAATTTGTGGTAGGGTTAGATAATGGTGAATCCCCAAGGTTGTAGCAGTTTCAACAGAAGAAGATATCAAAGCATCATCTCATCATAGATTTGTTGGGTGAATATAAAACATCAACTTCAAATTGTCCAGAAAAACACAAAATGTCCAACAATCTAAAAGGGTAATAAAAGCACAAGTTCTTATTCAAGTCCCAGATAAATGTAACTGAAATTGCCTGTAGCCAGTCCCCAAATCATAGTTCCAATCTAGTTTTATGTGCAATCATCAATATCATAACTTACTCTTATCTAACCCTAAAACATGATTTCAAACAAAGCAAGCAAAGAATTGAACAAAAGCATTGTGATTTTTAAAATCAAGAATTCAACCACTCACTAACCTCAGGTTCAATTGATCCATAAAGTTGTAAGCTAAAGCAGTAGGAGGATTCATCATGAACCCTAGAAGCAGAGAAAGTGAACAAACCCTGAGGCTCACACTTCACAGAAACATCTTTGGCATCAGGTAGAGCAACAGTTAGGTAAACCTTATCAGAACGCTGTGCCCACAGAACTTCAGGCTGGCGACTACACACAAACCCAAAAACAAAAATCAATTTTCCAATTACAATTACAATAAAGATATGTTTTTGATGATTGAAACTAATGTAGTGGTGGGATTAACATCATATAAACAAATGGGGTGCTGCTAAAACTAAAAAAAACTGGATTTCATTTCAACCATTTAGGTGCCAAAGTTAAATCGATCGAGAGAGAGGCAGAGAGAGAGAGAGAGAGAGAGAGAGAGAGAGGGAGAGGGAGAAGAAGAGAGAACCTCATTTGGTGAGTGGAAGTGAAGAAGGCGAATGGAATGTGGGTGTGAAATGGAGTCGGATTCTCGACAGCAGACTTTTCTACCGCAAAAATCTGAACCATGAGATTAATCCAACGAGTAGAAATATTAGAGAAATAATAAACAATAAAAAAAAAATAATCAGCAAACGGCTCAAAGCATCAATTTGTTTTAGGGGGTGATTCGTTTTGTGCAAAGAGATCTCAGCGTGACTGAGAATGTAGAACATGTACAGGCACATGTCTTCATGTCAGACACTATTGTACTAGTCACAAGAAGCCATGGATGGTTCACCTATCAAGCCTACGAGTGCTCTGTTTGTGGCCACATAAGGAGGCAGAGAGATGCAAATTATTTGAATGGACAGAATAATTTTACTATTGTGAGTTGGAATAACACGGGTAGCAGTCTTAATTCTTCACCAAAGTGAGTTTTGGTTTTTAGGTTTTAATTTGAGTGTTGAAAACCGTGGTGGACTAGATGGGTGTTGAGTCTCTTGATCGAATAAAGAGTGAGACGGGTCGTTTGCCATTTATTATTATTATTATTACCAGCGGAAAGACGGTGGTAGATGCTTACTTAGCAATAGTTTGTTTTGTGTTTCGAACCGGGTTAATTAGCGCAGTCCAGATGTCACTCCAAAGCCTCACTAGGTATATGGCTGCAAACGGCTACACACACCCTCTTGATCTAACGGCCAAGCTTGGCTAGGTGAAGTCGAAAGGTCAAAATCATACTTCATCTCTTCACTTGCGCTACCATGCGCCTTGGTCGTTGATTTATATAACTTAGTATCAATTTGGTCCCCACGATGACAAACTAATTTTTTTAAAAGAGTATCAATTTAGTCTGTAGCATCTGAACGACGTAGCATGCTGACATGGATTTTTTTTGTCAATTTGGTCCATGACATTTGCCACACTGGCACTTAGCCGCCTTGTCGGCTCTATAACTAACCCTGGTTGACGGAAGGACTATGTTGACACACTTTTGTAAATATTGAGGACTAAATTGACATATGTGAAAAGTCGGGGACCAAATTGAATATTTTTAAAATTCAACGACTAAATGGGAGAATAACCTCAATTCTAACCCTAGCTGAGTTCCCAAACCCGAACCGTAGTGTTGTTCAAAAAAAACCTAACTGTAGCTGCTTCTTCCAAATTCCTCTTGTTCCCACGACTTGTCCCTCTCCTCTCCCCCTATGTTTCCGTTCAGTTCTCTCTCTCCCCTAGCTCAGTCCCTTCATTGCTTTTCCATTGTCCTTGTTTTTGCATTAGTTGTTAAAACCCTACAAAATATTGAAAATCTTGATGTATTCTCCATGGAACGCACCATGATCCCACTCATTTCAATGTCTCAATCTTACAGTCACGCGAACTCTTCTTTCAGGCATGGCGTCCTCTCCCTCGTTGGGATCCACTCTTCAACGACGACGTTGTGCCTGATTTTGTGTGATCGTAAGATTGAGTCTTGAAAATGCTGAGATCGCAGAGGCTAATTTTGGTGATCGATTGATCTTCAACATGACCTTAAAAGACCGAAACTTATGAGTTGATGATATGCTTACTCGTTTTGTATCAATATCTACAAATTGCCGCAACTATTTGCCAATAGTTTTTTGGAGGAGATGATGCAGAAAAATTAAAAATGATTAATGAACTTGTTTATATTCTTCCATGTTAAAGTGTGATGCAACATTTTGTTTTCTTGTACTTAAGAGTATATATATCTCAAACCATGAAGTTTGGAACAGTTGCTCTGCCACCTTATAAAGCTTTCTCACTGGATCACATTGTGGAAGCTGCTAACAACTTTGATGTTACTAATTTTATGGGTGAAGCTTCTCAAAGAAAGGAAAGGCATGCTACTTCTTTTTTAAGATGATATTTAAATATTCTTGATTTCCACTTAGGATGACAATTTACTGCGTTGCATATACTGTGTATCTTTTTTTTGGTTACCGTACCGTCATGGACTTTTGGGCTCGGCACACTGCAAGGCAAACTGAACCTTCCAAGCCGACTTGCTCTTCATCCTTACGTAAGCCCGGTTTGGTGACTCATGGGAAAGCTGTGTGGTGGCGCTCGAAGAATAGGCCACGTGTACCCGGATTGGTGACTCACAGATCGGATAAGATCACCACGTAACCAGGAGCGTAATAAAGAGAAAGGAGCGTCATCATCCTGAACCCGGACATGCAACCACCTCGGCAGTTAAAACAGAGGTTGGCTATAAATAGGGGTCGTAGGAAAAGAGAAAGAGATCTGATAACAAAAACGCTAGCACTATAACCGTGATAGACAAATAGCTATCCGGCCTCTTGTAATCTTTCTGACTTGTTAATAAAATTCTATTCAAGTACAGTTACCATCTCATTGGTGCGTAGTTTCTACCGGTTTTTCCGGTGACTAATTTACGTCGGGGAACCTGGCTGGCCACGAGTTTCCGGCTTGACCGGCCCGTGTGGTTCTCCCCTCCCAACAGAGTTTTTGTCACACCCAAGATTGCTTATACCATGTATCTAATATTCTTGATATCTAAATATTTACTGCTTATAGTAACATTTTCTTTCACACCTCTTATATTAAAATTAGAAATTATGAATCGATGGTTGATAAAATTATATTTTTACAAAAAACTTCAATTGAGTCTCTATCTGAAATTAAAATTACCTTTTTAGTCACTTAATTTTGTTTATAAATAATTATTGATTTATATTTATTTATTTTAATTATATTTTTCTTAACTTTTACCACTTTTCTTACGCATCGTAACCTTCTTCTCCCTCTCAATCTCTCTCACACTCCATGTTCCTCATTTTTGTCGGAGTGGTTGCTGCGTAGTTGTGGGGCGGTGGTCGTGAGAAGGGAACGATGATGAGGAGGGAGAGACAGTGGGTTACGGTGGAGAGGTGGTGGTGCACGATGATTTTGTGGCTTCGTTATGGCTTGGTTGTTTCTGTTTTGGTTTTCCAATTTCTTGCTTTTGATTTTGATTAACTCTGTTTTTTGCTTTTTTTCTCCCCCCTTTGTGCTGTTTCTGTTTCTGTTTTTTATAGAGGATGCAAATCAATGACAAAAATTGTGCTGTTATGCTTTTGCAGAGAAGGCAGAGTAGTGGAGCAGAGGTGGTGGTACTGCTGTTTGCAAGGCCAGCATTGTTGGTGCCAAGAATGGGAAGACAATAAAGAGGATGAAGAAATGGGCTTTGGCATAATGCTCAAAAAGATTTTCAGCAAGGACAGCGACTTGTGCTGCCTTGCTTTTTATTTAGTTTTTGCTTTTTAATTAATTTTTTGTACTATTTTGTATTTAATTTTTTTGTCTACATGTATGTACTAAAGTTGACTTCTTTATTTGTAAACAAAAAACTGATTATAGTAATAATAATAATAATAAAAAGCAATTATTCAAATCTGATTTTTTTTATTACATTTTCTTATTAAACTAATACCTATAACAATAAAATAACGAGTACTAAAATGAGCACTCGTACACGACGACAAGTGACACGCATGCACAACGAGAATGAAACATGTACATGATCGGGAATGACACGCGTAAACGGCAAACACAATATTTTTGATTTTTTCTAGTAAACTTTAAATTAGCCGGACAAAATTCGGGTATGCCATACCCGTGCATACGCACGGGTGTTATCGTGTTATTTTTATTAATAGACTTAAACATAATTTAATTACTCCGAACATTACCCCGTGAAAATCATGACTAATTTAAATCAAGACTAATTTAAAGTAGCTAAAAAAAAGTTTCAAATTGTAATTTAGTTAGTTCGAACATTACCCCGTAAACATTTACCAGCAATATGTAATGTTTCTCGCAGAGATTAGAAAATAAAATTGCATTAAAGTTTCAAATTTTCCAAATTGTAATATTTCCCGTAGAGACTAAATAAAACTTATTGATAGGGAATAATGGAGTATTAAAAATGAAGGAGACATGTAGATGAAATTAAAGTAGATATATTGTGAAAAATAAAAAATGAGATAGAGTTAGAGGAAGAAAGATGAGGAGAGAGTGAAAAAAGTGAGAGGGAGAGAGAGTGAAAAAATTTGAAAAAATATGTGAGGGAGTGAAAAAGTTTGAAAATGTGAGAAAGTGAAATTACATAAATATCCTAATATTGTTTAGTTAGAAAAAAGGTAAGATTGGTATTTTAGTAGTAGGTTAATGATACATATAGAACTAATATGGAAAACACCTCATGATTGGATTCCTGAAGGTTGATTTCACAAAGATGGACTACAAACAGAATTAAAGAAAGATGCTCAAAGCTCTCAACAACGGTAATCGTAACTTTTATTACTTTCTCACTTGAATACAAGAATGAATTAGACATCATTATCATCACAATTTTATAATAGTTTTTATTTTCATACCTTTTTGATGCAATATGCTAAAAGTAAAACCAGATAAAACAGTATATTTTTAAGGCTAAAGTGCTCCCGGGGTCTTTTATCTTTATTTAAAGTAACGAATTTGTTTTTTATGTTTTTTTTGTCCCAAATAAGTCTTTTATTTTTCAAATTTTTGACACATAAATCCTTTTCCGTTAAAAGTGCTGATTTATGTGTCAAAAAATAGATTTATGTGTTCAAAATTTAAAACATAAAGGACTGATTTGGGACAAACAAAAGATAAAGGACCAAATCGTTACTTTAAATAAAGATAAGGAACCCGGGAACACTTTAGCCTATTTTTAAAGAAGGATGTTAAAATATGGACAACCTCTACTCATTATATAAAATTTCTGCGTATGACTAATTGACTACTTTTTTTATCTTCTTAACACTTTAAAAAGCAAAAATATTGGCAAAAAGCATAGCTCCTCGATTCTCCAATTGATATAAACACATGGGAAGATGCTTGCTTTTCTTACTGATGTTTGATTTACTTAATTTTTTTTTAGTTTTTTTCCACTTACATAGAGGGTGTTTGGATTCTCCCTTAAATCATGCTAAAATATGTTCTGATTTCATAAATTGCATTGTTTGTTAATGCTGGATTAATTTGTAATGTTAGGATTAGTATATATTTTTTCTCTTGCAATAAATGACACATCTTTTTCACTTGCAACCTCCTTTTATTATGATATTTATTTATCAATAATGCTATTCAGCCAAAAAAAATCCAGCCAAAATCAGCCAAATATACGTTGGTGGGACTCAGTTGGATTTTAAATAAGATTTAATATTTATTTTAATAGAAACTGTTTATAAATAAAATAAAATAAAAAAGTTGTGTGATAATTAAAAAATGAATTAACGCAGAATCATCTTCTCCACGTTTTTAGGTTTCCATTTCCACCTCTCCACCACTCTTTCATCACTCGACTTCACCATCCAACACCATGTCTATGAACGCAGCACCTCCACCGCAATAGTGAGCATTGCGAGAGATAGCAGAACCGCAACATATGTTTCTTCGTCTTCGTTCCAGATCATTATCACTCTCTCATCTCTCATCACTTGGATTCCATGGAAACTGTTGATGATTCTCCAAGCATGAGCTGAAGAACTGCCAACTCAAAGTCTGAACGGAAGAATAACTGTGAATCCTAAGTTTCAGTCAGGTAAGTGTCTTTAGTATTTCTGGCTTGTGTAATCTGGATAATTTCTAAACTTTAATGATGTTAGTCAAATGGGTTAAGATTAAAATCTGTTTTCATGGGTTTTGAGCTAGCAAAGAAAAACATTTGACAAGCAGCTTGGTCTAAAACCTACAAAAATTGGTTAGTTGGTGTTGACATTTGGCTATCTAATTCAAAGTGACGAAGTAGATGTCACAGTAGAAAACATTGACTTGCCCTTACTTCAACTATCCTATTTAGCACTGAAGTAGTGCCCTCTTGTCCTTTTACAGTTAGATTCAAAGAAATAAATGTGAAATACCAGATTGGTTTATGGCTTTGGAAAGTTGGTTAATTGGGGAAGCAATGTGGCTATCTGGTTCAAATGGATTATTGTTTCATAACATCAATGAATGGGTGCTGTCAGCCGTTTCGTATTTAATTCATTCTTTGCTGTGAGGAAATCTAAAACTCTTTTATTGAAGCCATTTCATTTAGGGAACATTTTGTTAATACAGTTTGACTGACCGTAGTGATTTATAATGTAGGACAAAGTTATTCGTGAATTACCAATGTTCCAAAATGGGACCCAAAAGCGTTGGACTTTGAAAGATTATTTGGAATTTCATAAGTTCCCGGTGAAAACCCATTTATCTCTTACGGTATTCCAATTTGGTAAGCGTGTATTTGGAGTTCTTTGGGTCTCATTGTTGTACATGTTCAAATTATGAAAATTACCTAATTAACTTGTATACATGTTTTTGATTTTTGCACCAGCCGTGTTTAATGGGCATTGGGTGTGCTACGTGCTAAACAAACACGAAAGGAAGATGTATGTGTTGGACTCATTGGAACACGAAAGGAATGAGAATTGGTTTTTGCTTGATTTGGCAATGGTATTGTGTTACGATTACACTTTTTGATTTTCAGGTTTTTCATTTAACACTTTTCAAGCCTTTCAAATAAATTGACAATTTAAATAATTGTGATTTTTTAGTGCACCCGTTTTGAAGAGTTGCTGAGTATCATTGTTCAAGGGGAAGTTGTTGACAATGTTGTGACGATCGTTTCAGAGGCGCGGCAAATAAGCTCAACAAGAAATTGACAGGGAACAGAGAATTCAAGCAGAGCAGAACGACATTATAAGTGATCGTATGGTTGAAAATGAGAAACTCGGAAAGAAGTTGAAGCCTATTGGTTTGACTGTTTGTGAAATAAAGCCTGATGGTCACTGCCTCTTTAGCTGTACATTTATTAATTGTTATTTTGGAGTGGCTATAGCTGTACATTTCTTAACTGTAATTGATATTTTCTCAATGATTATGTATCAAATGCTCCTTCGGTATCAATTGATTTTGAATGTTTTGGTAAATTTCATATTGAATGATGAGATTTTATTAACTGTGTCAGATATTCGCATAGGGGTTAGGTCATCTCCTTTCATTTGAGTAGCCAAGACCAATGACCAAGGTATCCAAGCAATTCACCAACTTTTTTAACACAATATCCAACCCACCTTAGTCCAAAACCATTAAGACATATGACTGTGTGTTCACATGGGACACCAAATAAGGGTACTCTGAACCTTGATATGTCATATATTCGCATAGGGGTTAGGTCATCTCCTTTCATTTGAGTAGCCAAGACCAATGACCAATGTATCCAAGCAATTCACCAACTTTTTTAACACAATAGCCAACCCACCTTAGTCCAAAACCATTATGACATATGACTGTGTGTTCACATGGGACACCAAATAAGGGTACTCTGAACCTTGATATGTCATATATTCGCATAAGGGTTAGGTCATCTCCTTTCATTTGAGTAGCCAAGACCAGTGACCAAGGTATCCAAGCAATTCACCAACTTTTTTAACACAATAGCCAACCCACCTTAGTCCAAAACCATTATGACATATGACTGTGTGTTCACATGGGACACCAAATAAGGGTACTCTGAACCTTGATATGTCATATATTCGCATAGGGGTTAGGTCATCTCCTTTCATTTGAGTAGCCAAGACCAATGACCAAGGTATCCAAGCAATTCACCAACCTTTTTAACACAATAGCCAACCCACCTTAGTCCAAAACCATTATGACATATGACTGTGTGTTCACATGGGACGCCAAATAAGGGTACTCTGAACCTTGATATGTCATATATTCGCATAGGGGTTAGGTCGTCTCCTTTCATTTGAGTAGCCATGACCAATGACCAAGGTAGCCAAGCAATTACCCAACTTTGTTAACGCAATAGCCAACCCACATTAGTCCAAAATCATTATGACATATGACTGTGTGTTCACATGGGACACCAAATAAGGGTACTCTGAACCATGATATGTCATATATTCGCATAGGGGTTAGGTCATCTCCTTTCATTTGAGTAGCCATGACCAATGACCAAGGTATCCAAGCAATTCACCATCTTTTTTAACACAATAGCCATATGTCATAATGGTTTTGGACTAAGGTGGGTTGGCTATTGTGTTAAAAAAGTTGGTGAATTGCTTGGCTATCTTGGTCATTGGTCTTGGCTACTCAAATGAAAGGACATGACCTAACCCCTATGCGAATATCTGACATATCAAGGTTCAGAGTACCCTTATTTGGTGTCCCATGTATCCACACAGTCATATGTCATAATGGTTTTGGACTGCAAGTTAATTTATCATATTGCACCCAGGAACATTGGCATTTTATCAAACACAAGTGCCGCACTTCAACTCAAGAGGAAAATGGTTTTGAACTAAAATAAAGTAAAAAATAACACAGATTCAGAATCTGAGCACTTGAATCGGTGCCTTGTGTAGGATCGAAAGGAGTTAAGATATAACAAACCTCAAGTTTACAGTTATGTAAATAGCGAGAAGCACCCACCTCTTGAGAAGCAAATTTTCTTGCTGGACATTTTGTTAAACCCATTTCAAGATTAAAATCAACAAGTTCCCGTCTCTTCCATTTCTTGCTTTGAGGACACGGTGACGATGGAAGTGGGAGAATGGGATTAAGGAGTAGGAGAAATAGCAACTAGGGTTTTCAAGTGAGAAGAGATAAGGAAACAACAGTAGTGGAAGGGGATTAGGGAGTAGAAGAGATAGGGTTTCGAAGTGGAACGAAGTGGTTGTGAGGGAACAGAGATGGAACAGATTCAAGGACTCTCGCGCTGGAACAGAGATGGAACGGACAGAGATGGAAGTGATTTTGATTTTGTGAGAGATGGGAACGAAAACTTTGGGATTTTGATTTTGGGAACGAAGTGAATGGAAGCGTTTCAGCGCTGAAAATTTTGGCGAATGTCTCTATGGAGCCAATGTGAAATTTTCGATCAAAATTTTGGCGGAGTAAAAGAATGAAAGGAGCGAAGCGAATGTTTGTGTTGATATTAATTATTTTTTTATTAATTATTACGAAGGCAATAAACTAAAGGCCACGTTTGTTTGTTAAATTTTTAAAGGCCACGTTTGCAGAATTGTGGTATTATATATCTACGGTTTTTTACCCGTGGCCTATGTACTTTCAAAATGTGGCCTGATGTCAACGTAATGTAAACGTTGCCTATTGTCTATCTTATGGCCACGCTTTTAGAACTATGGTCTCTTTCAGGTTTAAGCCACGTTTTTTTAGCCGTGGCAATGGTTGGCTTGGCCTAAAGTAAAAAATGTTGTAGTGCCGATTACAATAACTCACAACAACTCTATCTAATCTTTTAGAGACCAAACGATTCCCACGACATCGCTTTTGCCAAGTGAATTTAGTACCATAGAAATCAAGATCAAGTGCGTCTATCAGCTTTATTTGGTGAAAATTAAATTACATCCCCTTTGTTCTGAAGGCAATAAAATCTCGTTAAAGTCACCAATCAAACTCCAAGGAACATTAATAGTAATACATTCTGGCATTGAATCAAAAACAGTAACATTAAAAGTCGACCCTTTCTTGATCAAAGCCCAAATTCAACCAGAAAATCCCCTAACCTCTTCCACAACTAAGCTCTTATATTCCATACGGTCCCAGAATTTGGTGGATGTAACAAAAAGTGTGTGTGGGTCAAAAATAAAAATAATTACTGGGTTATAACACCGAATAATCTTCCCCATGTGCCGTTTGCTACTACTACTACTAGCAAAACCAAAAACATTCCAAGCTAAAATATTAAGATCTTTATATTGTTTCATCAGAAACACATAAAAATCCCTCCCAAATTCCATGTAGATTGTAAGATCACATTTTCTCTCCCAATGTCAGTATGTTCAACGTAACCCTCCCTAGTAGATTCTTAGGTGGGGTCCTTTCTCTTACTATTGGCTCTTTAGGAAGGGTGTGTTTTTTTTACCCCCGCTCTTATACCATATACCCCCCTAAATGACCAAACGGACGAAAGTACCCCTGAAATTGAATTTTTTTTCTTCAGAAATACCTCAAATTTAGATAAATCTGGAAGTCTGTTTTTTTGAATTTCCGGAAATATCTCATTTTACGGTATTTCCGGAAGACATTTTACATTCCGGAAATACCGTAAAATGCAATATTTCCGGAAATACCATATACCCCCCTCAATATTGCCTTCCGAATTTATCTAAATTTGAGGTATTTCCATAAATTTTTTAAAATTGCCTTCCGAATTTATCCCAATTTAAAATATTTCCGGAAATCCCTTAAAAATGCCTTCCGAATTTATCATATAATATGGTGTTTCCGGAGTGCAAAAATAAAAAATAAACCATTTATTTGATTAATTAAAAACGCCTTCTACATTGATTTAAAATAACAAATTGCAACAACAAACAAAACGAAAACATAATAGAAACTACTGAGATGGTGGAGTCAAACGACGAAGGATCTCAGCGACGGTCCTTCTGGTTTCGACGTATAAATGCAGATAACCCCCATTCCATTTAAACATAACATGAATGGCCATCATGGCTTGGACGTCATCGTCGTTGTTGACATCCATTGCAGACCGGTGCACACGCCCATTAACCCAACCTGGTTTCCGATAAATTATTCTAATTATTTCATGCTCGTCGCCCTCCGGTTGCACCTTACGCAGTAGTCTCTCTTTCAGGGCAGCGAATGTTATGCTGTGTCTTAACCTACACTGGAACGTGTCTCGCCCCTCTAAACAGACATCATCATCTTCGTTGATGATGATGCCCTGATGATCAATGAGGCCCTGATTAGTAAAAATGATAGTGTGGGAAGACTCTTCGTTGGCCATAGCCATCATCATTTTGTATGAAAGAAGTGTTGTGTGTATGAAAGAAGTGAAACCCAATGGGTCTATTTATAGAGAAAATCTGAAACCCGAAAGTAAATTTCCACCGTTGGATGAAAAGTGGTCGGCAAAATCTAGACCGTTTAAAGTGTCGGCAAAATGGAGTGTTGTGGCGGGCATCTACACGGTTGATGCTCTTTTCTAAAGAACCGACAATTTTATCAATTTGTGCATTGATCATCCCATTCATTGATTCCCAACTTCTGCATAAGTCACCTCCACTTGAACCCAGTGATCTCTTCAATGCCCAATGGGCTGACTCAACCCTATATGTTAAACACATAAGCAAAATATTATAACTCAAAACCGACAAAAAAATACTTAAGATAAAATTTATAACTCAAAATGGTGTTTCCATAGTGTTTCACTTTATCCGTCCACACTCCACAAAATCTTTCCCTGTGAGGATACAGCCAATACTTGTTCACATATTTGATAAGCTGGGGTATATCAGCACATGATTGTTCAAAATCATGCAAATTCTCATAAAATTCATCCTCAAATACAGAGTCAACAATTGCATGCCAAAGAATCATCACTGACTTCACCCTATCTCCCTTGACAGCCTTCTTAATTTTAGCATTCACATTCCTGTTAATGTGATACCGACAAAGCAAATTAACAGCTTCGGGAAACACAGCCTTGATAGCATTCATCAATCCCTCCTCACAGTCAGTGACGATAACCTGAGGAAGTGGGATATCTAATACCATCAAATCTCTTAAACTTTGCAAAACCCAGGTGTAGTCATGATATCTCTCGTGAGACAAGTGAGCAAATTCAACCGAAAATGTCAACTCAGTAGAAGTGACACCAACAATCTCAAGTAGAGGCAATGCATATTTGTTGGTCTTGAAAGTGCAGTCCATAATCAAGACAGTAGGAAACATCCTCAATAACTTGATACTATCAGGGTGTGACCACATGATCTCTTCAACAATATCAGTTCCTTCAAGCCATCTGGTCCAACAAATATAATGATGAGACTGAATCAGTGTCAGAAGCTCTTGCATCTCAGTCCTACTTACTCTTTTTCCCTTCCGGAGACTATTGCGGGTTCTATACAATTGTGAAATGTTACTCAAATTTTTGGTAAATCTCTTCTTTATTGACTCTAGACTTTTTGATGCTTTCACTCCCAACCACATATGCTCCTCAACTGCTAGCCGCTCCTCCTTGTTGAACTTACCAAATATTGCTGCTCCAAGGATAGTCTTAAGAGGCTCATGGTTGTGAATTCCACACATAACTTTGACCTTCCAATCAAGACTAGGAGGATCGAGTGGTTTAGCTTTCAATCTAAATGGACAACCGCACCTTTTTGAGGTCTTGTGTCTACTAGAACACCCAATATCTACTCCACTATATCTCCCATGCCTATCACAACTAAAAACAATCTTGTTTTTCTTCCCTTTAGCATTCTCACTCGACTCGGATCGAATAATAATGACAATTACTTCGTTGGCTTTCCCGATATCTCTAGCCCAACGGATAAGAATATCTCGAGTAGGAAAAACCTGTGATGTGGTAAACGCATCCGATAAATCCATAAAGGGGCATCTGCCATCTGTCGTAGCCATATTGGTAAAAAAAGCTAAAAATTCAATTTCCGGAAGGTTAAATTTTTTGGAATTCCAGAAATACGTTAAACAACGGTATTTCCTGAAGTTTAAAAAATTAAACTTTCCGGAAATTTGTCAAAAAAAGGTATTTCCGGAAGGTTAAAATTTTGAATTTCCGGAAATATCTAACAATGGGTATTTTCGGAAGCAAAATTTGTATTCCGGAAATACCCTATTTCAGGAATTTTGAACTGATAATATTTCCGGAAATACTTTTTTTTAGATATTTCTGAGAATCTTAAAATTTTGTGGGGTCTGATTAGATTTTGGTGAAAATGATAGGGGTATTTTTGGGTTTAAAGCAAATATGGGGTATGGGGTTTAATGAGGGGTAAAAAAAAAACTTCCCTTTAGGAATAGGAGGCTTTTGATTGGCTTCTTTTGTTTTTTCCTCTTGGACCCCACTTTATAGGCATCTTTTGAATTTTCACCTACTTGGAATGTGGTTCCCACTAAAATGCCGTTATTTTCCGCCTCCGAATCCGCAAGCACTTGGAATGAATTGGAATTGAAGCCGTTATTCTCATATTCTCAAGTCATATTGGCAATTTCGAATATAGATGCGTTCGACGAAAGTTGATGTATCATGTATGTGGTCTTAAATTAGGATCAGATATATCAATTTTTGTTGATAAATTTTTGCTTATATTCTATAATGGAGTAGTATGTTAGCCCGCTTCAAAACTTCTCATATCCCCCAAACTCCTCAGATTCTCCAAAGATAAGATTCCCCAAGTTAAACGCATCAATCTACTATATGCTATAGACGTATTGTGGGTTTTCAATTGTATTACACTTTAGTTTAGACCTAAAAAGTGTTGCCTATGGCGGATAGAATTAGTGATTTACCAAATTCCCTCATATGTCATATTCTCTCATTTTTGCCAACAGAACAAGCAGTTGCCACAAGCTTTCTCTCAAAGCGTTGGAGGCCTATGTGGTTAGCAGTTCCCACTCTTAACTTCGAAGATAAAAGCTATTCGCGAAACAAAGACACCTATTCTCGTTTTATTCAGTTGGTGTACGCAATTATGCTCTTGCGAGGTGAGGAACGACCCATAACGAAGTTCCTGCTAAAGTGTCAGTCATCCTCTAAGTGCGACCCTTACGCCGTGAATATATGGGTTAGGGCTGCAACATGCAAAGTTGAGCGTCTTTGTCTTTCTCTACCTTTCTGCATCGGATTGCCATTTAGCCTTTTTAATAGTAGAATTCTTGTTGTTTTGAACCTGAGTGGGTTTAGGGTACAAACAATCACTCTTCTGTTAGTTTTCCTTCCCTCAAAGTACTTGATTTGAGAAGGCTTCGTTTTGAAGAGCGTGGATACCTTTCTGAGATTGTTTATGCTTGCCGAGTTCTTGAAGTTTTGGTTATGAAATCTTTAACATTTACTGATCCTTTTAGTTACGAAGAGGCAAAACACTTCCGGTTACCCAAATTGATCAAAGTAGATATTTCCAATTCCAATATTTGCTTGCCGTTAAAACTTAAAACCATTTTATAATGTGCGGTTTCTACGTATAATGTGGTATGAACACAATACTTCTTCATTCTATTAACAAGTTGAGGTTAAATCGATTTTGTTATTTTCTTTCACCTTGTAAATGACACATGCTAATATTTTTTGCTTGTAGATGATGGGAGAGGAATTCCCTACTCATAACCTTGTCAATTTAACCTACATGCATGGAGCTTAGTCTTTTGGACTACAAGTGGGACTGGTTAATTAAGTTGTTGTGTTATTGCCCCCAATCTCCGAAGTCTTGAAATCGACAAGGTTTGCTATGTTTAAGGATGCTTTTTGTCTTATCCTTGCTTCATCTTTTTTGACCATGCTTCATTTATTTATATTCTATCTTCTGTTCTGTTGTGTTTTGTTGATTGTTGACAGAGGGAAGAAGACTTTCGCTTGTTCAGATCAAGTGATGACATAAATTGGGTGCATCCACAATGTGTCCCCAAATGCTTTTATCGCAGCTAAAATCATTCAGTGTTAAAAACTATGAGGGCAGGAACAAGAGCTTCAGTTAATCAAATACATTATGCAGAATGCAAGAGTCTTGCGTGACGTCACAATTTGCTGTACTAGTTCTTCAAATCCAAAGGATAAGTTACAAATGTTACAAAAGTTATCCTTGTGTCGAAGGGTAGGGCTGTTCAAAAGAACCAAAAAACTGAACCGAACTGCAAAACCGAACCGAACTGAACTTTAAAGAACTGAACTTTTGATTAAAGTTCTGAACCGAACTGTCTTGTTAAACTCAGTTCAGTAACTGAACCGTGAACCAAGTGAACTGCATAATTAAGAGTGAACCGTGAACTCTAACTCAAAAGTCATAAAAACTGTAATCCCTAAATTCCTTTCAATCTGACCCCAAATCTGTAAACAGCCAAGCTTCATTGAACAATTGCGACTGCGAACATCACCTAGTCTGCGAACTTACAATTACCTATCTGTGATGTTCGCAGAATATCTCTTCAGAACACCATTTTTTCCATTTCATATTCATGTTCCACTTAATTAGCATACAACGAACAATATCCAGAAAAGTTTTTAACATGTATCCTTTACTTCATTTCACAGAATTCAGAGTTTTGGTTCTATCACCCACCATTGTGACAAAATCCCATTTATTTAAACCAGATTTTAGCTAGTTAATATAGTGAGATTCATGACCACCCATGAATATCTACTCTAGGAATTGTATGCCGGATACCTGTGCTATTTGTTATTCACCATCTCAGTTATGGATCTTCGGTGTTATTGGTTATTTCTTCTACCTTCTGTTTTATTTAATTTTCTGCATTGGATGGCTTCTTTTAGGTTTTAGGATGCTAAATAACTATTGATCTATTCCGACTAATATTGCTTTTACACTGAAGTTATAAATTGTAATCCTTAGTGTAAGTGATTTTAGCAGTTCAATTCAGAAAGAAAAACTGATGAAAAGGTGAGTTCAAAGCAGTTCGGTTTTTATTTTTTGACAGTTTAGTTTTTTTAAAATGAATAGTTTAGGCAGTTTTAATAACAGTTCGGAATAATAGTTCGGACAAAAAAAGTTCAAAATTTAAACAGTTCAGTTCAGACTCGAACTGTCAAACCGAACTAATAAGACAGTTCGGTTCGGTTCGATCGAACTGTTAAGACAGTTCAGTTCAGTTCGGACGAACTGTTTGAACAGTTCGGTTCAGTTCGGTTCAGTTCTCCTTGAAAACTGAACCATGAACAGGCCTATCGAAGGGGTTCCGATCTATGTCAACTTCGTTTTGAATGATGTTTGTACCAGTGTGGTTGTAAGAGGAATGGTTGTTACATATGCAATCGATAGTTTTTGTGGTTTTGGGGGCTTGCACTTTGTCTAGTAGTGCTCACTATATACAACTTTTAGATCTTAGATTTCTTTTTCTGTAGCTAAATGATTTTAGAATGCTACTGTAGAAAATAAGTCCAACTCCATTTTATGTTAACTTAAGTTATGATCCGTTCAGTACCGTATCTCTGACTAAGTGTCCGATCTTGGATACGTAGTCCGGTCCGAGATAGTTGGTATTTAAGTTCTTGGTCAGTCCGAGTTGGTGCTCCGACACTCAAGTCAGTGAGTGAGTCAATTACAAGCAAGAGTATTGGAAAAGTGAGTACCATTAATGCTAGCATTGAATGCTTATTTATAGGTAGTTGGAGTGAAGGAGGACCATTGGATCTAGGTCTGAGATCTCCACCTTTGACTGAACTTGGCCCTTTGTTATTGGGCCTTTTGGTGGATTGGCCATAGAGGCCCAATCCGTAACATGATCGTTTAGTGATTTGTTATAGGTGTGTCATGGTTTTTCTTATCTAGTCTCGCAATAGATCACTAGTGAATATGAATGGTAAGAGAATGTGATGTGAAGCTTAGGTTGCTGCACATTTTTCTTATTGATTCTTTCACTGAGTGAGATCCATATAAAAATTGTGGTAAACTGCCCTCGCAATAGATCACTAGTGAATATGAATGGTAAGAGAATTGAACTCCACCTTGATTTTTTTAATTGAAATTAATTGATAAAACCAGTTACTTATAGAACTAGTAGTAACTCATACTCTTACTAACTACGTCAACCAAAACGGTTAACTGTAACTAACTAACTAACTAACTAACCAGAATAACAAATTTGTGAAGGACTTTGTTCACTGGGCCAATATTCCACAGAGCTCAATCCAGTTTAGGATACATTCTTTTACTCGCAGGCAACACTGTAATGAAAGCTCCTATTTGTAATTCTTAGACTATTTTAATTCTCTCTCGCTTCTCTAAGCTATCAAAAACAAATTTGCTAACATAATTTATTTAATTTGCTAACATAATTAGTTCCAAACGGTTATGTACCTTACAAATGATTTTCATTTTGAGGCACTTTCAACAACAGATTAAATATGTAGCACCTAAGCTTTTTAATATTTCTATACGCCATGTTGTTGATAAGGATGCATTTGTTGCCCCAATTGGTGATGTGAACAGCATCAGTATTTTGTATGGATATGAAATGTATGTATGTATGTATTTGCATCTTTAGTATTTCATGTATCCATTGCATGTGAATTTCACGTGAATCTTCAATGTTGATCTTTTTATGTTCAAAAAGAAAAAATGAATTTGTGTTTAGTGATTTACATGCAAAAAAGTTGAAGTGGAATAATAAAGTCAAGACATAACGGTCCTTGAAAGTGAAAGTTAAAGCCATCTTTAGCAAACATTACAAAACTGCTGTTTCTGTCAAATCTATTGTACTCCACACATGATGATAACATGTTAAAGAATCATATCATAATGAAGAATAAAGGTTCATCTTCTCTGCAAGAATCTTTCTTTTGCTTTTCCTTCTGAAGCTACTATAGTAACAATGGTGAAGTGAGTGTGTCGGTTTGTGAAGTAATCCGTTGTGTGGTTTGGTCTTTTCATTTTGTTCTCTCATCTATTTCATGCTTTAACACTGCTGCCAATGGAAAATAAGCTTCATTCCACAGTGCTTATGGTTTTGATTACAATTTTTCTTTCAAGTTATTGTTCAGAACAACTTGAATCCTCTCACATTCACACCCTTCTAAGAATCAAACGCCTATTGAACTATCCTTCTGTTTTAAGTAGCTGGAATTCAAACACAGACTTTTGCAACACAGATTCAAAAGCTTCTCTCACTGTTGTATGCTATGAAAACAACATAACTCAACTAATCATAGTTGGTGAAACAAAAACTCAACTTCTTCCAAAAAACTTCTCAATAGATTCATTTTTCACAACACTGATAAGACTTCCAACTTTGAAAGTCCTCACTTTAGTTTCACTTGGCTTGTGGGGTCCACTACCTAGTAAAATTGCTCATTTATCATCACTTGAAATAGTTAACATAAGTTCAAATTTTCTATATGGTAAAATCCCTCAAGAACTTCCTTTGTTGTCAAATCTAGAAGCACTTATTCTTGATGACAACATGTTTTCTGGTCATGTTCCTGATTGGTTAGATTCTTTTCCAGCCTTAACTGTCTTAAGTTTGAAGCATAATTTGTTCAATGGTTCTCTTCCTGATTCAGTTACTAGTTTAGTGAATATGAGAGTTCTTTCACTTTCTCATAATCACTTTTATGGACCATTACCTGATTTAAGCCCTTTGAAAAATCTTCAAGTGTTGGAATTAGATGATAATGATTTTGGACCTCAATTTCCTATGCTTGGTAACAAGTTGGTTACTTTAGTACTGAGAAATAACAAGTTCAGATCTAGTGTTCCTGATGAAGTTAGCTCATATTTTCAACTTGAGAGATTTGATATCTCAGGAAACACATTTGTTGGGCCATTTCAACTAGCATTATTATCACTACCTTCTATTACTTATCTCAACATTTCTGGAAATAAATTATCAGGAATGCTTTTTGATAATATAAGTTGTAACTCTGGATTAGAAGCAGTGGATTTATCATCAAATCTTTTAACTGGGAGATTACCAAAACCTTTAGTTTCAGATTTTAATAATGATAGGATTGTGTTGTATGGTGGAAATTGTTTAGAGGAGACAAATCAAAATCAACATGAATTTCCATTTTGTCATACTGAAGCTTTGGCTGTGGGAATAGTAGCTGAGAGAAAGAAGCAGAAAGTTGTGTCTAAAGCAGTTGTTTCAATTGGGATAGTTGGTGGAATTATTGGAGGACTTGGAGTTTTTGCACTGATTTTCTTTATTGTTAGAAGAGAAAATGCTAAAAGCATAATGAAGAATGCTTCAACAACATTTATATCAGAAAATGCCGCTTCTGGATATACTTCTAAGTTAATTTCTGATTCAAGTAACTCTCTCACTCTGAAATTCTTACTTGTGTTCATGCTTCCATTACTTTATATAATTTCATGCATTTCTCCACTTGCAAAGTGCTTTGGAAAATCTCACACACATAAATTATTCTTATAGTCCATTAACTTGGAGAATAGGAATTTTGTACCACTAAAAGTAAAGAACAATACTGGAGTTTTATTTGTGTCATTTGGATAAAATTTGGTAATTTCATTTAGCTTCTTTACTTTGTCTTTGTCATTTCCTTATTGGAATTTGGTTTTATGTATCACAGATCTATTAGTAGCATTATATTTAAAGTTTTGGATGATAATAAATAACAAGAAATATTCATCAACTTTTATTGCTGAATTTCATTAATTGGACATGGGACTAAGTTAAACTCCTACTATGAATAAAAAATGTTCCCCTCTTGTAAATTATATGCTGTAGGGCTTATAGATAACAAGTCTTTAATTGCATCCCGAGTTAGGTTTTAACTCGCGGTCGATTGCAGCTGATGCGACCTCAATCACAGCTGGGTTGCGGTCGCGATGATATAAAAACATGTCGCGAATATTTTTTAAAACCTTGATCCTGAGCTATCAAAATATCAATATCAATGAAGCTCCACAACTGTTTTGCCAATAGTTTCTTGGAGAAGATGAGGCAGAAAAATTAAAATTGATTAATTCTTCTATGTTGAAGATTGTTGACAACCTTTTGTTTTCCTTCTAATTAAGGGCATATATCTCAAACAATGAAATTTGGAACAGTTTCCTTGCCACCTTATCGAGCTTTCTCACTGGAAGAGATTGTGGAAGCTACTAACAACTTTGATGTAACTACTTTTATGGGTGAAGGTTCTCAAGGAAAGGTATGCTACTTCTTTGATATCTAAATAGATTAAAGAGGATATATTTAATTTTAACCATGGTTTTCATTAAATGTGTTGTTTCACTCTTGAAGGGGTCCTTCATTTTCTCATAGCTAGTTTTGTTGTTTGGATGCCTCTGTTAGACGGAAACACAAGGCAATGGAAAACTTTATATAATGAATTTTGTTTGAATTATGAAAGTAATTGGAAATTAATCTGTCATAATGAAGGACCACAGTTGTTGGAGAAATTGTAACTTTCAACTTTTTTAACATTTGTTTGATGCACTGACAATATAAAATGTGTTTTTTTATTTTGTGCTTTAGATGAACAGGGGTCAACTGAAGGATGGTTCACTTGTTGGCATTAAAAGTGTGAAAATGACCAAAAGCTACAGAACTGAAGACTTTATGCACCACATAGAGTTGATATCCAAATTCAGGCATTATAATTTAGTCAGTGTTTTTGGACACTGCTTTGAATGTTATCTAGATGATTCAAGTGTCAGCACAATATTTCTTGTCTTTGAATATGTACCAAATGGCACACTCAAAAGCTGGATCTCAGGTAATTCATCAAAACTAGCTTTCCAGATTGAAGAGTGCAAAATTGACATTTTTTAACAAGAAATCAAAACTATAGATAGGGAAATTCCTCTAACTGAATGTTTATAGTAGTCCTTCCTTCGCTGAGGACTAAAAACACGGCTTTCCTTTATTTTATAGGGATGAAAATGAAAAAAACTTTTATAGAGACTAAAGTTGAACAATCGCAATTTTATACTCTTAAATTTGGGCTTAGGCTCTAACTCATCCCCACAAAACCGGCTCGTAAGTTGAGGATTGGTCAAGCCTTAAAGGATTACTTAGGCTGGTAGACATATATCTCTAGTCAATGTGGGACTTCAACACTTTTAGTTGCTATTAGCTGAGTTTCCTTATTCATTCAATGAATTGAAAGTATTACAAAGTGTGATTATATACGCAATTAAGTAGTACTAATAAATAATAATAGACTAATTACCTCAACCAAGTACATTAAAGAAACAAGTAATGGGAAATTGAAACAATACTGCCATTTCTGATATCCTCCATCTTAACATGTTATGTGACAGATGGGCATTATAGGAAGTCGTTGACTTGGAGTCAACGCATAGCAGCAGCAAATGGAGTAGCAAAAGGCATCCAATTTTTGCATACAGGAATGGTCCCTGCTGTATATTCAAACAATCTCACAATTACAGATATTTTATTGGACCAGAATTTTACTGCAAAAATCAACAATTATAACCTGCCTTTGTTATCTAACATGGGAAAGGTATGAGAAAATATTATGAATGATTATGATTTATTTCATTGAAATAATAATATAAACTCATCAATTTGTCTCCTCTCTTGTTTGTCATTGCAGGTTGGGCAAGGAAATCCTTCAAGTGTATTCAAAAGTCCTAGCTTTAAAAAAAGGTGTGTGATTGAATTGTAGTCTAGTATTGAACAACATGCACTCCACTTCTGTTAATGGAAAAGAGGACTCACTGCTACCTAAATTTATACCTCCTTCAGTCTTGAATATAAGTAAAAAACTATCTCACATTCTTTAAGAAAATTAGCTAATTAACCGATTTCATTTAATTTTCTTGATATAATCAAAAATGTAATTGGATTCCCCAAACTAAACTACCTTTCATGGGAACTTGTTCAGTGGAAATAGAAGGGTTGTTAGAAAATAAATCTGAATTAATTTAAGGGTGTTTTAGGAATGATGTCGTTAAATTAGGTGAGGTTAAGTTAAGATTTGCATATATTTTTTACCACTAAACATGAGTTTTTTGTTTCTTATTTTTGACAACGGAGTAATATACTCAAGGTAGTTAAAATCGAGAGCTGACTCGCAAAAGTGCACGAACCTACATGTTTCAGAGAGCTTTGCGAGCTCAACCATGGAAGAATCTCGAATTTAACTACCTTGAATATACTACATGATATGGGTGAAGTTTCATGTTGAATATACTTGTGATATGGTTCATCAAAATAAAATATGCTGTGGTTTTGCAGTGTAAAATGTGAAGATAAATCTGATATATATGACTTTGGGATGATACTGATGGAACTCATTCTTGGAAGAACAATAAAATCAAGGAATGTGGACACCTTGAAGGATTTGGTAATAGAATCTGCTTATTCAATATTTCCCATTTTTATTCTCTTTTTCTGAATCTTTAATTAGTTACTCTATCAAAGGACCTTGTTGTTATGATCTATATAGAGTCTAGACAACAAGGCAAACAATCTTCAGATATTATTTTAGATCAAAGAATCAATGGCATATTTTATTGGATCAAACTTAGGTGTAGTTCCTCACCTATTGTTACGTGCTTGACTTGGAGTAGTAGTGGGATGAGTGACTTCTGGGAAGTTTTCTAGAAAACATGCAAGTGAGGACAATGCATACTGGAAAGACACGTGTTGGTTTGTTGGGTGAGTCGACAGTTCTGAAAGCAGTGTAGGATGTTACACAATTCAACACATAGACTGTATATCCAATAGAAGAAACATAACTATTTTAAATTTAAATTTAACAAAAAAATTAATTCACATAGCATATTATAATTGGTGAACAGATTATCTATTAAACAACACCTAAGTTTTTTTCTATTTTATTTCACAAGTATAATAAATCCCATAATCCAGACATAAATTAACTTGCTTATAGGGTATCAAAGTAAATAATAATTTTCCAAGATCATGGTAGTTTTCATCAAGAATACCACTTCAATATAATTCCCTTGCAATTGTCTAACGCTGCTTCCACTAATTGCATCATGAGGCAGTTACAAGCAAGCATAACAGCTAATGATGAAGCTAGGAGGAGCATTATAGATCCAGCAATTCGGAAAGCATGTTTGGATCAATCATTGAAGACAATGATGGAGATTTGTGTGAGGTGCTTACTTAAAGAGCCAGCAAATAGGCCTTCTATAGAGGATGTTTTGTGGAATTTACAATTTGCTGCTCAAGTGCAAGATGCATGGAGAGGAGGAGATTCTCAAAGTAGTGATAGCTCTCCCATCTCACCTTTGTCATCTCGACGAATGACCTTCCATTAATGTCAATATAAAAGTTTTCATTTCGAGTTTAATAATTATGCACCGCCGATTTAAAAAGCTTTACACGACGTCTTATCATATATCACTATTCAGTCACATCGAAATATTACTTCATAAGAAACCTACACAATTATCTATCTTCGCGAAATATGATTCGACGTTAATGTAAAGTTTGTTTAGACCGTAAGTTCATAGTTATTAAATTCTTTTGCTTTTTGTTTTGATATATCTTTGTTATATTCCTAAAAGATTAATTTTTACAAAATGTGAGCTTTGTTATTTGCAATACCAGAGTAGTACAAGTACATGTTTTGACAAATTTTTCCCAAACCAGTTGAGCTTCTAATGGATACTCCCTCCCTCCATCTGATAATATAGGAATATTTTGATAAATTTGTTTGTCCCAGTTCATAAGACTCCTTCAAGCATTGATCATCTTTTCACCAATATACCCTTAATTAATTTACATTGTTTTTGGTCAATAAACAATAAATGATCTATTTTTTTGCAGTTGTGCATTTAAATTTTAAGGCCTTTCAAATAATATTTCTTGGTAAAGCTTTTCAAATTATATGGTTAAACCACTAAATTATCATTTTTGTTTTTTATCCCATTAAATCATCGTACGACAACAAAAGCAGACCATGCATCTGGAGGAAATTGGCTAGAACATTTGCACATGAATTGGCACGTGATAGCAAAGCTCCACCAGTCCACCTTAATATCCATCCATCCTAATTTGACTTTGGATCAAATTCCTGATAAGATTGACTAGGCTGCTACCTTGAGGGCTAACTTGAGCAACGCGTTAACATGAACCTCAACTTTGGTGTAACTTCTGGCCTTAACTAAGGATTGCCCTTTGAACACTTCCACAACTCTTCCTTTCATTGCATGCACCATCGATATTCATCTTAACCCACCCACAATATGGTGGATTCTATCTAAATTTTGGCAGATTGACTATCCACGACATTCTTAGCTTTAATTGTTTGGAGATATGAGAGATAGCAACTTTGAATTACTTTCACGAGATATCATGCTAGATGAAAGAATTATCATAACCTCCTTATTTCTCAAAGCCCAAAGGGAATGGCAAGCAAATAGTCCACAAAGCGGGCCAACCAGAAGAAATGCTTCCTTTCTGTCTCAAGTTCGCTGCTTCTACTCTGCATCTCACCAGCAACTCTACTTTTCGACCACCTCCCTATCCGCCTGACTCCTCCGCTTCTCCTCCCGCTGAAGGAGAAGAAACTCGCCCTCCACCAGAGCCTCCTGACCCTTCTCTTCCCTCGGATCTTCCAGATCTAGTCTCCTAGCTACTCTCTCATGCCATACCTTTTACGCCTTAATCACGATACCCTTTCTACTCTCACACGACACTGTGGTTCTACTACCAGTTTCTGCTCCATATTTCTGCCGTTCAAACAAGTCGCACCTCATCTCTTCTTGGCTCTCAGCTTTGGATCAGTATGCTTGTTAGACGGTTGCATTTTGATGGGTGCTGGTCCAATTCTGCAATGAAGACTGTGTAGGGTTTTGCTGGATATTAGCTACTGATGGCTACTCTTGTTTTGAGTGTGGTTAAGGATGTAATAGGATGCATTAGGTTATGTTTCTGTTTTTAGTTTATTTAACTTCAGTAGATTTGGATGTTAGCTATTGATATGTTTTCTGTTCAGTAGTTTTTAGGATGTTAGTTGATTCAGGTGCTGTCCTTGTGCAGTTGTGCGTATCGTTAATCTTAGGAGTTACAGCAATACCTAATTTGGATGATCCCTGTGTGGATCTGTAGTTGCTTCTTGTAAGCTTCAAGCTTACTTTCTGTGTAATGTTTCGATGGCCTTGCCCGATATCAATGAAATGTTGCATGTTTGACAAAAAAAACTAGCATTATTGTTTAGATTAAAAGTTGTCCAATTAGATTCCCATCTATAAAACTCATGCAGGCCTTAGGACGAACCAGATTCGTCCATACTACCGTAGCCAATAAACATCCCAATTTTAAAATTTGTTATTATAATTACGTTTTAATAAAAGATATTTATATTTGGCATGTTTAATAGATCTCTTGATTAGTATTTTAGTGATAAATCTCTTGAGGGAGAGCTTTGCCGCCCATTGTGGTCCTACCCCGCTTGAGGGATTAGTCTCTGCAGTTACGCGCAGATGATACCCGGTTTATACAAAAAAAAGTATTTTAGTGATAGCTAGGGTTTTTGAGAAAAAGAGACTCGCATAGCAAGATAGACTCACTGAGCGAGAGCTGCTCTCCAGCACCTGTTGACGGAGATGAAACGTGGCATGCCAGGGTGAGGCGGTGAAGGAATATGTGAGACATAGATTGGCAGGGCGAGATGAGATGCATAGAATCAAGGCGGTGAAGAGGTCATTAGGCGCTAAGCGAGTAAGGTTCGCCGATCGAAACCCAAAATTCACTTCTATAAATAGGATTAATTGCAGAGGGTAAATTATTTCAAATCCTATATCTCTCTCTTAATTCACTTTCTAGAAATTTTGTGTGTTCTTGGATTTCAGATCAAGTTCGACTGCCTCACTTCGTGCAGTACTAGTTAGGGTTCTGCTACAGAAGAGTTGCCAGCTCAATTCTATTAATTTACTTAAATGTGTGTAGAGTGACCTAAACTCTATTAGAGTTAAAAAGTAAGTAATACCTAAAGAGTCGACTCTACATTGTCCGTTCTAATTTCAATATATCATAAACAAATTGTTTTTTTTAGATAAATTTGTATTAATAATATCTAGCCTTGACATCACGGTAGAAAGGGTTGAAGAACACCGCAATTACTGGAAGCTAGATAAAAAAAGAGTACATAGATCAATGATTATGACAACATGCAATCAAGACCAATGTTTTAAAACTCGGACCGGTGATCGACTCGGTGAGGGTACCGGGTCACTGGGTCAAGGGTCGGACCGAGGGGTCGACAGTTGAACCGCATGACCAAAACCGGGACCGGATGACTCGGACCCGATCTCTATTTCGAGAATTTTCAATACCTATATAGTATATAATATAAATTTCGTCCCTGTAAAATTAATAACTATGTTTATTTTATATCTACTAAAATATAAAAAATTCTCAAATTTTCAGGACCTATATATTTCATACTTCTTGAAACATAATATTAATATTACAAGCTAATGCCACGAGGATGAGCGTACTTGACTTTTAGGAAAAGAGGTACCAATTATATATATTTGAAATAAATAATATCCTCAATAAGATTGGTAGCCTAATGGTAGCGCTCAGCATTTGCTTAAGTAGTTTACAAATAGTCCCACATCGCATAGAATGAACGGAACAGGGAGGAGAATGAGATATAAAAGCAAGGCGTATGTCAATGGGAAACATACTTACCTAGATGGCAATCACTAGTGGGGGCCTACGTTCGCGCGGCCCCTCCCAATTACAGTTCAAAAATTTGATAAAAAAAAAGCAAAATGCATAACCCGGTCCGGTTCGAACCGGGTCACCGGTTTTTCCAAAAACCGGCCGAGTCACACCGGTTCCCACCGGTTTGCTGCATGGCCGATCCAAAACCTTGACCGGCTCGGTTACCCCCCGGTTCCCGGTTCGACCGGTCCGACCGACCGGGCCGAGCCGAGCCGGTTTTTAAAACATTGATCAAGACACTAACTATAAGGGCTCACCCGATGTATGCTTTCTCTGGTTTGCCCATACAGCATCCATCAACATTCCATTTAACTTTATTTATTGTAGACACCAACTTTTCCTGGATGTTCTGCATCACCTTCACAGTCTCACACATTCTAATTTCTTTGCTATTTGTCCAGGTTTGAACTTGAAAGGGTGGTTTTTTACCATCCTTTTAACCCAATTAATTCGTGGAAGAGTTTGTAAATGGCAAATCCACTCCCCACCATGCCATGTAATCAATCCATACTTTCCAAAACAAACTATTCATACGCAATTTCATCACATGTCCAATTAATTAGAGTGTTAACCAAGTAAGATCCATATTGAGTTGTATTTATCTTTCCACTCACAAATTGTTCATACGCAATTTCAACACATAGAGTGTTAACGAAGTAAAAATCCATTTTGTTTTTCATTTATCATTTATACAAAGGTGGGGAAAAGGGATAGTAAGTATAAGCAATTTTCATTTTCAAAAAAAAAAGTATAAGCAATTTTCAAAATAAATTATAAGCATTGTCAAAAAAAAAAATATAAGCAAAAGCCCTTCAACTCTTTTCTTCATGTGTGGGAGTTACAGGACAAAGAGAACAATTCTTGAGTCACACTATAACTATTTGTCATTTTTGTGGGTAATGCCCAACAGAACTAAATTAATGTTAAATGTACTTTAATATCATTTTTGTAATATATAGTATATTCTATAACTTTAATACAATAACACACATAGGTCTCCTGCCGTCCAAGTGGTATGCCAAAGTGATCCTGGTTGGGGTACCTGCGATGCCACTCCGGCGCTCAAGTCAGTATTGAGAATTGTAGAGTAGTATAGCAAGGATTGAGAATGTACCTATTTTTGGCAATGTGTGTGAGTATTTATAGGGATCCGTGCTAGCTCTGAGCTGTTGGACTGATTGGGTGGATTTGAGCCGTCCAGGCTTGTTAGACATGAGTCCAAGCTATTGGGCTGACCCAGGTCCAATTGCTGGGGTGGGTCTCTTGACCCAGTCCAGAACAGTTGCCCCCCAAGCCGTGATTATTCCGGAGGATGGTCTTGGCTTGAAGTCGTTGATGAAATTTCGCCCGCCGGTCGTCTCGCATTAGCAGGTCGTCCCAGACCGTTCCGACCGGCCGGCTTGCTACTGATGGTATTGTCTTTGCCCCTAGAGGCACTTGATAATGCGTTGTAATGATGCGTCTTTTAATCGTCTTCCACAAAAGATAAAGGAGAGAGCTTGTTGAGAGAGAGTGAGAGGACGAGATACTGCCAAGACTGAGACCGCGGGAGGTCCCGCCCGCGTGAGGCTCCTCCCACATGAGGCTCCACCCGCGTAAGGCTCAATAAGCGAGGCTCCGCCCGCGTGAGGTCCACTACGTGCGCCTCTTGTCGTGCCATTTCGCGTCCGTGCGCTCCACATCGTGTGATGGATCTCACGATCCCACCAAGGGGGCGAGACTTATGAGCCCTGCCTTGAGCCTTTCGTCGCACATGTACATAACCACTTTGTAGACTCGCCTATTCGCATCGCTCCACGCCTCGTGACGGAGGCCTTATAGTCCCGCCCGTACATTCCATCGCGTCCAAGGGCGTGACCTGGAGCCTCATAGCTCCGCATGTGCTCTCCATCGCGTCCAAGGGCGTGACCCGAAGCCTCATAGCTCCGCCCGTGCTCTCCATCGTGTCCAAGGGCATGACTCGGAGCCTCATAGCTCCACCCGGTGTCGCAATCTCATCCGTGCATTCTGCCTTCGCCTTCGCCTTGGTTGGACATTCGTGGGTGTGACTTCATAGCCCCGCCCGTACGCGTTCCGTTGCCTGTGGACGAAATATCATGGCCTCGCCCGCCACTCCTTCGTTCAGGTACCACTTCAAACTTCCAATTTTATTTTTAATGATCGCGTGTTGCTTTGTGGATTGGATTTGGACTTAGGGTTTTTAGGCAATCGGTGTCAAAGTAGGGTGGAGTATGTTCGTATGTCGTATTTCTTTGATTTTGCATTGTTGGTGACTTTGAGTGGTAGGTAGATAGATTACGTTCCCTTTTTGAGTTTAGGTTGAGGAGGAGTCTTTGGGACTGTGTATGCCTTATTTTCTTTAGGCTTAAATAGTTATTACCCCCCTGTAAATATCCTCATTATCCAGTTACCCCCTACAAAAAAAAAGATTTAAAAAACACCTTATAAAATGTAACGTTATCCAGTTACCCCTTGCTCTTAACTTTTCTGTTAAAATAATGTAAAATGTAACTTTATCTAGTTACCCCCGTGACATCAGTGCCACGTGTCACCATATTATTGGGCCTCTGTGACACGTGGCACTGACATGCCACGTCAGCATCCTATGTCACCACTGCCACGTGGCACTGACATGTGCCACGTCAGCAACCAATGGATGGCTGCCACGTGGCACTGACTTGGTATTGGTGAATAGTGTGTTACTAAAAAAAATACAAGTTTTGGCTAACATGGGATTCGAACCGTTGACCACTCAGTGATGCAAACAAATTAATACCACTAAGCCACATTCACATTTGTGAAACTAATTCCAGCAACAAATATATATTAGATATTTAGTTATTATTTTGAACAAATCTTCATCTTCATCATCAAATCTTCATCAGATCTTCATCAGATCTGGAAACGAAACCCACCAGATTCAGTTCGTTTTGATTTCCATCCATTTCGTCCAGATTCAGTTCAAATCCATTTCGTTTTGATTAAATCAACCCACATCATTAAAGATCAATTTCTACCAAATTAAATCAACCCACATCATTAAAGAACAATTCCTTTTCTTGATTGCTTGCTGTCTCCATCTCCAGGATGTATCTCAAGGACCCCAAATCTTTTATCTCAAACTAAGAGACTTCTTCAACTGGTTAATGTTTGTCAAATCATCACCAGTAACGCTTATGTGATATATATACATTCAGTATTGCAAGTTTCCCTTCAACTGAATGTCTCTCAAGCATTGCGTAGCCTTGACTTTTAAATTTTAATGAACTGAGTGAATGTTTCGTTGGTTTTCCAGATCTGACAACGAAAAACATTAAACGAAAACGAAAACAAAATCTATGAAAATGAAAAAGAAAAAAGAAGATCTTCATCTTCAATAAAATTCCAGATCTTCATCTTCAATAAAATTCCAGATCTGTTTTTATGTAATTCGTTTTTATTCGTTTTTTTGTAATTTGTAATATATTCGTTTTTATGTAAAATTCCAGATCTTCAATGAACGAAGAAGATGATGAATTTGGGGATGAATTCGGTTTTATATAATATATACTATTAGTTGCTTTAATAATCTCAAGAATTGATGTGGTCAAATGGTAACACGGTAAGGGTATAACAAATAGGTCACGAGTTCAACACCCATGAGCTACCAAAATTTCTCTTTTTTTAGCTAACACTGTAGCGCCCCATTGCCAAGTGTGTGCCACGTGGCAGCCATCCATTGGTTGCTGACGTTGCACATGTCAGTGCCACGTGGCAGTGGTGACATAGGATGCTGACGTGGCATGTCAGTGCCACGTGTCACAGAGGCCCAATAATATGGTGACACGTGGCACTAACGTCAGGGGGGTAACTGGATAAAGTTACATTTTACATTTTTTTATCAGAAAAGTTAACAGCAGGGGGTAACTGGATAACGTTACATTTTACAAGGTGTTTTTTAAACCTTTTTTTTCCAGGGGGGTAACTGGATAATGAGGATATTTGCAGGGGGGTAATAACTATTTAAGCCTTTTCTTTAATCCTTGCCATGTGATTTCAGGAGGCCGTCAACAAGTTATCTTTCTTTTTCATAATGCTTGTTCTGACTGCCTGCCCCCATTCTTGTAGGTTACATCGATGCCGAGGACTAAGAAGATGGATCGTGTCCATGGTTCGTACCAAGGGCCTATTCACGCTCTGAGGGAGGCTGGCTTTCCGAGAGGTGGACCGTCAGATGGACGTGGGGAGTCTTTGGCGTCTGTGTTAAGGGCGTCTTCTTACCGCCCAGTAACTGTGTTTATGGCTTTAGTTAAGAAGGTGAAAAAAAATCCTCCGCAAAATCTAACCCACTCCATGAGAGAGGGCGATGAGACTCAAAGAGTGAGAGAGAGGGAGAACACGACTAAGACCCCAAGGTCCCCTGCTTGCGCTTGTCTCCGTGCTTGGTGGCTGAGACCATAGGGTTTCGGCGTGCTGTCTGAGTTCCGCGCCCATCTTGGCGCCTGGCGGTCGGGACCATAGGTTCTTGCCCTGCTGTCTGCTTTTCGCGCCTGCCTTGGCGCCTGGGGGCCAAGACTATGAGGTCTCGCCCTTCTCCTTGCTTGTTGCGCCTGCCTTGGCGCCTGATACCCGAGACCTCATGGTCTCATGCCTGATACCTATGACCCCATGGTCTCATGCCTGATACTTGAGACCTCATGGTCTCATGCCTGATACTTGAGACCTCATATGGTCTCATGGCTGATACCTGAGACCTCATGGTCTCATGTTTGATCCCTGAGACCTCATGGCCTCATGCCTGATATCTGAGACCTCATGGTATCATGCCTGATACTTGAGACCTCATGGTCTCATGCCTGAACTTGGCTTGTGAAGAAGTCTTTGGATATGTGCATGACTTACTCTTCTTTAGTTTTCACTAGATGACATCAGGAGGAGGGTTAGAGAGAGAGAGAGAGAGAGGAAGGTCTTCACCCAAAATGAGAGAGAGGACGAGATCCTCGCCCTCAAAGCGATAGAGGGAGAGATACTTCCCAAAAATGAGGTAGAGGGCGAGATCTATTGAGATAACTATCTTGTCCAAGCCATCTCTGATGCCATCATCCCGCCCAGGTCGTATCTCGCAGTTTAGACCTTCAAAAAATCAAAATTGGGTTTCATGCTCAACATAAGAATTGTATCTCTTCTCCTTAGCTTTCCAACGCATGTTTGCACGCCTCAATCAGATAACCACACAGACAAAGTTGTGGTCTATAGAATGGACAGAATCTCGCCTCTGGGCGACCTCATGGTCCCGCTTAGGCATGTATCTCGCCGTTTTGACCTTCAAGACACCAGAATTGGGTTTTGAGCTCAACAGAAGAATTGTATCTCTTCTCCTTATATTTCCAACGCATTTTCACACGCCTCAATCGGATAACCACGGACAAAGTTATGTTCTGCAGAATGGACTGCATCTCGCCTATGGGCGAGACCTCATGGTTCCAGGCATCTCTCTCTCTCTCTCTCTCTCTCTCTCTCTCTCTCTCTCTCTCTCTCTCTCTCTCTTTTCGTAAGTCTTGGTCACCAGAATTGGGTTTTTATCTAGCTCGGATGTTGGAGGGTGTGGCCAACGAAAGGCCACGGCTTTCGAGGAGACCTCACTTAATCCAGCTGACGAGTCACGGCCCGTAAGCTGAATTAAGGGAGGTCTCCTCGTCACACTCCTTGGATGTCCCATGACGGGCCCTTCACTAGGAAGATTAATGATTGTCCGATCCCTAAGGATTTGGAAAAACTACCAATGGCTTACTTCTGCCTCATCATGCGCTACCGAGGGGCCAAAGAACCCATCCACTGCAAGATCTTCTCCCTCACTCTTGAGAAGTCCACATTGGACTAGTTCCAGGAGTTGAAGCCCAACTCTATCTCAACATGGGGACAGCTTGCAATGATGTTCCAGGCTCGCTTCACTGCCTTCCGTCTGAAACCACAGTCCGAAGAAGTGCTCAGGGCGGTTAGACAATGTGACAATGAAACACTCAGAATATGCGGAACGTTTCAACAAGGAAGCTGCGAGTGTCCGGAACCTTGAAGACAAGCAAAGAATCTTTTGGATGAAGGACGGACTCAGGAAGCGAAGCTTGTTCCAAATTGATGTGGGGGTTAACAAGCCTCGAGACTTGGGCGAATTCCTCCGAAGGTCGCAGAAGTATATGGACTACGTGGAAGATGATATGACTTACAAAGCAGCTGCAAAGGATGGAAATGACAATGAAGAACCTCGCGACTCTAGACCCAAGAGGGAGGCTGGAGGAGGACAGCGTGAAAGCCAACCTCGTCGTTTTGCCGAGCACACCCTCCTAAACACATCTCGAGCTAAGATCCTTGTCGAGTGTGCGAACACAAAGTTCAGAGATATCAAGAGGCCAGAGCCTTTGGTGATGAATGAGGGACAGAACCCCTCAAGGAAGTATTGTCGCTACCACCGGAGCAGCGGACACGACACCAATGGCTGTCGGGCTCTAAGAGATGACATCGATGAGCTAATCCAAAAGGGAAAACTCCAGCAGTACGTAAAGAAAGACAAGGGCGAGACCTGTAGTGCCCGCAAATGATCCCGGTCACCCCGAAAGAGATCTAGATAGCCCTGCAAAGGCAAGGCAGTGGCCAGCGAGGTCACTTAAGCTGTAGAGGATGATGATAGTGATGCCTCTGAAAAGACAGACACCCGAAATTCTAAGGGAAGACCGGTCGCCATCGTCATCCTTGGAGGAGACTATTTGGAAGGTGGCCTGGCGAACAAATCAATGAAGAGAAGGTGGAAGGAAATCATGAATGTTGCCTCAACTTCAAAACCCGTGAAAGGACCATCCAGGACACCCCTGATCTTTGGAGACCAAGACTTGCTGGATGGAAAACCCAACAAATACGTCCCACTACTGATCTCAGCCATCATGGCCAATGTCGAAGTAAGAAGGAACCTGGTGGACCAAGGGAGCTCCGCGGACATCATCTTTGAGGACTTGCTGAAAGTTTTGAACATCTCTACTGATGACATCACCCCATACCATGGAACGGACTTGACAGGTTGCAATGGCTCAACAGCCAAACCTCTTGGCTACATTGAACTGATGGTCACTTATGGAGATCCTGATGGCGAGCAACCCTTGTTTCGAACAGTGAAGACGCCCTTCCTAGTCCTCCCATGCAAGTCAATTTACCAGTGCATAATTGGGAGGCTGACACTAGGCACGCTGGGCGCAGTAACCTCAACTGTGCATCTGAAAATGAAGTTCTACTCCTTGGACAACAAGATTGTAACCTTGCAAGCTGACCTGGGGGCAGCCAGCGAGGCAGAACATTTCCACCTTGGCATATATATATATATATATATATATATATATATATATATATATATATATATATATATATAGACACACACACACACACACACACACAATGATACATATTATTTTAGATTGACAAATGTAAATGGTAGTAATTAGTTATTGGGTGGGGGATATGTTAGTTTTCAGGATTTGAACTATGAACCTCCTTTCTTCTAAATACTTAATAATATATATTATTATATTAAGAAGAGAGTTCAAGTTACTCCAATAGTAACTTTTATAAGTTACTTCACGTCCTAACATTTGATTTGAATCTAATCCAATAGTTACAATACATCATTAATTCTTATCACATAATGTTGTACCCTAATTTTGTCAGTTAGATTAATGCAAGATGTTTTAATTATCTAATTCCTTTTTCTAAAGGAGTAAAGATTAACTATCCAATTTTCAAATAAGTTTGTTAGAAAAAAATAGTTTTGTGGACACTTAAGTTTAATGGGTATTTTCTCGTTTTCAAAAGATGCCAAAAATATGTTTCGTTGTGCACGCGCATTATTTTTAGTCGGTACACGCGTTAGTTTTGACGATCTTGCACCGTTGTGTATGCATGTTATTTCTATCCGCATACGCATGTTATTTCTAATCGTGTACGCCTTTTAATCTCGTTGTGCACGCATGTCACTTCTTGCCGTGTACGCATGTTTATTTTAGTGTTCGTCTATTATTAGTTTTTACTAATCATTAATAATAGAATCAAAACAAAGAGTGTTGTTTGAATATTCAAAACTGTTTTACTTCAATAAATATCAAAGTTTACATTTGGTTACAAAATATATTTTAAAATAACAAAAAAAAGATGCAGAGTCCATGCGCATGCTCTTCTCTACTCCACTAGATTGGTGTGTGAAAATTGTTGTGCTAAAACAAGGGCATGTCATTTGGCAGCCACGCTTCTACACAAACAAGCAACACCTTGTCTCCCTAAAATAAAATCAGCCAAGTCATGAGTCCACAAACAATTAAAGGCAAAAAATATAAAAAAAAGTGTTTTAATTAAAAGAAAGAAAATAACAAAAACAAAAGTAGTATCATGCGCCTTGCAATTTCAGTATCAGGGTATTTTCAATATCGGAGCCAAGACTGCTTTATACTTGTTGCCTGCTTTTTTCCTTTTTTGACCAACAAATCACAGCTCAATAGAGCTCCACGCCTCTGCTAGATGGTGGTACCAACACTACTCCTATCAAACTTGGTCCCCTTAGGCATCTTTCAAAACCCTACACAGCTCTCAAACAAAAGGAGGTCCCTATAAAAAGGAAGAACAACTCTGAGAAAAAGAGGAGGAAAAAAAACAGAAAAAATGGGAAGAAACATTTAGAAAAATAGTAGACTAGGAGCAAAGATTGAAATCAAGAGAGTGAATGAAAAAATAGATTAGATTCTGAAAAAAGGGAATGTCAAAGCTTCATAATAGAAAAAAAGAGAGCTCCACCTCTACCACCATGGCCAGAACCTCTAGCGAGCACTCCCATCGTCGGTGCACCACCACCGTCCCTGCCATCTCTATCTCCCTCGCCCTCTGTTTCATCATCTTTCTCAAACCCCACCATCTCTCTCAGTTCATCCCCTACGTCTCTCTTCTCACAATCCAACACCTCCATCATAGCACCACCATTTCCGGCGAACCTCCGCCATTGCCGCCGTCACCACCGTGCTCCCTCCTCGTTTTCAACCCCCATGGCCATCACCGTTCATCCCTCGCCAGCTTCTCTCTCCTCTCCCTTTCGTTCTTTCTCCCTCAGCCGTGAGCTTCCCTCTCTCAGCCTCTCACTCTTTCGTTTTCTCTCGCTCTCTCAAGCTTCTGTTCTCTCTCTTGAGAGATTGATTGAGATGCGGTTGACATTAGGTTTTTTTTCAATCCCTATTCTTTGTTTCCTCTTATATTACTTTATTCCTTTTCTTATTATGTAAAAATGTTTGGCTTTTGTTTTCTTTACCCCCTATGATATCTAACGACGGGTTCAGATCCTCTCCAGTTGGACTCCCGTCAGATCCTCTCCAGTTGGACAGTTCCAGTAGCAGAGAGATAGACTCATAGAATAAAATAATATTATTTTAAATAATATTATTTTATTCCATGAGTCTATCTCTCTCCTACTGGAATTGTCCAGTAAATGGAGAGGATCTCAATCCCCATCGTGGCCCCTTTCCTTTTATTTCTATTTTGTTTCAACATTTTTATTAGTTTGATTTTAACTCATTTTCAAAATCACACTTTCAATGAAACATTTTCAAAAATCAATTTCACATTTAAAAATAGGTTGTTAGTCATGGCATGGTCACTCTGAATTTAACTTGTTTGATCGTTAATGACAATTTTAGTTTTCAAACGGGCTATTAGTGGTGACCACTCTGAGTTTACTTGTTTGGTCATTATGAACACTTATCCAAATTTCAAAAAAGCATACAAATAATAAAAACACCAACACACAAATATTTTCTACCAAGAACTACGTAGCATTTGATTCTCTACCCGGAGATACGTAGGAGCAGATGGGGGTACACATCTGTCAAGTGCAATAATAAAAAATCTTTTTTAGTCTTTTCTAAAATGTTTCTTCGTTAGTTCTCAATATAAACACAAAAAATAAATAAGTTTGATTTAGTCTTATTAAACTATAAAAGGAAAATAAATATTTTCAAAGTTAATAGGGTTTGCACAACTAATTAGAGGTAACCATTTTCGAATAGATGTTGTGGGGTGCTAATACATTCCCCACGAATAATCGACTTCCGAACCCAAAATTTGGTTTTCAAGACCATTTTCTTTTTAAAGGGATTTTTCAATGTTTTCCCTAATAATTAAACATTGATGGCGACTTCATTTAACGCGAGAGATTCTTCGGATTTTTTGGGTGCAACACATAATGATGGATTGTTACGTGATTTGGACCTAATATTCCAATGGTAACAATACATCATTACGTGACAACAACTAATGATGTATTGTAATCGTTCGATTAGATCCAAATCAAATGTTATGATGTAGAGTAACTTTTAAAAAAGTACTGACAAAATTGCTCCCAGGGTTCTTTAAAATAATTTCAATTTTTTATTTAGTCATTTAAGTTTTTTTTCAACTTAGTCCTTTAAGTATCAAAACGTTTACCACATTACCCTTTTCTGAATTTTCGTTTAACTCTTTGAAAAAACTTTTGTGGCTAAACGGTGCTGATGTGCAATGGCGGATCCACCTTATTTGGTGTCGGGTCAATTGCCCCCACCATGTAAAAATATTTTAGCTAGTTACATTTGATAAAAATTTCGGTCTTTTCTAACACTAAATATACACAATGAAAAACTTAAGTATTTTGGTTTTTAAAGAGTCATGGCTCAAAAAATTTCTTTATGAAAAATAGAGAAATATATGTTCTCCGAGAAATAAATTAAAATTACTAATTTGGTCATTAAAAATTCAAATATTAGTCATACTAATTTTTAGAGTAACCAAAATGTCCCTAAAATAATTTTAAAGACCAAATAAATTTTAACTTTTTGATGACTAATTTGACTATTTTTGATGACTAAATTGGTATTTTTCAATTCTCAAAGACCAAATAAGTTTTAACTTTTTGTCAAGTAAAGGTTGAGTCTTTGTTCTGTTTTATATAAATTATATATGTTATAAATATTTTTAATATTTTTTTCTAAAATATACTAGACAATTTTTCCCCCACGAAATAAAGCTTCAGGATCCACCACTGCAGATGTGGCATATAATGATGATGACGTGACAGGTCCAACTAGGATTTATGTTAAAAGTTATTTTTTAATTTATTTTTATTCAAAATAAAAATCCTCAAAATTCTGGAAATTTTATTATGGTTAATCACAAAGTGTTGAAATAAAAAATAATGGCAATTAGGCTTTTAGTTCTTTTTATTTTGGGTGAGTTGGAGGAAAATGCGTGGTTAGCAACGATTTTTTAATTGAAGGATCTTGTAAATCGCAACTTGCTGGTTTCTAATTGAAAAGTTGCTGGATTAGGATATCACTTTCAATTGGTAGCGAATATTAGGATGCTCTCATGAGATGCGGCAGAGTGAGAGAGAGTGGATGGCGGCAGCGCAATCGGTGGGAAGGGGGCAGGTATGGTGCTATCGAACGACAGGAACAAGATGGAGGTTGGAAGATAGTCAGATATAGGAAAGAAAGAAGGGGCGGTGGTGGGAGGGAGAAGAGCAGCATATATGTTGCAAACCCTAGGTCTGACACGATTCGCAAGGGTTACGTATGTTTCTATTTCACAAACTTCCCGAAAAGATATTTGGCCAAGGACATGTACGAGCTGTTTGTCAGTCATGGAAGGGTTCATGAGGTTTTTATTCCGGCAAGAAGGAATGCTAACGGTAGACGTTTTGGCTTCGTTCTCTTTTTTGATGTGAGGGAACCGGATAGATTGGCAATCATCTTAGATAATCTATTTGTCGAGAATGAAACGATCCATGTCAATCCTCCTAGGTTACTGATGGCGAAATTGGCAAGTGCACCAAATCGTCGCAAGTAATAATAAAATGGTAAGAACCGGATGTCGAACTCAAGGATTGCACGTACTTATCAATTTAAAAGTCCACTAACTAGATTGAACAAGGGACTAAGTTTAGTTGTGTTGACAATAAAATACGAATAACAATAGAATGATTTTGTGATTTTTAGAAAATAGAAACAAGAAACGCTTTTGAAAATTAATAGATGATAAGAGAGGTTAGGAATGAACTCCTATTGATTCCACACTATTGCAAAATGATTTGTTATAGAAAATTACTCCCTCTTTACCTTTGTTATCAAACCCACAACATTAATCAATTCCTAATTCCTTAGGCAACCATTCCTTTGTAAACAACTAAAAACCCTAATTCCTTAGGTGACTCTAATTGAAAACAAGCATTAAAACCAAGGGTTTTCAAGATACCACAACTCCAAGGCTATTCCTAGACTAAGAATTGAAGGTATTCAATCTCAAGCATTCAAATACAAAACTTCCATTTCATACATAAACCATACATCATTTCATGAGTGATCAATTCATAAAAAGCATTAAGAACAAAGATTGAATACACAAAGGAAGAGGAAATAGCGCATTTAAATAGATCAAAATCAACTACAATAGTGTTTCATCAATACTCATTCATCCCTAACCAAAAGGGTATTTAGCTAGACATAGAAGGAGAAGAAATCAAACATAAAATGGAACTTGAGAGATAGAATGACCACATTGAAGCTCCAAAATCTTGTTCCCAAGTCTTGAATCTTCAATGGAGATGAAGGGTGTTGAGTCCCTAGCTGCCTCCTTTGCCCTCTCTCCAAAAACTAGGTCAAGAATATGTCAAAAGATCCTTAAGTTGGGTGAAAATCGCAACTTAAATCAAAACGCAGAGCAAAAGCGCCCAAGCGCATGACAGAAGCGCTTGGGCGCATGAGAGACAGCAGCATCAGGTGTAAAAGCTCCCCAAGCGCATGACAGAAGCGCTTGGGCGCATGACAGACAGCAGCATCAGAGGTGAAAGCGCCCCAAACGCATGACATAAGCGCTTGGGCGCATGACAGACAGCAGCATCAGAGGTGAAAGCGCCCCAGACGCATGACATAAGCGCTTGGGCGCATGACAGACAGCAGCATCAGAGGTGAAAGCGCCCCAGACGCACGCAGAAGCGCTTGGGCGCACGGGCAACAGAAGCAACAAATGAAGAAGCGCCCCAAACGCATGCAGAAGCGCTTGGGCGCTTTGTAACAGTTCTTTGAAGTAGTAAGCACTCCAAATGCTTGGAAGATGCATCCTTGGGCGCACGGTAGAACTTTTATCCACTCAACTCATTCTTTCAAGCTTCAACATGATCCAAAACATCAATTTGCACCTGAAAATCATGATTATGACAAATGTGGCAATTTATGGTCCTAAACCACTGTAATTTCCTAAATTCAATATAAAAACACTTCGTTTTGTACCATGAAAACTAAATGCAATGCAGACTTATCACAACCCCAAACTTAAAGTTTTGCTTTCCCTCAAGCAATTGGCCCAATTTAATCAAAAGAAGAGCTGCACACCACAAATTTTTTTTTTTTTAAAACTCCATTCAACTTTCACAGCATTTTGAACAATCTACCAAATTTTCAACAATCAATCCATAACCAATTCCCTCAATTCTTTTGAGTTCATGCTAGTGAATGAAAGTAACTCAAAGTAACCCAAATTTTTGATCCACTAGAGGCAACATACAAATCCTAACTTTTCTCTCTCTCTAGAACATGTGTTTCTCGATCTCTCAAGTGTTTTAGGGTATAATTTACACTCAATTCACACCACTTGCAATCATCTACCATAGACTTGACAAAATTCTAAGAAAAACAATTACACACAAATACCACACATATCATGAGGACTTTAAGAGGGTTGTAATGGGGCTTAGGTTAGGGTGGATAATTTTTGGAATCTAGGCTTTCTTGATTGAAATTGAGAAATGCATTCTTCACTCTAGATCCTATACTTACTCATCAAACCTCTTCAAAAAAATTACCCACAAGGAAAAATTGTCCTTGTTCCCCCTAGATCCAATCATCACTCACCAAACCTCTTCAAAAGAATAAGGAAAAATTGTCCTTGTTCTTTTCTATTTACTTTTTTTTTTGAATTTGTTTTTTTTTCTTTCTTTTTCTCTTTTTTTTCTTTTTCTTTTCTTTTTGTATTTTTTTTGTACTAGACTTCTTTTCTTTTCTTTCCAAACTATTTTGTTTTTGTATACCTTTGTATACCCACCCCAAACTTAGAACAATTGCTTGTCCTCAAGCAACCCCAAACTTAATTGATAGTCAAGGATCCATAATGACAACACATTCCTCAATTCCAAACAAGTGGGACACTTGGTTTTTCAGTTAATGGCTTGTAATGAGGCTCATAACCAGAAAAAAGGATATAAGGCTCAAATGGGCTACTCAAAGGTCAAATTTTTTAAGGGTAGGCATTTTAAGGCTTTAGCTATCAAGAAAACGAAAGTCCTCAATCATGTATGTGTGTTTGTAAATGCAATGTAAAAGCAATCAAGAACTGAGTCAAGTTCTGAAGAATCATGAAAAGTGATGGAGCACTCAAGAATAAAGATTCTGTTTAGGCTCAACACTCACAGGTTTGGGTTAGAGAGGAAAAGTATGTTATACCCACATTCACAAGATTCAGGTTACAAGGAGTTGGCTACACTAACAGCAGAATCATCATAGAATTTCAGCTCATTGATCAAGAAATTGATGCACAAATTCAATGTCAAGTTCAGAAAAAGATTTTTAGAATGAAGTTTAAAGTGCACATTACTCAAGTTCAACACACCCATCATCATGACAATCATCAAAAAAGAAAAAAAAACTTTACTAATCTACCCCCTAGACAACAATTATATGCAAAGACTATATGCATGAACAAGCAAAACAACCAGCAAAACAGATTAGTCGTTAGTGCCAAAATACTGCAAACAGTTTCATTCAAAGCAAAAAAAAGAAATTAAAAACCAACATACACTAGTGCAAAATCAAGAAAAGAATTAGCCATTTAAAGTCAGGCGCTCAGATGCCTGACTTTATATGTTGACGCGGTGGCAAACTTGTAATTAAGAGGCAAAACTCGCGAGTTTTAAAGTCAGGTGAATACACGCCCGACTTCTAAAGTGAAAAAATAGGAAAAAAATTAGACTTTAGAAGTCAGGCGTGTATTCGCCTGACTACATAAATAGACACGGTGGCAAACTTGTAATTAAGGGTGAAATTTTTTTCTTCTATTTTAGCACTTTAGAAGTCAAGCGAATACACGCCTGACTTCTAAACTACTAAAATAGAACAAATTACTAAAATATTTCACAACATCTCGCGAACCCTATCCACTCTCATAACACAACATCTCTCTCTCTCTCAGAACTCTTCTCTCGCATTCTCCGCCGCGCCTCACTCCTCTCGTGTCGTCTTCATCGTCTCAACCTCCCACCTTCCTCTTCATCGTCTCAACCTTGCTCCTTCCTCTTCATCGTCTCAGGAAGTAAGTATCCATTCCATCTCTCTCTCTCTCTCTCTCTCTCGGTCGCTCTCTCTCTCTCGCTCTCTCGATCGCTCTCTCACTCCGTTTTCCTCTAGACTGTAGATCGGTTTCGATTTGGGGTTCTAAGTGTCGTTCATCTCTCACTCCATTTTCACAAACCCCTCAGGTTGATATACGATTTGAAGGTTTCTCAGAAACCCTAGGTTCGTAACAATGGTGAGAATGAAGATCTGCTTCTAGGGTTTTGAATCGGACACCCTCAGGAAGGTAAATCACTTAACCGTTTCTTTAAATGCTTTCTTTAGTTGCTTGTTTTAACGAAACCCTAATACCTGCGTTTTCTTTGCTGTTTGAGATTGCTGTGAACACTGATGGTTGAAACCCAGAGACTGACTGAAGGAACAGCAAACACAGGTAGTATTTCTCTTAGTATTTCTCTCAAAAGTCAATTTGCAATCTTTTATAGATTAGTCATACATGGTCGCTATCCTCTTTTTTTGTTTTTTGTTTTACCATATTTGGAGTTCGTTACTTTTTTATACTAAAGCATTTACTCGACATTGTGACTGCTGCTGCTATTTTCTACAGTTTTCATTCCATTTTAACTGAAGCAATGTGGCATCTAAGAGTTTGGTTATGTTGTTTTCACTGGTTGCTGCTATTTGCATGTGTATATTTTCCTCACTTCAAAAATAACGTGTGCATTGCAATTCTGCAGATAGCAGGCCAAAACCAGTAACAGGATCTGCTGAAGGATATTCTGGACATGTCGATGGAAAGCTCAGAGAGGCTAAGATGAACCACCCAAAGGGGGTTACAGTTGATGATCGAGGAAATATCTATGTTGCAGATATTATGAATATGGCAATTAGGAAATTTAGTGATTCAGGTAAACTGCTCTGATTAATCTTTGGTCTTGTAGATTTTGTCTTTTATAGCAATGCTCACTGTAGATTTTGTCTGTCTTGTGTCTGTGTTACTTACATGTGCAGGTTGTCCCAGAGACATTGGAACCAAGTCTTCAACTAGCAGCTGCAGTGCTTTCACAGGTAACTAACATACTGTTATTGGAGCAGATATATTGATCTAATGAAAAAACCTTTTCCTTGTATTTGGTTAAACCGTTATCTGATGATAACAAAGACCATTACATGAGATAAAGGATTATGTTCATTTGTTCTCATGATTAAAACTTCATGACACATTAACTGATGCCAAACTGTTGTGTATTTTCTCTTCACCATATGATTGATATACTCAAGTTTCTGGTAAGATTTTCTTACTAATGGTATAAGCATATTTGGCTCTTTATTTACATTGTAAAATTGGTTGCACCTACATCTTACTGAAGGCCCCAGCTATTCTGATTGAAATCGAAAAGGGAAAACTTGAAAATAAAATATTCAGATGTTTCATTTAGGCTTTGTCAAAATAAAATATGATTGATATACTCAAGTTTTTGGTCAGATGTTTCATTTAGGCTTTGTACTTTTCCATGTAACGTTTGATTGCTCAGTCCAATTTAATTGAATTTTTCCGTAGTCACTTTGTACAACCAAATGACTCTTCAAGTCTTATTTTAATTGATCTAATACAAACCGTGTGTATTATTTGTTTCAATTTTTGTTGTCTCTTATTTATAGTTACATGACTTCTCTTTTTTATTTGTTCAGCCTGGAACCTTCCAAATTTCTGAGGCAGATCGGTTGCTTGCCTTCAGCGAGTCATATAAATTGGGCATTGAGTTGATCAAAGGTAAGAATAAATACTGGTTATGATTTCAATTTTTGTGTCTAGTCACTACTTATGATTTTATTTTATATTTTCCATTCTAACTTTTCCCCCTCTCAGGTGTTCACTCTTCAAATTTGGCCAGTTTAGATGCCAAACTGATGCTAGAACACTTACTTTATCTCTGTGTTGATTATGAAAGGAAGTTTCTTTCATCTTACAAATCCACCAGTAGATATAATTTTTACAAGGTGTTTCCCAGCTCTGTTGTTTTGATATTTTGGAGCCTTGAATTTTTTCCCTTCCTGTTTCTGTGAGTGCATATGACCTGAAGCTTATTTCTTGTTCTTTATGTATCATCAAGGATCCAAATACTCATGAGATGGAACAAATGCTGAAAGTACATGCACCACTCACACATCAGATTTTTTTCCCTTCTCAATGAGTGGGAAGATCATAATGATCATCAGAAGTTTTTGGATGTAGTTGACATGCTCTTGAATCTTCCATCAGATATTCCTTTAGCAAAGATAAGTGACTGACTAGATACCATTTTTGACTCATTGATTTACTATCACACTTTTCCTCCTACGTTACACGCTTAACTTTTCTTTTTCTGTAGGCCTTTTCAGGGTTGCAGTTTTAACTGCACAAGGCTCAAGCTATGCAAGAAAATCATTCAATGTTCTCGTTCTCAAGTATGAAGTTTCACTTAGAGGCGGAAATGGAAAAGATGATGGGAAAGGAAGCCGCTCTTTTTGTTCCCTCAGGTACCTTGGGGAACCTGATAGGAATGCTAATGAGAAGAGTAAGTTTGGCAAAGTATTTGTTAGGAGGGGTAAGAAAGTCATTAGCTCTAAGTAAAGGAGGGAATTGTAGTAACAGATTTGCTGAGTTGGATGAGAGAGAATAGAAGATTCGGAGCTCACAATTTGTGTGTGATGCCATGAATAAATAGAATGATGTAAGAGAATATGGTAGGCAAGTATTGTGCTGGGAATTGGGATCTGGGAAGTCAGTCTCTCACCTTGAGAGTACTGTACTTATTTTCTTTCTTCTATTCCTTGTATTACACTGATACTAGTAATAGAAGCCCCCCATCTCCTTATTCTTTTCTCTGTTTTTCTCTGTTCCATTTCACTGTTGCATTGGATATCTATCAGAACCTTATATGTGTACTTGTTCATTGTAATACTCGGGGAAGTGAGGTTATACTTGGAGATAATTGCCACATCAATATTTATGAGAATGGAGGTTATACTTGTTGATTGAAGCTGCTATCAGAGATCCAAGGGGAGAGCTCATGTACCCTACCACCAAGCTTATTTGCTTGGAAAACACTCATGCAAAGTCAGCAACTTTTCTTGAAAAAAATTATTTTTTATTTAAGTTTATAGAAGAAGAATTGTGACTGATATTTTTCTGAATGCAGGTCTAGTGGAAGATGCCTTTCAGCTGAATATACTGATAGGGTTGGAGAGCTTGCTAAGAAGCACGGACTGCAGCTACACATCGATGGAGCTCGAATTTTCAATACATCAGTTGTAAGTAAATTTTTCAGGCACTTGGTGTTCCTGTCAATAGGCTTGTCGAAGCTGCTGATTCAGTTTCAGTACGCTTTTCTTTTTATTTTCCTTTTCTTATTACCTATTTCATAAAAAACTTAGCTACTTACATATCTTCTTATTGAATAATAACCAAGCTAACATATTTATGATTCCTTTGACAATATGACTTAGGTGTGCCAATCAAAAGGTATAGGTGCTCCTGTTGGATCTGTTATCGTTGGTTCCAAGAATTTTATCAACAAGGTTGGTCAAAACTCAAAAATGTGGTGTGAGAATTAATAGCAGCTACATTGTAGCTGAAGAACTGATATTTAACTCTAGTTTGTGAATAGAAACTCAATAGAAACTCTAAACAATAGAAACTCAAAACAATTGTGTTACTTTACTGATCAATAGAAACTCAAAACAATTGTGAATTCTTTGTTAGCAGGTCTCATAGCAAATTAGTTATTGTTGCAGAATGACTTGTCTGATATGATGTGTGTGCAGTGCCTCCTGCGTACTATGCTCATCTGGCAGCTTACAGAGCTCGATTCTACATGGAACCCGATCCACCTGAAATTGCTAAAGCACATGGTGCAAGGTCTAAAAATGAGTCAGTTAGGCCACTACCAGTATTGAAAGAGAAGGTGAAGAATGTAATGTTTTATTGATGAAGAAGGTGAAAGAGAAGGTGATCTGTCCATTCCTTCAGGATCACCAGTGTTAGTGTGCAAGATATTTTTTTATATACATCAGTTGATATTGTGAGTTGTGAGAAATTGATTTCTCCACACAGACTACTTTTTTTTTTCTTTTCTGTTTTGTCAAAATATTGTGTATTCATTTCTTTGGTTGTTGCAATAACAATGTGTTGAATATTTAGGTGTTTAGTGTATGATATTGTGAGTTGTGAGAAATTGATTTCTCCACACAGACTACTTTTTTTTTTCTTTTCTGTTTTGTCAAAATATTGTGTATTGGCATTGCCTCAATATTATGTAATGCAATTATTGGCTTCTTCTGAACTTGCTTATGAATTTAATGCATTTAGTTTTTGTATTTTTAATGTGTTTTGGGTGTATAAGTAGATTCAGGTGCAGCAAATAAAATTTTTTTTTTTAAAAAAATAAACTTTTAAAGTCAGGCGGAACTAAAGCCTGACTTCAAAACCAATTTACGAAGTCAGGCAGTAATAAACGCTTGACTTTAAAACATACTTACGAAGTCAGGCAATAATAAATGCTTAACTTTAAAACATACTTACGAAGTCAGGCAGTAATAAATGCTTGACTTTAAAACATACTTACGAAGTCAGGCAATAATACATGCTTGACTTTAAATCAGACTTACGAAGTCAGGCAATAATAAATGCTTGACTTTAAATCATTCTTACGAAGTCAGGCTATCGCTTGACTTTAAAACTCCTTACATACAAAGTCGACTTAATAAAAGTCAAGCGGGCGCCTGACTTTAAATCCCCTTTTCGCCTGACTTTAAATCCCTTTTTTGCACTAGTGATAGTGCGAAAACAAAAACAAAGAACCATGCCAAAAGGTGAGTTCACCCACATGAGATTCAACATAACAAGGTCCTAGGTCCTGGATGACTCAAACATACTCCCACCAAACTCATGATGAAAGGGAACCACCGGGATCCTCCGCACCAGCTCCAACTCCACTCTCGCCTCCTTGTGGTTGTTGGCTTAGATTAAGATCTTCCCTCAGAATTTGCAACATCGCTATAATCTGGGTCTGGTTCACTCTAATCTCCTTCTGTTCTTCCCTCATCTCCTTTTTCTTTTCCATCATCTCATTCAATAAAGTTTCCATCCTATGAAGTCTCTCTTCCATTGAATGCTCTTGAAGAGGCTCTTGGTGGACTTCTGGAGGAGGGGTTAGAGCATGGAAAACTATTGGAGGCTCAGGCAATGGATGGGGGATTAAAGGGGCCTACACATAGTATTTCTTTATCCAGCCTAAGGTGATAGGACTAGCTGGATTTACCATTGGTTCATTCTGCTTTGCTTTCACCCTCACCTTCTCACATAGCAAACCAATTAGAGAAGGATGATTTAAGTAGCCAGTTGACTTTCTGTTTTTAGCTGTTTTATGAAGATGGCGAGCCAAGAGGCGTCCCACATTTATATTCTCACCCTTTAAAATCGAGACCAAAAGCTTTGCTCTTTTTTCATTCACCTCAGAAACATTAGAGCATGGAAGAAGTGTGCGAAGAACAAATGTGGCCCAGCCTTTTGCCTCAGAATTGAGATCAACAGTGCGCAACTTCTTAAGTTTTTCAGTTTTGCCGCTCACCCAATCAGCTCCAGCAGTGCATAAGGTGCGGAGAATATCCTCACAATCAGTGTCTGCACCCGCTTTGTCTCTAGCAGCAAAATCACAATGCGGGAAGTCCTCCAAGCCAAATAACTCATTTAGAGTTTTAGGATCATAAATAATCTGCTTCCCCCTGACATAGCTGATGAATTTTTTGTCCTCATTTTGATTATCATCATCCTCCTCTTCATCCTTTTCTTCCTCAGATTCAGCCTCCTCACAAGCATTAGCAAAAAATTCCTTCACCAACAATTCACTAACCGGCTTAGGAAAGGATACCAACTTGTTCCAACCCCTCCTTTTAATCATCTCTTGAATCTCCACAAATTGGTCACCCTCCAAGAAGAATGCCCTTTCTTTGACAATTTTTTTCTTTGAAGTCAGCTCCTTATAGCGGGTCTCGTGGAAAGATGTTCGGAACTTGTTGACCCCACGAGAACTTTCACTCGTCGCGGCATTTGGAGAGAGTTTCTTTTTCTTTGCCGGTGGAGCCATGTGTACCTGTGAAACCAGACCAGAAACAGAGCACAATGTATGCCATAATCATGAGAAAGGCAAGTTAGCACAGTGGCGAGAAAAATCAATTCAAGGTTTCATAAGGTTAGGATAACTCAACACCCAATACTCACAATCGGTAACTCAACTGACATGAAACAAAGAGCAAAATTAACCAACCATTTCAGTTAAGTACCACTTTTTAAAAGATAAGATCAATCACACCCCACTCATCTTCCTTGAATGACGGAATTAGCAACAAAACATGGCACAAACACATTCAACCATGCACATAAACTCACGCCATGAACCATCCAACCATATAGCACACACAATATGAACAGAAATTCACGCAATGAACACCGATAAATACGCTTCTAGCCCACAAAATTTCAGTTTGCACTTCAACAAATTTAAAAGAAAAAAATCAGCACTTGGTTTGGGTAATTTTACAAAACAGTTGGTGTGCAAACTAGAATTCAGTTTAGGCAAAATTACAAACACTTGATGTTCATCCCACACAACAGATAAACAACGACAAGAATAGTCTTTGCTCATTACAGGCATTGGCAATTCGTTTACACAGCAACAAGTACCAAAAGCTTCACAAAACAATCAAAGAATCAAGGCAATACACAAACAACTTCACTTACTTGTTGATGTGAAAGAGGAAAAATGCGAACAAGAAGAGGAAGCAGTGTTCAACTACAGCTTTGGACCGAAACGATTGACGGCAGCGAGAACGCAAAACGCGTTTGGAGAAGGAGAGGCGCGAAAAGAATAAAGGAGTGGTGGTACAGTACGGTGAGAGTGGGGCGAACGGAGGGCTAGAGTGGTGGGGCCATGGTGGGGTTGGACGGCGATGAACAGGGAAGAGTTGTGGGTAAGGTCGCGAGAGAGAAAGGATCGAAGGTTGGTGTTTCAGGTGCTCGTGTGCGATCCAAGTGATGAAAGGAAACGTGCAAGCGCTTTGTGGGACAGAATTGCTACACTAACAGGTATTGAAAAGCGCCCTAGGCGCACATCAAAGCGCTCAAGCGCATGAAGGAACAGAATTGTTTCACAATCAGCTGTGAAAAACGCCCCAAACGCATCAAAAAAATGCCCAAGCGCATGAGTACTGCAGATGTATTTTTTTTTATGCTGAAATGAAGTTTGCACAAATTCTTTTTCTTAAGCTAACAGATACCAATCAAAACAACAATAACAAAAAGGAAAAATAATGCTAAAACTAAATATAAGAAAGCAAAAAAAAAATGAGGGTAGAGAGATTGAGTTGCCTCCCAAAAAGCGCTTCTTTAACGTCACTAGCTTGACGGTTGAGTGGTCCTTCAAATTGTGATCAAATCAATGGACTCTCTTGAGCGCTCAAGTGTACCACCAAAGGAGGGCTTGAGGCATTGTCCATTCACCTTGAAACTCCTATCCGAACCTGGGTCCTTCAGTTCAATTGCACCATACGGAAATACTTTTTTGATTTCAAACGGACCCGACCACCGAGACTTCAACTTTCCGGGAAACAATTTCAACCTTGAGTTGAATAGGAGAACAAGTTGTCCTTCTCGGAATTCTTTCTTTTGGAGCTTCTGATCATGCCATTTCTTTGTTTTTTCTTTGTAGATTTTGGCATTTTCATAAGCAAAAGTCCTTAATTCTTCTAGCTCATGGAGTTGAAGAACTCTAGACTCGCCAGTCTTGGCCAAATCAAAATTCAAGTACTTTGTGGCCCATAATGCTCTGTGCTCCAATTCAAGTGGTAAGTGGCAAGCTTTGCCATATACAATTTGGTAATGGGACATACCAATTGGAGTCTTGAAAGCAGTCCGGTATGCCCATAATGCATCATCAAGCTTTATTGACCAGTCCTTTCTTGACGCATTCACAGTCTTCTCTAGGATTTGCTTGATTTGCCGGTTAGACACTTCCACTTGCTCACTAGTTTGCGGGTGGTAGGGAGTTGCTATCCGGTGATGCACATTATATTTCTTCAAAATGGCCTCCATCTTCTTGTTGCAAAAATGAGTTCCTTCATCGCTAATCAAAGCTCTAGGCACTCCAAACCGTGAAAAAATGTGTTTCTTCAAAAAACCCATTACAACTTGTGCATCATTCGTTTGAGTGGCTATTGCTTCCACCCACTTTGACACATAATCGACTGCAACCAAGATGTACAACTTAGAGTATGAAGATGGGAATGGTCCCATAAAGTCAATCCCCCATACATCAAAGACTTCAACTTCAAGAACGGGATTTTGAGGCATCTCGTTTCTTTTTGAAATGTTTCCCGTTCTTTGACAGCGATCACACCTCTTCACATAGGCAAATGCGTCTTTAAACAATGAAGGCCAATACAACCCGAATTGGAGGACTTTTGCAGCTGTACGGTCTCCACTAAAGTGTCCTCCATAATCCGAATCATGACAATGCCAAAGGATGTTTTCTTGCTCTTCCTCGGGCACACACCGACGCAACAAACCATCAACTCCTCTTTTGTACAAAAATGGTTCATCCCAAACATAGAATTTGGCTTCATGAAGAAACCTCTTTCTTTGCTGGGAGTTAAAGTCTGCTGGAATTGCTTTTCCCACTTTGTAATTTGCAAAGTCCGCAAACCAAGGCACACTAACAACAGAAAAGATGTGTTCATAAACAAAGGTGTCCTGAATAGGCCTTGTCTCATCATTCTCCTCCACCGTCTCTAGACGAGAGATGTGGTCCGCCACTGAATTCTCTGAACCCTTCTTATCCTGAATCTCGAGATCAAATTCTTGTAGCAATAGGATCCATCTGAGTAGCCTTGGCTTTGATTCCTGCTTAGTAAACAAATACCTCAATGCAGCATGATCAGTGTAAACAATAACTTTCGAACCCAATAAATAGGAACGAAATTTATCAAAAGCATAAACCACAGCCAAAAGTTCTTTTTCAGTAGTAGCATAATTAAGTTGAGCAGGATTCAAGACATGACTAGCATAGTAAATAACATGCAACAACTTATCTTTTCTTTGCCCTAAGACTGCCCCCACAACAATGTCACTTGCATCACACATAATTTCAAAAGGTAATGACCAATCAGGAGCAGTGACAACAAGGGCAGTTACCAATTTATCTTTCAAAGTGTTAAAGGCATTTAGACATTCCTCGTTGAACACAAAGGGAACATCCTTCACAAGCAAATTAGTAAGAGGTTTAGCAATTTTTGAAAAATCTTTTATGAACCTCCTATAAAACCCAGCATGGCCTAAAAAGCTTCTAATGACTTTTTCATTGGTAGGAGGGGGAAGTTTTTCAATAACTTCAACTTTAGCACGGTCCACCTCAATCCCCTTGTGGGAGATGCGATGGCCCAAAACAATTCCCTCTCTTACCATAAAATGACATTTTTCCCAATTTAGCACCAAGTTGGATTTCTTACACCTTTCTAACACAAGAGACAAATTATGCAAACAATCATCAAAAGAGTTACCAAAGACAGAAAAATCGTCCATAAACACCTCGATATGTTTTTCAATCATATCGGAGAATATGGACATCATACACCTTTGAAAAGTAGCCGGAGCATTGCAAAGCCCGAAGGGCATCCTCCGGTAAGCAAATATACCATATGGGCATGTGAAGGCGGTCTTCTCTTGGTCTTCCGGAGCCACAGCAATCTGATTATAACCAGAATACCCGTCCAAGAAACAATAAAAATCATGACCTGCCAACCTCTCCAGCATCTGATCAATGAAAGGCAGAGGGAAGTGGTCCTTCCTTGTAGCAGTGTTGAACCTTCTGTAGTCAATGCACACTCGCCATCCCGTGACAGTTCTTGTAGGAATCAACTCATTTTTTTCATTCATGACGACAGTGGTCCCGCCCTTTTTGGGGACAACTTGGACGGGACTCACCCAAGAACTGTCTGAGATGGGATAAATGAGGCCGGCTTCAAGGAGCTTAACAACTTCTTTTCTGATCACTTCTTTCATAGCCGGATTTATTCTTCTTTGTGGTTGCACCACCGGCTTATGATCTTCCTCCATGAGGATCTTATGCATGCAAAATGAAGGACTAATTCCCTTCAAATCCTCAATGGACCAACCAATAGCACCCTTGTGCTATTTTAAGATTCTAAGTAGCTTCTCCTCCTGCAATTGGCTCAAATTAGAATTAATGATAGCAGGATACACATTCCCCTCACCAAGGAACACATATTTCAAATGGGAGGGAAATTGCTTGAGCTCAACCACAGGTGCTTGCTTCACTCCCTCTTGGATGCATTTTTCTTGAATTTTCAATTCTTCCCACTTAGGAGGTGCACGGAGAGAGTAGGATGGGGAGGCATCTAACATAGCAACAGCTTCTTTTACCTCAGAATCACACATTTCTCCAACCTCCTCATTTGATGACACAAGAGCTCTCTCAAGAGGTATGTAAGGAATTTGGTCTTGAAATTCCTTATCAATGATGGAATCAAGAACCTCAATTCGATAGCACCCTTCCTTTCCCTTCGGGTGCTCCATAGCCTTGAGCACATTAAAGGTCACGGCTTCATCTTGAACTTTCAATGTCAAAGTTCCATCCGCCACATCAATTATAGCTCTACCCGTAGCTAGGAAAGGTCTACCCAAAATCAACGGGATGTCATTGTCTTCTTCCATGTCAAGAACCACAAAATCCACCGGAAAGATAAATTTGTCAATTTTCACAAGGACATCTTCAACCACACCATATTGATGCTTCACTGAACGGTCAGCTAGATGCAAAGTCATCATGGTGTTCTTTATTTGACCAATCCCCAAATTTTTGAAAATAGAGAGTGGCATTAAGCTGATACTTGCTCCAAGATCACACAGTGCTTTCCCAAAAGTCCTATCCCCAATAGTGCAAGGAATAGAGAAACCTCCGGGATCTTTCATTGTCTTTCTTTGTAAGGTTGCATCAACATTTGGAAGCACAATAACAGCATGTGGCTCTGCCGTAGAAGGCGTAGCATACTCTTTAAGAGCACGATTTGCGTTAGCAGCCATTTCTTGGTTATTGCGCAATTCTCTTCTTCTTCATCGTAAGAACCTTTCAATTTCAGGAATTGGTTCAACGATTTGTCCAAGACTTCGGACTCTTCGCATTCAAAGAAGAAGAGAATAAGAAAATAAAATAAAGGAAAATTTTTTTTCAGTCTAACCGGTACCAAAAAGTTGATTAATATCACTAACTCCCCGGCAACGGCGCCAAAAACTTGATAGGCCGCAAGTATACGGTTCTATCGCGTAGTAAAAATATCGATCCACAGGGAGTTATATGTGATTACCAACCTAAAATCTAGTGGTGATTAGCTGAAAGTGAATGATTTGGTAAAAATTGGTTTTAACTTAGAATATAAAAAGCGTCCTGGGATCTTGGTTAGATCACAATGAAGGTATAAAAATAACCCCTTAACTATCCCCTATCTTATTATTTAAATTTGTTTCTAAGGACAAGGTATTCTTTTGGTGTAATTCAAGTTTCCTTTCGGACAACAAGAATGTGTCTCGAAACAATGATCAAGCCTATTCTCATGGTTGATCATTGCCGAAACCCATTAAGTACAACCTTATTATCCCAAGGTCATCAACGCTATTCTCATGCTTTGATCGACCTTGTCTAATTTCATTTGTTCCAATGTCAAGCTTCCCCTTTCGGTCCATCACTTGACATTTGGATTATACAAAACGCACGATGAAATTAGATTAGAATCCAAACTCTAATAAGATAGGGTTTAGTCTTGGAATTATTCAGGGACCTATCATTGGATTGTTTCCCAAAATCCCAAGACTAAATAAGTCTACTCACAATAGCTCATTGTAGACAAGGGAGTAGAAGAGAAGAACATAATTTAAATTGCAAAATATAAATAGCGAGAAATGAAATAAAGCGTGTAAAAGACTGAATTATAAATGAGCAGAATAACAATAACCTTAAAGAGAAAAACTTGCAAGAACTTCAATTAAAACTTAGAATGTCAATTACAATAATCCAGGATGATTGTGAAGCTACATTGGGATCCTTTTTATAGGTCAAGATCAGAGACAAGGCACTAAACATCAATTACAATCCATAAAGACAGAATGGGAAGAGTTGTAACATTTTTAGCCATCAGAAGGGACGCACGGATCGTGCCTCTCAGGCGCACGGATCGTGCCCCATGAAAACAGCTTGGAATTTAAAACATCACAGGGCGCACGGATCGTGCTTGACATGCGCACGGATCGTGCGCAGTTAAACTTTTGATTTTCTGCTTTTGCGAATGTAACATCCCTAATTTTTAAAATTATGAATTATGTGGATTTTAAATAATCCCTAGCCGAGGAAAATAACAATCCGCGATTCGTAACCATATTAGTATTCTAACCCTCGAATTGTGCCCCAAAACGAGGTGTTAAAAGAAAATTTGGAGCTAGGGGGCATTATGGTCATTTCGCACCTTTGACCCACCCCCAGCTTTTAAAAGACTGGACACACTCACACCCTCCCACTTAAGCTCATTTCTGAAAACAGAAAGAAGAAGAGTACTAAAAATCAGAGAAAAGAGGAAGGAGAGGGCGAAGTGGAGAGGGGGAAGAAGACTTGAGCTGAATTCATCTTCTTCTTGCATGTAAGTCCTCCTTCAACATCCCTACTCCATTTTCCAATTCCTTTCTAATGAACCAAGTTTCAAAGCCTAATTCTCCCTATATTCCTCCTTGCCATTTTCGCATATCAAAGCTCCAAGTGAGGAAGGAGATGGAGTTTTGAGCAATAGCTGTCTTGCAGGTTCAGTGGAAGCTTCTAAGAAAGAGATTTCAGACTTGCATGGTTGATTGAAAGGAGGATTTGAGTAGTGGTGCAGCTGGGTTCGAGATTGGACAGAAGAGAGTGACTGTCTTGGAAGCGGTTAGAGTACTAGCGGGGAGCGTTCGTGTGATTCGGATCAACACCTACGTACTCCGGCTCCATTCTCGGAATTTCTACGCACCGGTGAGTTCTACTCACGATAGGGCATTTTGATATTCTGAACTTGTTTTCGATATGGAATCCCTTGGTTACATTTTCTGTTTTCAAAGGTCCTAGAACCGAAAAGTGATTTTTGAGTCAAAACGGCGTTTTACGGTTTATTGAAAATTTTAATGAATCATTGAAATGAAACACTTTATATATATTCTGGAATAGTTGGAAATTTTCTGGAATTCAGGTGATTGAAGTTAGGAATCGAATTGGATGAGAACGGAGAGCGAAAATGGGAAAAGTGTGAAATTCTGGTAACAGATACAGGTCGCACGGACCGTGCGCCCCTGGGCACGGATCGTGCGCCTGCTTCGGATTGGAAGTATTGGAAACAGAACGGGACGCACGGGTCGTGCGCCCCTGGGCACGGATCGTGCGTTTCCTTTTGGTAGATGGGTCCTGAGTAGTGCACCACGCACGGGTCGTGCACCCCTGGGCACGGGTCGTGCGTGTGGTTCTGTTACCAGCTTCCGTTTTCTCGTTTTGTCGCTCCGTTTGATCCCGAACCTTTTCTAATCTCTTTCTCAATCATTTAAAAAGGAATTGCCTTATTAAAAACCGTATTTTGAGCTTGTTCAACTTATGTTTTTGAAAAGAGTTTCGAAAGCACATTTAATTGAAAAACCGAAACCCTAGGATACGAGTGGGTACACCAATCTATGAACTGATTGAATATATATGTTTATATATGTCAAATGAAAATGATTATAATGTCGGAGGTCTAACTTATGAATTCCTCAAAACGGGTTATAGATCGATATAGATATTGATATCTAATTGTTATGTAATTGATCCATTTGGTGATCGAAAAGATATAAACTACCTAACTGTAACATCCATAATTTCGCTAATTTAAATAATTTAAATTAGCAAGAGGGCGAGATGATTAATTAGCATTATTGATTAATTATGATCTGGTGAGTTAAGTGGGATTTTAAGCAAATAGGAGCGCAGGGGTATTTTCGTCTTTTTCACATATTTATGAGTTTCGGCTAAACCATCCTCCACGGAACATCCCTATATGCAATATGTGACTATTGTATAAGTATTGTTGGATTAAAATTGACTTAAGAAGAAATTAAGGAAGTTTAAGCAAAACTTGGACATAGGGGCATTATGGTCCTTTCCCCTTTATATCACCCAGCCCATTTATCCCTTTCAGCTGGTCACTTACATAAAACACCACACATTCAGTTTCTGAAGTTAGAAAGAAAATAGAAAAGAGAGGGTTGAGGAGAGGGAGAGAACTCGAGAGTGAGGAGGGGAAAGAAGAAGAAGGATCTCCATTAATCCTTGATGAATGTTCACCATTTTTGGCTCATGAGATTCAGCTCATCAACCTCTATCTTCTGGTACCACTATCATCCCACATTCCTCAGCCATCATCAAAACACCATTTTCAAACCACCATGCTCAAATTAAAGAAAAATGATGTTTTGGAAGAGTTGTGAGTTGCATGATGAGCCTAGAACAATATTCAGGTGCTAGGACAACAACCTAATGGATTGAAGCACATTTGAGGAAGGTTCTGAAGCTAGAGGAGCTTGGGATTCATTTTGGGTAGTTGATGGAGATGAACTTCGAAGTTGGGGTTGAAGTTGCAAGTGCAACACAAATTCTGGGTAAAAACAGTTTGGGGACCCTTCAGTGATTGCGTCGTATCTCACTGTACACTGCTCCGATGATCGTGATTCTTGTCCCTCTGGAAACTAGACTCGAAGATCTTCATTTTGGGCACAAGAACCGTATGATTTCATGGAGAAACGAAGGAGATACCATGTCCCCAAGTTTCGGATTCAGACTCGAGCACTGTCCTGAACCAGTCTCATTGTTTCGGGTGTATCTCCCAAGTTACTGGATTCATGCGTATGATCCTTTGACCATCAGAAAGTAGACAAAATTATCTCCAGAATGGGCACTGGTTTGAAGGGTTTTGGCCACGATTTGACCAAGATATGCGTGTTACAAAACGGCTCACTGATTCTGGAAAACGGATGCGAAATTGGAAGTGTTGGTTCCTCAAATTTCGGATCGAATCGCCAAAGTTCGAGAGACGCCAATTCCGTAGTCAAGGAGGAAGTCCAGTAGCTAGATTTGTGATTGGTCGCTGTTCCGAAGTTCAGTTTCGAGAATCGGACGAGTTCGGTGCGAGTACGTGATTACGGGGATTGTTCGAGAGGTTACGGTTCGTGAGGACGTGATTTCTCGCGAGGTCGTCAAATCGGTGAGTTCTATACTCGCTTAGGGACGTTTTGTTGTCGAGTCATGTTATTTTCTGAAATGATACTATGGAAAACCGCTTTGCGAAAATTGAACGAAAATGTTTTTATCGAAAAACCGTAAATCGCATAATTGCTCGAATTGAGTGGATTGTTGATTTATGATATATATATATATATATATATATATATTATTTGACTGTTTAATCGCTTTCGCTGGTCTGGAATAATAACTGTTATGTTGGGATATCGATCGGAACGAAATTGGAATCGGAACGGAATGGAATTTACTCATGAAAAGTCTGTTTTCTGGAAAACAGATGGAGACGCACGGATCGTGTGCCTCTGTGCACGGGTCGTGCGCCCCCATCTGATGTTACACGAACTGAGTTTTTAAACACACACGGATCGTGCGCCTAGTCGCACGGGTCGTGCGTATCTTTCTGGAAATCTTTTACATCCTTGTCCAACAGCGCACGGGTCGTGCGCCTACACGCACGGGTCGTGTGAGACCTTCTAATCTTCAAATTCAAAGTACCCTTTTATCCGTTCCAAATGATTCCAATTCCCTTCTAATCCATTCCCCAAGGTCCCCCAACAACGTAAAGATACCGATGTCATGAGATTGAATATGTTTAACAGAAAACTTGTGTATTATGAACAAAATGGAAAACCGTACTTAGAGAACGCGAGAGAACATATGTCAAGAAATAATAATACACGGTACTTGACTGATATGATACACGGTACTTGACTGATATGATACACGGTACTTGACTGATATGATACACGGTACTTGACTGATATGGTACATGGTACTTGACTGAAATGACTAACAGCCCATTGCGGGTACACAGACTGATAATGTATAATAAATACAAGAGGAAAAAGGGTGACGACCCTTAGAGGTTAGCATACTAGGGGAGGGGAAGTCATGAGCCCCAAAACCTAGACTCAAGAATGTTTCCCCCGCTAGAAATAGCGGGATGGGTTCACCAAAAGATCAAGAGATGCCTATAAAATAGGTAGACTGAGGTGTTATGCTAAAAACATGGAACAAAAGATTGTATGCTTCATGTGTCGCTTAGGAGGGCCATGAGCATAATGATACAGGAACTTAATATATTTCCACGTGGTTGCTTTTTAGGGCCACGAGTTAAAAGCAAAGCATAATGAACCGTTAGAGTTAGTAAGGGGTCTCGATAGGACTCACTGAGATAATGTTTATCTCACCCTTCATATTTGTAGTTTTTACAGAGAAACAAGGGAAAGCAAAGGCGACGAAGCTCGATTAGCCGGTGCGACTCTTGGAGTCATTGAAGACCGAGTTTCATGTTTTAGACCTTTGTCCCATTATTGTCTCTATGTTATCGATTGAATAACTTTCATTAGTTAAGTTGTAAAATCGTTTCCGCTACTTTATGTTTTGAGTATTGAACACCAGGATTTTGTACAAGTCTTAAGTTTTGAAACTTAAGCATATTCAGGAAGTTATGAGGTTCAGAGAACCACTTGATTTGTATTATCGAAAGTTTTAGTTGTGTTCAATATTTCAATAACAGGAAGTTACTCTGATGTATGCCATTTAGTGCATTTCGGTGATTCTATATGTTAGAATTTATCGGGGTGTTACACTAACTCTCGAGAACTTGATGCATATTGTCATATGTATTACGTTGGGTGACGACCCGACAAGTAGCATACTAGGAAGGGAAGTCATGAGCCCTCACCCTAGGCCCTGAATGTGTTTTGGCGTGGTCAACTCACGGGTTACCGGGATTAGCAGGCGTTGTGCGGCCGGTTTGTGCTAAGTAATTCACGAATTGCCGGGATTAGCAGTCGTTGTGCGGTCGGCATTCGATTAATAAATAAGTAATTCACGAATTGCCGGGATTAGCAGTCGTTGTGCGGTCGGCATTCGATTAATAAATAAAATTCACGAATTGCCGGGATTAGCAGTCGTTGTGCGGTCGGCATTCGATTAATGAATAAGACATTGTTATGTCAGTTTTTATTATAACGGTTTAATAAATTAAACCGAGTGTCGGTGAGGGGGCACGGTAGGACTCACTGAGATAATGTTATCTCACCCTATCCATATTTGTTGTTTTTCAGAGAAGCAGGGAAAAAGGAAGACTATTGTGCACGAGTAGTTGATATACTCTTGGAGGTGCTGAAGACTTAGTCATTCGACCCTTTGTTCTTTTGTTGTCCTAATTGGTTGTATAAACTTGTAATGTTTATGAGTTATATGAACCGTTTATGTTTCTGTTTGGTATTTTGGACTTGGATATTGTAATCCACTCGGTATGGAACCGGCAAACTTCTATGTTATGAAGTAATGTTATTTCCGATTACGTTTTATTTCGGAAAAAGTTTGTATGTCCAAAAACTTAAACAGGAACAGTGTCCTCTGAATTTCCGCATCTATACAGCTTCGGTGTCTCTACATGTTAGAAATTCCGGGGTGTTACATTTGGTATCAGAGCGGTTCGACCTAGTCGGACTTAGATGCTAAGAGTCTTTTACGTCTTCTAAGTCTGATTTTTCTTAGTATGCTATTAGACATTGAGCCTGATCAACTTAATACTTTGTGCATATTTCGCAGAATCATGGTTGGAAGAGGTAGGAGAAACCCACCTGTTGATCCTCATCAAGAATGGATGGAGAATGTCATCGAGACTCAGCAGAAGATGATGAACGACATGATGCTTATGCAACAGCAACAGATGGCTCAAATGGCTCAAATGCAGCAGATGCATCAGATGCCTCAACCACAACCAGCTGAGCCAGTCAATGTGCCAACACCTGAGGATCCCAACAGGATGTATTTCCGGTTTCTGAAGATGAAACCCCCAACCTTCAAGGGAGGATCCGAGGCAATGAAAGCCCATTTCTGGGTGGATGCCATGGAACGGATCTTTGATACCTTGCAATGTAATGAAGGAGAAAAGGTAATTTGTGCTGCTAACGCTCTGGACGAGGATGCTCACACCTGGTGGGTTAACGCTCGTAGAATGCTTCAAAATCAAGGAACTCCTCTAGAGTGGAGTACTTTCAAGGAATTATTTTTGAGTCATTATTTTCCCGACTCCCAAAGACTTGACAAGCAGATGGAATTTCTGAGTTTGAAACAGGGAGAGATGACAGTTGGGGAATATGCTGCAAAATTTGAGAGGTTGTCACAATTCTATGAATTGGGGACCACCGCTCCTGATGATAAGTGGAAGATGGTGATGTTCAGACAAGGTCTTAGAGGCGATGTGAATCAAGGTCTCAGTTCTTATTCCATGACCACTTATCCTTCTTTGGTTCAACAAGCTCATTCAGCTGAGAGCGATCTTAAAAGAATGTATGCGAAGAGGAAGGATTTCTGGAAGGACAAGCGCAGAGGAAATGATTCCACTTCTTCAAACCCTAGATATAGAGGGAATAGGGATAAAGGGAAACAAATCCAGTCAAGTGACTCTGCCAGGACTAACAGGTGCGACGTCTGTAAGAAATTTCATAGAGGCAAATGTCAAGTGGGACCGAACCAATGTTACCTCTGCAAAGAAGTGGGCCATTATGCTAATAATTCTCCGTCAAGGAAAGCTTTCTTGGAGTCTCCTGATGCTCCGAGACAGGCTCGAGTCAACACGTTGGATGCCAAGACCATCAAGCCAACTGATAATCTTATAAGGGGTACAGGTTCTCTCTTTAATCAAACTGTTAATATTCTGTATGATTCTGGTGCTACTCACTGTTTTATCTCCGAAGCATGTGCTGAACGTTTAGGATTAGAAGTATCTCCTATATCTGAACCAATCACAATTCGTACTGCGGCAAGGGGTCGTGTTCAAACCCAATCATTGTGCCTTAACTGTCTGCTTACTATAGGAGGCAGGGATTTTGTTGTTGATTTTATCTGTTTGCCTATGAGGGGAATGGAAATCGTTTTGGGAATGAATTGGATGACTTCAAATCACATTACTATTGACTGTTTCAATCGGGCAATTAATTTTCCTTCTGAAGTAGCGGGACATTCACTACCTGCAGATGATGGTGTTATTTCATTCGCTTCAGCCAGCCAGTCTCTATTCCAAGGTGCGGAAGCTTTTGTTGTTATTTTGTCTGCATCAACTGAAGCTGATTTGGATTTATCGTCTATTCAAGTTGTTAATGAATTCTTAGATGTTTTTCCCGAGGAAGTCTCCTCTTTGCCTCCAGAATGAGAGGTAGAATTCTCTATAGATTTGGCGCCTGGTACAGGGCCAATATCCATAGCACCTTATAGGATGTCTCCTCTCGAACTGAAGGAATTGAAGTCTCAACTTGAGGAATTAATTTCCAAGAAGTTTATTCGACCGAGTGCTTCTCCATGGGGTGCTCCGGTATTGTTAGTCAAGAAGAAGGACGGAAGCATGAGATTATGCATAGACTACCGTCAGCTGAATAAAATCACTATCAAGAACAAGTATCCATTGCCAAGGATAGATGGTCTACTTGACCAACTTAGAGGTGCTAAAGTTTTCTCTAAAATTGATCTAAGGTCAGGGTACCATCTAATCAGGGTAAGAGCCTTAGACATTCCGAAGACTGCGTTTCGTACGAGGTACGGACACTACGAGTTTGTGGTGATGCCGTTCGGATTGACTAATGCTCCAGCCGTATTCATGGATTATATGAATAGAGTATTTCATTCTTACCTAGATCAGTTCGTGGTCGTCTTTATTGATGATATCTTGGTTTACTCAAAGTCAGCTGATGAGCATGCTCAGCATCTCCGCTTTGTTCTAGGAGTACTCCGAGAAAAGAAACTCTATGCTAAACCGTCAAAGTGTGACTTTTGGATGTCGGAAGTAAAGTTCTTGGGTCATGTGATTTCCCAAGAAGGGGTTGCAGTTGATCCTAGCAAGGTGGAAGCAGTGCTGAATTGGGGACGGCCGACGTCTGTGACAGAGATCAGAAGCTTTCTGGGTTTAGCTGGTTACTATAGAAGATTCATTGAAGGTTTTTCACAATTGGTACTTCCGCTTACTCGGCTAACTCGCAAGGGCCAACCGTTTACTTGGGATACCGATTGTGAAGAGTGCTTGCTTGGATTGAAAGAGCAGCTAACTTCTGCCCCAATCCTAATTCTTCCGGATCCGTCATTGGGATTTCAGATTTACAGTGATGCATCTGGGAAGGGTTTAGGATGCGTTCTCATGCAGAATCAACATGTTGTGGCCTATGCATCGAGGCAATTGAAGAAGCATGAACGGGATTACCCAACTCATGACTTAGAGTTGGCGGCTATTGTGTTTGCACTGAAAATTTGGAGGCATTACCTTTACGGTTCTCGTTTCGAGGTTTTTAGTGATCACAAGAGCTTGAAATATCTATTTGACCAAAAGGAGTTGAATAACAGACAGAGAAGGTGGACTGAATTTTTGAAGGACTATGACTTCGAATTGAAATATCACCCTGGAAAAGCCAATGTGGTAGCAGATGCTCTAAGCAGGAAGTCTATCCACACAGCAAGGTTAATGGTTCACAAAATGGCTTTGTTGGAGTCATTCCGAGACTTGAAGCTCAAGGTAGCAAGAAAGAGGGACCGCATAGTATTGCGGCATATACGGATAGCCAGTGTGCTAAGGGAACAAATCCGTGTAGCTCAAGGAGCTGATATGAAGTTACAGCCTCAGAGGGGGTCGCCAGATTTCACTGAGGATAGTGATGGCATGATTTGCTTTAATGGGAGGATTTGTGTTCCCGATGATGATGACATCAAAAGGCAACTATTGGAAGAAGCTCATAGGAGTCAGTACTCTGTACATCCGGGATCCACCAAGATGTACCGAGACTTGAAGTTAATGTATTGGTGGCCTGGAATGAAGACCGAGGTCGCAGAATTTGTTTCTCGGTGCTTAACTTGTCAGAAGGTTAAGGCGGAACACCGAAGACCGGGCGGTCAGTTACAACCGCTAGATGTACCAGTTTGGAAGTGGGAAGATATCTCAATGGACTTCGTCATGGGTTTGCCGAGGTCACAGGCAGGCAATGATTCTATTTGGGTAGTAGTGGACCGATTGACTAAATCCGCTCACTTTATTCCCGTTTGCTCGACTTATAAGGTTTCCAAGTTAGCAGATGAATATGTGAGGAACATTATCAGACTGCATGGAGTCCCAACGAGCATTGTGTCAGACCGAGATCCCAAGTTTACTTCCAGGTTCTGGAGAGCATTGAATGAAGCTTTGGGAACAAGGGTGCTGGTTAGCACTGCTTATCATCCTCAGACTGATGGTCAGACGGAGAGGACTATTCAGACTCTGGAGGACATGCTTCGGGCTTGTGTGCTTGATAGCGGGAGAAAATGGGAAGACCATCTTCCGTTAGTCGAATTCTCCTACAACAACAGTTACCACTCCAGCATTGGAATGGAACCGTTTGAAGCACTTTATGGTAGAAAGTGTAGAACTCCGTTGTGTTGGTGGGAGATCGGTGAAGATAAGTTTTTGGGACCCGATATGATTCGGGAAACTACTGAGAAGATCAAGTTAATTCGAGAAAGGATGAAGGTTGCTCAGAGTCGGCAAAAGAGCTACGCTGACAACCGAAGGAGACCGTTGGAGTTTGAGGTTGCTCCGACCATAGGCACTGGAAGAGCCTTGCGAGCGAAGAAGCTCAGTCCTCGATATGTTGGACCTTTCCAAATCATCGAGCGGATTGGGCAAGTTGCCTATCGCCTCGCATTGTCTCCGGCCCTATCAAACCTCCATGATGTGTTCCACGTGTCTCAGTTGAGGAAGTATGTTCCCGACTTGCATCAGCCGTTGAGTGTTGATACTATTGACCTGCGACCAGATTTGTCATTTCAACCTTATCCAAGGTATATCTTGGAGCGTGGTGTGAAGACGCTACGGTCAAGAACTATTCCTATTGTTAAAGTGGTCTGGGATGGATTCTCAATCGAGGAGGCTACCTGGGAACTGGAAGAAGACATGAGTGCTCGATATCCCTATCTCTTTCAGTAAGGTACGTCTCGTCAATTTTGAGGACAAAATTTTTAAAAGTTGGGGTGATTATAACATCCCTAATTTTTAAAATTATGAATTATGTGGATTTTAAATAATCCCTAGCCGAGGAAAATAATAATCCGCGATTCGTAACCATATTAGTATTCTAACCCTCGAATTGTGCCCCAAAATGAGGTGTTAAAAGAAAATTTGGAGCTAGGGGGCATTATGGTCATTTCGCACCTTTGACCCACCCCCGGCTTTTAAAAGACTGGACACACTCACACCCTCCCACTTAAGCTCATTTCTGAAAACAGAAAGAAGAAGAGTACTAAAAATCAGAGAAAAGAGGAAGGAGAGGGCGAAGTGGAGAGGAGGAAGAAGACTTGAGCTGAATTCATCTACTTCTTGCATGTAAGTCCTCCTTCAACATCCCTACTCCATTTTCCAATTCCTTTCTAATGAACCAAGTTTCAAAGCCTGATTCTCCCTATATTCCTCCTTGCCATTTTCGCATATCAAAGCTCCAAGTGAGGAAGGAGATAGAGTTTTGAGCAATAGCTGTCTTGCATGTTTAGTGGAAGCTTCTAAGAAAGAGATTTCAGACTTGCATGGTTGATTGAAAGGAGGATTTGAGTAGTGGTGCAGCTTGGTTCGAGATTGGACAGAAGAGAGTGACTGTCTTGGAAGCGGTTCGAGTACTAGCGGGGAGCGTTCGTGTGATTCGGATCAACACCTACGTACTCCGGCTCCATTCTCGGAATTTCTACGCACCGGTGAGTTCTACTCACGATAGGGCATTTTGATATTCTGAACTTGTTTTTGATATGGAATCCCTTGGTTACATTTTCTGTTTTCAAAGGTCCTAGAACCGAAAAACGATTTTTGAGTCAAAACGGCGTTTTACGGTTTATTGAGAAATTTAATGAATCATTGAAATGAAACACTTTATATATATTCTGGAATAGTTGGAAATTTTCTAGATTTCAGGTGATTGAAATTAGGAATCGAATTGGATGAGAACGGAGGGCGAAAATGGGAAAAGTGTGAAATTCTGGTAACAGATACAGGTCGCACGGACCGTGCGCCCCTGGGCACGGATCGTGCGCCTGCCTCGGATTGGAAGTATTGGAAACAGAACGGGACGCACGGGTCGTGCGCCCCTGGGCACGGATCGTACGTTTCCTTCTGGTAGATGGGTCCTGAGTAGTGCACCACGCACGGGTCGTGCGCCCCTGGGCACGGGTCGTGCGTGTGGTTCTGTTACCAGCTTCCATTTTCTCGTTTTGTCGCTCCGTTTGATCCCGAACCTTTTCTAATCTCTTTCTCAATCATTTAAAAAGGAATTGCCTTATTAAAAACCGTATTTTGAGCTTGTTCAACTTATGTTTTTGAAAAGAGTTTCGAAAGCACATTTAATTGAAAAACCGAAACCCTAGGATACGAGTGGGTACACCAATCTATGAACTGATTGAATATATATGTTTATATATGTCAAATGAAAATGATTATAATGCCGGAGGTCTAACTTATGAATTCCTCAAAACGGGTTATAGATCGATATAGATATTGATATCTAATTGTTATGTAATTGATCCATTTGGTGATCGAAAAGATATAAACTACCTAACTCTCGAGAACTTGATGCATATTGTCATATGTATTACGTTGGGTGACGACCCGACAAGTAGCATACTAGGAAGGGAAGTCATGAGCCCTCACCCTAGGCCCTGAATGTGTTTTGGCGTGGTCAACTCACGGGTTACCGGGATTAGCAGGCGTTGTGCGACCGGTTTGTGCTAAGTAATTCACGAATTGCCGGGATTAGCAGTCGTTGTGCGGTCGGCATTCGATTAATAAATAAGTAATTCACGAATTGCCGGGATTAGCAGTCGTTGTGCGGTCGGCATTCGATTAATAAATAAAATTCACGAATTGCCGGGATTAGCAGTCGTTGTGCGGCCGGCATTCGATTAATGAATAAGACATTGTTATGTCAGTTTTTATTATAACGGTTTAATAAATTAAACCGAGTGTCGGTGAGGGGGCACGGTAGGACTCACTGAGATAATGTTATCTCACCCTATCCATATTTGTTGTTTTTCAGAGAAGCAGGGAAAAAGGAAAACTATTGTGCACGAGTAGTTGATATACTCTTGGAGGTGCTGAAGACTTAGTCATTCGACCCTTTGTTCTTTTGTTGTCCTAATTGGTTGTATAAACTTGTAATGTTTATGAGTTATATGAACCGTTTATGTTTCTGTTTGGTATTTTGGACTTGGATATTGTAATCCACTCGCTATGGAACCGGCAAACTTCTATGTTATGAAGTAATGTTATTTCCGATTACGTTTTATTTCGGAAAAAGTTTGTCTGTCCAAAAACTTAAACAGGAACAGTGTCCTCTGAATTTCCGCATCTGTACAGCTTCGGTGTCTCAACATGTTAGAAATACCGGGGTGTTACAGCGAACGTTACGCACAGATCGTGCTTCCCAGGCGCACGGATCGTGCGTCTCTTTTTCTTCAGTTTCTTCATCTTCTGCGAACCTGACGCACGGACCGTGCTTAATCACGCACGAACCGTGCGTATAAAGCTGATATTTGCACCCCCTTATTGCTGATTCTTCTCCCTATCCTTTTGTCTTTTGATCCTTTACTCTTTATGCACCAAAATTCCTCAATTGCTTCAATAATAACCTGAGAATATAAACCAACAATTTTGTAGTAAAAATAGCTCTAAATTAAAATCAAAACATCAAATAAACTACTTAAAATAGGTACTAAAAACATACTAAAACATGACTTATCAAACTCCCCCATGCTTGAATCTTTGCTTGTCCTCAAGAAAAACCATAGAACTCATTGGACCAACTTTTGGAGGAAAACTCTGAATCCTTACAGAACTAGTGGACTGGGGTACTTTTGCAGCTTTTTGACTTGAGACATACTACTCTGGGCTTTTGTGAATTAGGAGACAAGTTTTAGGTATTAGCACGATAGGAAGGATATCAATGTCAGCATAGAACTAGTTCCCTAGCATTCTTAAGCTTGGGTCTTCCATTCATTAGACCGGGTCTCAAAGGAGGGTCTTTATACGTTGGGCATTCAAGCATTTTTCTTTTTCTTTTGCTTTTTCTTTGATGTAGGCTAACCACTTTTAAAAATTCTTTTGCATTTTTTTTTCAATTTGAACAAAAGTGGTCAGCCCTTTTTGCTTGATGCTTTATTATTTTTTTCTTTTTCTTTGCCTGATATCCCAACTCAAACGTTTTTCTCCAGTAACCACGCATCCGGGGAATGTCACCAAGAGAACTAAGTTTCTAGTTTCTTTTCTAAACTCCCTAAAAGTACCAATAGCTAAAAACAAATCTCAAGTGTGTGTAACCACAGAGCAGCAATAAATGGTCATTTTTATATTTTTCCAGCCAGTCCACAAGTATGAAATTTTAAATTGTTAACCCAAAAGAGGCCCAATCAAAATAAACATGCTTAAAAAACATACAAAGATTTTCAGCCAGGGGAGATGGAGTTTATTTATTTGAGATAAACTAGAAATTTAAAAACTAGAGAAGAAAACAGTAAACAGGGCCAAGATACCCCCCATGCTTGGACTGAACATTGTCCTCAATGATTTTATAGAGTAAATAGCATGAAAGGGTAAAAGAGAGCTCACATGATCACTGCTTCCCAGGCGGGGGAGCCTGGTTGATGCTGAAGTGCTGCATCATAGTGCGGAGCATGTCTGACATGTGCTCCATCTGCTGACTATGATTGCCTGATTAGCTGCAGCTGGTCTTGCCTGATTAGCTGCAGCTCTTCCCCATGCCTCTCCTGCTGTGCCTCTATTCTGCCACACCATGCTTCCAGGTTGAAGTTTTGGGCATTTTGGTGATGTTGGTCAGCCATCTCTTCTTCTGCCTCTTGAACTGGGATCTCTTGAGGTATATCACCTGCAACATCAAGGTACAACCATTTTCCTGGGTTTCTTGTGTCAGTCCTTACTGGGTTTGGTAGCATGATTGACTTTTGCTTATCGACCAGTAAGTGAAACCTTGTTCTTGCTTTATTTATAGGTCTGACTAGGAACATGCTCTCGCATATATCCATGTCAATGCTCGTATTACCTTCCAGGACATCATAATTTATAAACCTGTCACCCAGTCCCAGTTTTGCAGCAATAAAGGTAACCATCCCACCTATCACTATATCACCCTTTGTTTGTTCAGAAACATTAAATAAATTCCTAGTGATATAATGATAAGTGTTTACCTGCATTTGATGGATCATTGCCCATAACAAAAAGAGCTCCCCAGTTCTAATCCCTCCCATTTCTTGTCTCCCAAAAACTGTACAGGCCATAATTCTAGCAAGATACCGGAAAACCGGGTTATGAATCCAGCTAGCCTTGGCGGTCCTAGCTTCATAATGATCCCTCCCAGTGATTTGGGTCCAGAAGGCAGGAGGGTTGTACCCTTGCGGCCTGAAGGCGGGGTCTCTGGAATCATGAATCAAACCTATGTTGGGAAACCCCAGCTTTTCCCCAAGTTCATCTTGTGTCATTTCAAAATCTTCGTAAAAAAGCCTAAATGATATTGTATCATCAACAAGACTCAATGAACTGAGGAATTCCAAGGTAATCCCTTCATAGGTGCCCCTAGGGGGCCTCAAAAAAAGTTGACCAACCCAGGTTATTAAGCAGCATAGAAACATTGTCCTCTATTCCTAGGGTGCCAAGAGTAAGAGTAAAGTGGGGGTACCTTGTGGCGACAACCTTTCTTTTGCACAGTATTTCATACCTTTCTTCTTGCGCAGTATCTTTGAAAACGATTCCGAATGGGTTGTTTGTAGCAGCTCCGCTCCTTTTTCGTCCCTTCCCGGTGCTTGGACCCGCAGCAGCACCAATCCGTGCCTTTTTTGAAGCCATTTTCGAATTTCCTCAAAATTGGGGTTTTTGGTGATTGAAAGAATTTGTGGTTTTTGGGTTTTGGAAGGTGAATAGAGTGTTTTTGATGGTGGGTATTGTGTATTGGGTGGTGTTTTGATGATTGGGTGGTGTTTTGGGGGTGTTTATGGAGGTTTTGGGTTATGGATATGGTGGATTACGAAATTGGGGATTTGGTGGAGAGGGGTTGTATGGTGATTTTAATGGGTGGGTTTTGTAGAGGGAGTTGTGGGTAGTTGATTTGAGTAGTTTTTATGGAGGTTTGGGTGTTGTTTGGTTGTATTTGAAGGTTGGGAAGGTATGGGTATGGAGGTTTAGGGTAGGAGAAGAGATGAGGAAGAAGAAGATAGGTTGAAAGTGAGGAAAATTCGTGACTTACTTGTTAAATTCGGTCCTTTTTACAGCGCACGGTCCGTGCTTACCTCACGCACGGTTCGTGCGCCTCCTTCGCAAAAACAGATGCTGCCTTTTAAATCACGCGCGGTCCGTGCTTCACCTACGCACGGTTCGTGCGTGAGTTTCGGTGCTGAATTCCAGTAAAACATTTCCAGTACGCACGGACCGTGCCTTGCTGCGCACGCATCGTGCGTCTTCTTCGCACACAAACCAACCAAATCTCCTTAACTGCGCACGGATCGTGCCTGTATGCGCACGGATCGTGCGTCCCTTCAGCCTTGAATTTTTTTTTTTTAAAAATACTTCACCCAGATCGGATACCCTTTTTCACATGATTTTCCTGAAAAACAAAAAGAAACATTAACCCGTGGGTTGCCTCCCACGTAGCGCTCTTTTAACGTCACTAGCTTGACGGTTATGAAATTCAGTTTGGGTCCTCGAGAACCAAGGTGGTTCCCTTTTCAATTTCTTCTCCAGTTAGATAGTTTTTCAATCTCTGCCCATTTACCTTGAATGATCCGGTCTTTTCACTCCAGACATCAACAGCTCCGAAAGGGTATACCTTACGGACTTGAAATGGGCCGGACCATTTTGACCTTAGCTTTCCTGGAAAAAGCTTCAGCCTTGAGTTGAAGAGTAGCACCAAATCACCTTCTTTGAATTCCCTTCGGACAATACGCTTATCATGCCAATTTTTTGTTCTTTCTTTATAATTTTTGGCATTTTCATAGGCGTCCATCCTTAGTTCCTCCATCTCATTCAGCTGAAGTTTCCTTTTTGCACCGGCTAATTCTGTGTCCAAGTTGAGGGTCTTTGTTGCCCAATAAGCCCTGTGCTCTAGCTCAACCGGAAGGTGACAAGACTTCCCATAAATCAGTTTGAAAGGAGACATACCAATGGGGGTCTTGTACGCTGTCCGATAAGCCCAAAGAGCATCATCAAGCTTAATGGACCAATCTTTTCTAGAAGGAGAGACCATCTTTTCTAAAATGCTTTTGATCTCTCTATTTGAGACCTCAACTTGGCCACTAGTTTGGGGGTGGTAGGGTGTTGCAATTTTGTGTCTCACCCCAAACTTTTGCAAAAGTTTTTCAAAGTGCTTGGAGATAAAGTGGGATCCTCCGTCACTGATTACTATCCTTGGTACTCCAAACCTTGGGAAAATGACTTTTTTGAAAAGTTTAATCACAGTTTGTGCATCGTTTGTTGGAGAAGCAATGGCTTCAATCCATTTTGACACATAGTCAACAGCAACCAGTATGTATTGATTCCCAAAAGAAGACGGAAATGGCCCCATGAAGTCAATTCCCCAGACGTCAAAAATTTCGACTTCTAGAATACTGTTCAGAGGCATTTCGTTTCTTTTAGAAATGCTCCCAGTGCGCTGACACTGATCACATTTAGAAACAAAATGATGCACATCCTTGAAAAGTGATGGCCAGAAAAAACCAGATTGGAGTATTTTGAAAGCGGTCTTTTTAGAACTGGCATGGCCACCATAAGAAGAAGAATGACAGTGAATAAGAATGTTACTTACCTCTTCTTCTGGGATGCACCTTCTGAACACACCATCTGCTCCCCTTTTGAAAAGCAGGGGCTCATCCCAATAGTAGTGTCTGACATCAGAGAGGAATTTTTTTCTCTGTTGGTAACTCTGATCTGGAGGCAGCACGCCGGCTGCGAGGTAGTTCACAAAATCTGCATACCATGGAGCTTCAGTTTGGACCAATGAGAATAGCTGATCATCTGGAAAAGAGTCATCAAGCGGCAGCTCATTCTCATTATTTTCTTGGAGTATGGACAAGTGATCAGCCACAACATTTTCTGTACCTTTTTTATCTTTTATTTCCAAGTCAAATTCTTGGAGGAGCAAAATCCATCGGATCAACCTTGGCTTAGCATCTTTTTTATTTAACAAATATTTTATTGCCGAGTGATCAGTGTAGACGATGATTTTGGACCCCACCAAGTATTGCCTGAATTTTTCAATGGCGAACACAACGGCTAACAGCTCTTTTTCTGTTGTGGCATAATTCACTTGCGCATCATCCAAGGTCCTGCTGGCATAATAGATGGCATGCATCTTCTTATCTCTCTTTTGACCCAGGACTGCCCCAACCGCATAGTCACTTGCGTCACACATTATCTCGAATGGAAGATTCCAATCCGGTGGTTGCATGATTGGGGCAGTGGTCAAGGCTTCCTTTAACCTGCAAAATGCTTCATGACAAAGATCATCAAAAACAAAAGCTTCATCCTTAAGGAGCAAGCTTGTCAGTGGCTTAGTAATCTTGGAAAAATCTTTTATAAATCGGCGGTAAAAACCTGCATGACCCAAGAAACTTCTTACCTCTTTGACCGAGGTAGGAGGTGACATTTTTTCAATAATTTCAATCTTTTCCTTGTCAACCTCAATACCTCGTTCAGAAACCAAGTGCCCAAGTACAATACCTTCCCTAACCATAAAGTGGCATTTCTCCCAGTTCAAAACTAGATTTACCTTTTCACACCTTTCAAGAACTTTTTCAAGGTTAACCAAACAGTTATCAAAACTTGATCCATGTACCGAGAAATCGTCCATAAAAACTTCCATTATATTTTCAACAAAATCCGAAAAGATGGACATCATACAGCGTTGAAAAGTAGCAGGAGCATTACACAAACCAAAAGGCATTCTCCTATAAGCATAAGTGCCATAAGGACAAGTAAAAGTTGTTTTTTCTTGGTCGCTAGGATGAATGGGTATTTGAAAAAATCCAGAATACCCATCCAAATAGCAGAAGTGTGAATGCTTTGCTAACCTTTCTAGCATTTGATCAATAAAAGGGAGGGGAAAGTGATCTTTACGGGTTTCTTTATTAAGCTTCCTATAATCGATACACATTCTCCATCCCGTGACAGTCCTAGTTGCAATGGATTCATCTTTCTCATTTTTTATAACTGTAAGGCCTCCCTTTTTAGGTACTACTTGAACCGGACTAACCCATTTACTGTCTGAAATTGGATATATAATCCCAGCATCAAGGAGTTTGAGTACTTCTTTTTTCACAACTTCTTTCATGTTAGGATTCAATCTCCTTTGATGCTCAATGGAGGGTTTATAATCCTCTTCAAGTAGTATCCTATGCATACATAATGAGGGATTTATTCCCTTAATATCCTCAATAGTATATCCTATAGCTTTAGGATATTTCTTGAGAATATTAAGTAATTTCTTTGTTTCCACCTCATTCAAGTTTGCATTGACAATAACAGGGAAAGTAGAGTTTAGGCCCAGAAATTCATACCTCAGAGATGTAGGGAGAGGCTTCAGTTCCACCTTTGGAGCTCCTTTTTAAAGAGGATCAGATTCTTCAACCAAGTCTTCAATGCCCAAGCCTTTTATAGGAGGGTTTTCATCCAGCAATCTGGCATAGGCTTGGGCTTCTTCAGCCATTTCTTTATATGTACTACCTGTTAGACATGTTTCTAAACCATCGTGTGAAGATGAAGCTAAAGAGCAGTCTTCCACGCAATGGTCAACAATATCAACTCTACAACAGGAGTCTTTAATAGAAGGACTCTTCATAAGATTAGCAAATTCAAACTCTATCTTCTCTTCACCTACATTGAATGCCAACTTACCATTTTTGACATCTATTATAGCCCCTGCAGTGGCAAGAAAAGGTCTTCCCAACAAAATTGGAACCTGGGAATCCTCTTCTATTTCCATCACAACAAAATCAGCTGGTATAAAAATTTGTCCTACTTTGATAGGAACATCCTCTAAAATTCCGGTTGGATATTTAATGGAGCGGTCAGCCAACTGTATAGTCATTTTGGTGGGTTTTAACTCTCCTAGACCTAGCCTCTTGAAAAGGGATAATGGCATTAAACTCACACTGGCTCCTAAATCACACATGGCTTTGTTTATGGTTTCACTTCCTATCACAGATGGTATAGAAAAACTTCCAGGGTCTTTTAACTTTGGTGGCAGTTTATTTTGAATTATAGCACTACATTCTTCAGTTAGAGCCATTGTCTCATTGTCATCTATCTTTCTTTTCTTAGACAGAATTTCTTTCAAAAATTTTGCATAAGATGGCATTTGAGACAGTGCATCTGTGAAAGGAATGTTTATGTAGAGCTTACTCAAAAGATCAACAAATTTCTTAAACTGCTCATCAAGTTTTGTTTTCGCAAACCTTTGTGGGAAGGGAATGGTGGGCTTGTATGGTGGAGGTGACACATATGATGTTTCTTTTTCTTTCTTTTCCTCTACCTCCTCACTTTGTGGACTCTCCTTTTCACTCTCATTTTTATTATTCTTTGGTTCCTCTAAATGTTTTCCACTCCTTAAGGTGACAGCATTAATTTGGGCTTTGGGATTTGGCTCTGGTTGTCCAGGAAATATTCCGGAGGATTTAGAGGATGAAGCGACTTGTTGAGCCACTTGAGAAATTTGGGTTTCCAGCATTTTGTTGTGAGTGGTGATAGAGTCTACTTTTGATGTTAACTTAATAAGAGTATCATTCAAAAATGAGTTTTGGTTTTTGAACTCTTCATTTTGTTTGGTTTGAGTTAACACAAAAGTTTCCAATAAAGTTTCTAAATTGGATTTTTGAGGAGTCCTCTGATTGTTTTGAAAACCAGGGGGTGTTCTAGCTGCTGGTTGGTTTGATGGAGGATTTTTATATGAAAAATTTGGATGATTCCTCCATCCGGGGTTATAAGTGTTTGAAAATGGATCCCCCTTTTGGGCAAAATTTGCTTGTTCAGAACCAGCAGTAGATGCCCCTAGTTGGCATTCTGTACCAATGTGACCAACTACACCACAGATTTCACAAGATGAAGAAGAAGATGGAGTAGAAGATGAAGCAGCATTTACACTCAGCTTATCAAATTTAGCAAACAATGCGTCTACTTTAGAAGCTATATGATCAAGGGCAGAAACTTCGTACTTACCTGGTTCTTTCTTTTGTGCTGATGGAGCTGTGATAGCTCTCTCACTTGTCCATTGGTAGTGATTCTGTGCCATATCCTCAATCAGAGCATAAGCTTCTTCAATATTCTTGTTCATCAAAGCACCACCTGCAGCTGCATCAACAGTCATTTTTGTGGTGTACAATAGACCATTATAAAAAGTGTGGATTATCAACCATTTCTCTAGTCCATGATGGGGGCAAAGCCTTAGCATTTCTTTGAAACGCTCCCATGCATCATAAAGAGACTCCCCATCATTCTGAGTGAATCTTGTAATTTGATTCCTCAATTGAGCAGTTTTGCTTGGGGGAAAGAATCTGGCAAGGAATTCTTGCCTCAGTTGATCCCAAGCTGTGACAGACTCATTAGGTAATGAGTGAAACCAGGCCCTGGCTTTATCCCTTAGCGAGAAAGGAAAAAGTTTCAGCCTTATGGCTTCCGGAGTCACTCCATTTAGTTTTAGAGTGCCACAATATTCGAGAAAAATAGACAGATGAAGATTTGGGTCATCAGTGGAAGAACCGGAAAATTGGTTCTGCTGGACCATAGAAAGAAGTGATGGTTTAATCTCAAAATTGTTTGCATCAACATTTGGATGCACAATAACAGCATGTGGCTGTGCCGTAGAAGGCGTAGCATACTCTTTAAGAGCACAATTTGCGTTAGCAGCCATTTCTTGGTTATTGCGCAATTCTCTTCTTCTATGTAAGAACCTTTCAATTTCAGGAATTGGTTCAACGATTTGTCCAAGACTTCGGACTCTTCGCATTCAAAGAAGAAGAGAATAAGAAAATAAAATAAAGGAATTTTTTTTTCAGTCTAACCGATACCAAAAAGTTGATTAATATCACTAACTCCCCGGCAACGACGCCAAAAACTTGATAGGCCGCAAGTATACGGTTCTATCGCGTAGTAAAAATATCGATCCACAGGGAGTTATATGTGATTACCAACCTAATTTCTAGTGGTGATTAGCTGAAAGGGAATGATTTGGTAAAAATTGGTTTTAACTTAGAATATAAAAAGCGTCTTGGGTTCTTGGTTAGATCACAATGAAGGTATAAAAATAACCCCTTAACTATCCCCTATCTTATTATTTAAATTTGTTTCTAAGGACAAGGTATTCTTTTGGTGTAATTCAAGTTTCCTTTCGGACAACAAGAATGTGTCTCGAAACAATGATCAAGCCTATTCTCATGGTTGATCATTGCCGAAACCCATTAAGTACAACCTTATTATCCCAAGGTCATCAACGCTATTCTCATGCTTTGATCGACCTTGTCTAATTTCATTTGTTCCAATGTCAAGCTTCCCCTTTCGGTCCATCACTTGACATTTGGATTATACAAAACGCACGATGAAATTAGATTAGAATCCAAACTCTAATAAGATAGGGTTTAGTCTTGGAATTATTCAGGGACCTATCATTGGATTGTTTCCCAAAATCCCAAGACTAAAGAAGTCTACTCACAATAGCTCATTGTAGACAAGGGAGTAGAAGAGAAGAACATAATTTAAATTGCAAAATATAAATAGCGAGAAATGAAATAAAGCGTGTAAAAGACTGAATTATAAATGAGCAGAATAACAATAACCTTAAAGAGAAAAACTTGCAAGAACTTCAATTAAAACTTAGAATGTCAATTACAATAATCCAGGATGATTGTGAAGCTATATTGGGATCCTTTTTATAGGTCAAGATCAGAGACAAGGCACTAAACATCAATTACAATCCATAAAGACAGAATGGGAAGAGTTGTAACATTTTTAGCCATCAGAAGGGACGCACGGATCGTGCCTCTCAGGTGTAACGCCCCAAAATAATTTAATTATTTTCTTTAATTGAGTTATTTAAGGCTTACAATATTTAATTTAAGCTAATGAATTAATTCGAGGGTTTACAATATTTATTTAATAGATTAATTAAGTTAGAGGTTTATTTTATTCAGGAGGTGTATGAGTAAATCAAAGAGGTGCAATGAGAGGCCCATGACCCATTAATTGGCCATAGGTCTCGAAGGGTATGTGTTTACCTTAGGGGTTTAGGGTTTTATTTTCATTTGTGTCATATAACCAAAGGAAAGAAAAAGAATAGAAAGAGAGAGAGGAGAGGAGGCTACGGGTTGAGAGAAAAGAAGGAGGAAGCTACGGTTTTTGAAGAAAAGCAAAGGGAAGAGAAGGCATCTTGTGGAAGCTCAAGCAAGAGGAAGATTTATTGGTGATTTCTTGGAGGGGTGCCTTGCATTTCGAATTCCTAAAGGTTAGGGGGTTCTCTTTTCATCTCTAATAGTGTATGTGATGAGTATTGTCTAGGGTTAGGTTCTAGGGTGATTTCCATGAATGATTGGTGTGTTTTGATGTTGTTGCTATGCTGAAAATTTATTTGTGCGAAGACATGTTTGATTGGTGTTGAGTGGAGTGAAATATGAATGATGCATGCTAGGTATTTGTGGTTAGGACTGAATGATTTTTGGTGGAAAATGTGATGGCTACTGTTCATATAAGTATTTGGCATTGGTGATTTTTTGTTGAGAGGAACTCAAAAAGTGTGGGAGCCTTAGGCGCCCTAGAGTGTTGCTTGTGTTGCTGAAATTCTGCTCCCAGGCGCCCTGGTGCTGGGCGCCAAGAGCTGTGCTGCGCCTGTTGTGTCTAAGTGCTGAGACAGAAGCTGTCGAAGTGCTGAGACAGAAGCTGTCGAAGTGCTGAGACAGAAGCTGTCAAAGCTACTGAGACAGCTACTGAGACAGAAGCTGTCGAAGCTACTGAGACAGAAGCTGTCGAAGCTACTGAGACAGAAGCTGTCGAAGCTATTGAGACAGAAGCTGTCGAATTTTCTGAGACAGAAGCTGTCGAATTTTCTGAGACAGAAGCTGTCGAATTTGCTGAGACAGAAGCTGTCGAATTTGCTGTCGAATTTACTGTGTCTCAGTTTTGTCCCAAATTTGTTTTTGACATATCTTTTGACTCGGTTATCCAAATTTGACGGTTCAAAATGCGTTTCGAAGCTTATTCAGGTGCCTACCTGGATATTCTAATTTTAGGCAAAAATGAGTTATTTTTCTGACGTTTCTGGGCAGATGTTGCCCAAGGTGTTTAAGTGTAATTTTGCCTATCTTTTGCCCTCTCCTTGTGATTATCCCAAAATGGTGTGGTTGAGTTGGTGCTGGTGTGATTGGTGAGCTGATTGATAAAATGGTGAGATAGTGAATAAAATGGTGAGTTAATTAATCATTGATGATGGTGAGCAGAGGCTTCGGCCTAGTTATAAAATTGGTGCGCAGAGGCTTCGGCCTGATTATAAAAATTGGTGATTATGCTTATTTCTCATTGTGGTGAATATGGTGTGTTTTGGTGCATTGTTCATGGCGTCACATAAACCATGTGCATAATTGGTGAGCAGAGGCTTCGGCCTAATTATCTTTGGTGAGCAGAGGCTTCGGCCTAATTATATTTGGTGAGCAGAGGCTTCGGCCTAATGGATCCACATGCATGTGCCCTGGGAGTTGGGGTTGCATTTGATGCATCACTCATACATTTGGTGTTGTTGCTTGATGAATGTGAAATTGATGATGTTGTTGCCTTGTTGCGAATTGGTGTTCCCTAATTGCCTTTCCTAATATAATGCTTATCTCATATGTTATTATTTATGTAAAGAGACTCACCCTACTGCTTTTATGTTGCTTCTCATGTCGGCAACGTGCAGGTAATAGCGAGTGAAGGATACCCTTATGCCTTCGTCTGGTAGGGAGTGTCATGCTCTGATACGTAGCACCGGGGGGCGTCTTATGTTTATGTGTTATTTTATTTGATACTGTTAGACTGTTAGTGGTGATGTATTGGACTTGTTTCGAACTTATTATTATTCCGCTGTGGTAGTGACTGTATTTAGTTGATGCAAACTAAACAGGTATTTTATGGTGCTATGTATCTTGTGGCTTTTAGCCGAACTATGCGATTTGAAGTTGTTGTTTTAATGGAGTAAATGTAGCACTCTCTTATATTGTTTTCAAAAAAAAAAAAAGAAACTCTGATTTTATTAAATAGTAAGGTTATTAGAAGGGGGTGTTACAATAGTGGTATCAAAGCAATGGTTGGTCCGTCCGGCCAAGTTGTCGAGTCGTTGTGTCGGTTAACGACCAACTGTTGTGTGTTGTCCTAACCATTGTTTGTGTGTAGTGGTGCTTCTGCAGGTGGAGGTAAACCGAAGGTTGCTAAAGGTAAGCGGGCTAGTGGGAGAGATGCTCCCACTGGCATTGTGCGCTATGTTGTGCTTCCATGTGTGAAATTCTATGTCCTGTTTGTGGTCCTTGTTGTTGGCCTCCTTGTTGCATGACTCTAAATGATTTACCTTGTTGTTTAAATGCTCACACGTGTTTTGATTCGGTTGAACTAATTCATATATATATATATATATATATCTTGAATCGTTAATGTGGGTATGTTATTTAAAAACGAGCCGTGTACCAAAAGACTGTTCTTCTTGAACTTATATCAATGTTATTTTTGGTGATTCGCGTATCATTTTATGAGCACGTGATATGTTTGAATTGATTGGACTCCATTACTCATCATTGTATTTGGTGTAAGTATGTCGTTATAGCATGTTTTATTCGTGTTTGTTAAATGCCTTATGGGGATGTATTTGTTGCATGCTACATGAAACCGATCTTGTACGCTCGAGTTCTATTACAAGAATTGTTTTAATCGTTACTTCTTGACTCGTACTATGTGGTTTCATAGTTTGAAAATGAAGTGATATTTTCCGAAAAACTGCCTGCGAAAGCCTATTGAACAATTTATGGTTGGATACTAAAATTGGTGTTAAATTTATTTTTGAATTCTAGCCGTGTATGGAGCTGTTACTGCTAAACGTTGTTGTTCCCTGAAAATAAATGTTGTTGTTTCCGAAAATAATTGCTACTGTCTTCGAAAAGTTACTGTTACTGTTTTACTGTTGCGATTAGATGTTGTTGTTGTGGAGATCAAAAGAAATAAATTTATTCTTTGACTTAGGATTTTAAATAAAATTGGAAGATAATTTTCTAGTTGGTCTTGTTTGAAAAAGAGTAACGATTTTCTGTTGTGTAAGTTTCGAAACGTTTGACTAATAATTCGATTAATAATAATGAAGGTTGCATATATGTTCATTATGGACGTTGTTTGCACGTGTTTGCTTTTATTGGACTGCTGAGTTTTGGTGTTAATCGAGTATCTAAATGTCGTGTGTGATATGCTGTATGAAACTAAGTGTGTCTTATTCTTGTAAATTGAATTTGGGATTAATTAGAGACATTTTATAAAACTGAATTTATGTGGTTTATTTGGAGAAAATTTTATAAAGCTGTATTTTTGGGTTATTTAGTGAAACTAGTGAGGTACTGACTGAAAGTTATGATTGATGTAGTTGTTTTGGCTCGGATTGCGTGTAAGTGTAATTTTAGTCGAAAAACCGTAAAACCGACAATTAATGAATTTTGTGGAAATTGATGTTTGAATATATATGATTATTAGGAAGTTTAAATTATGCCTGATGGCTGAATTTGTGGCTGCGTGGATGTTTAATTTGTTGTTAGGCTCACTGTGTAGGAACTTTGAGTAGGTTTGACTTTCGGCTAAACTGGGATTGTTTTACTGGTTGATAAATTATGTAGCACACAATTTTAGAAACTAGACTGAACGATTGTCATTTTGGCTTTGGTTTGGTCGCATTTGGAATAGTGCAGCTCCAGTTATAGGCTGCACAAGTTAGGGTAAAATTCTGGGGACGGTCTGGACATAGGGCCAGAGTTTTGATTGTGGTGTTTTCAAATGAAGTCCTTTTCGAATGAATCCAATTTCTTTGAAAACTAGACAAAATTCTTTACTGTTTAGGCTGAAGTTTCGTGTTATTTGGGTTTGTTTTGGGCATTGTAGAAGAGTCACAACTTTGGACACAGTCGCTGCCCCATTTTCTGGACCAACTGCCTTGTTTGCGAAAACCGTGCTATTCGACTCATCATTTTGAAATTCTAAAAATATAGCCAGAAACTAGACTTCATAAGTATTCCGTAGAGGGGTTGTTTGCTAAATTCCGATGTCGTTTGATAGGGTAAATAAATTGTTGAAGTTTATGTGTGAGTGCTGGAACTTCCTGCGTTGCTTAGTTTGTACTGTCACTGTAACGGAAAAACTGTTTTTGCAATATCTTTTGAACCAGGGGTCCGATTTGAGTAAACTAAAATGTTTCGGAAAGCTTATTCAGAGGCCTAACTGAATATTCTAATTTCAAGGCAAAAATTGACTGGTTCTGGTGTTGTTGATTTTTAGGCGTGTCGGTTGATTTAAGTTGTTGTGGCGTTGTCGGTGCCGTAGTGCCCGTAATTGTTGTTGTGCTGTCGGTGGCTTAGTGCCCTAGTTGCTGTTGTTGTTGGTTATGGGATTGTTGGTTCCGGAGTCTTTCCTCCAAGTGTTGTCGTGGGATTGTTGGTCCCGGAGTTGTCTCCGCATTGTTGCTTTGCTGTGCTTTGTGGTTGCCTTGTTGATGATAATGATTTTTCGTTGATGTGGTTGGTTGTTGTGTTGTGGGTAACGCCGAATGGCCCACAGTGTTTTGTTGAGGGTACCGCCGAATGGCCCGAAATGTTTTGATGAATTATGTGTTGTAGGCCTATGGCCGATGTTGTAATTTAGTGTTGATGTCGCCTGAGTGGCAAAGTCGTTTGTTGATGTTGTTGTCGTGTTGTTAAATTATATGGCTTGTTGTACAACTGTTATGCACTCTGTGAACTTCATTGTGATGCTGTGATGATTGATGAATTTTGTTATCCTTAAGGGTAGATGAGTGGGGTAGAATGCAAGCTAGTTTATCAGAGTAGCGCAGCGGAATCTTAGCATGTCGTATTGGGGAGGAACTTTGATAGGGCTTGGGGGTGATCACGTGGTACCAACGTGATTACGCTCAAATCCCTATCGGAGGTCCTTCGGGAGAGGAGGTGTCTGGTTGTCATTTCTCAAAGTTACCTGGCTGAATAAGTAGGAGGGACGGCCGCCCAATCACTTACCGCCGATAATCCGAGAAATGGTGATCAGCACGATGGATAGCTTTAGTTGTCTAGATGGCTTAGTCATTGGTGGGAGAGTGTTAGCCTTGGCGGATAAAAATTTCGAGGACGAAATTCCTTTAAGTGGGGGAGAGTTGTAACGCCCCAAAATAATTTAATTATTTTCTTTAATTGAGTTATTTAAGGCTTACAATATTTAATTTAAGCTAATGAATTAATTCGAGGGTTTACAATATTTATTTAATAGATTAATTAAGTTAGAGGTTTATTTTATTCAGGAGGTGTATGAGTAAATCAAAGAGGTGCAATGAGAGGCCCATGACCCATTAATTGGCCATAGGTCTCGAAGGGTATGTGTTTACCTTAGGGGTTTAGGGTTTTATTTTCATTTGTGTCATATAACCAAAGGAAAGAAAAAGAATAGAAAGAGAGAGAGGAGAGGAGGCTACGGGTTGAGAGAAAAGAAGGAGGAAGCTACGGTTTTTGAAGAAAAGCAAAGGGAAGAGAAGGCATCTTGTGGAAGCTCAAGCAAGAGGAAGATTTATTGGTGATTTCTTGGAGGGGTGCCTTGCATTTCGAATTCCTAAAGGTTAGGGGGTTCTCTTTTCATCTCTAATAGTGTATGTGATGAGTATTGTCTAGGGTTAGGTTCTAGGGTGATTTCCATGAATGATTGGTGTGTTTTGATGTTGTTGCTATGCTGAAAATTTATTTGTGCGAAGACATGTTTGATTGGTGTTGAGTGGAGTGAAATATGAATGATGCATGCTAGGTATTTGTGGTTAGGACTGAATGATTTTTGGTGGAAAATGTGATGGCTACTGTTCATATAAGTATTTGGCATTGGTGATTTTTTGTTGAGAGGAACTCAAAAAGTGTGGGAGCCTTAGGCGCCCTAGAGTGTTGCTTGTGTTGCTGAAATTCTGCTCCCAGGCGCCCTGGTGCTGGGCGCCAAGAGCTGTGCTGCGCCTGTTGTGTCTAAGTGCTGAGACAGAAGCTGTCGAAGTGCTGAGACAGAAGCTGTCGAAGTGCTGAGACAGAAGCTGTCAAAGCTACTGAGACAGCTACTGAGACAGAAGCTGTCGAAGCTACTGAGACAGAAGCTGTCGAAGCTACTGAGACAGAAGCTGTCGAAGCTATTGAGACAGAAGCTGTCGAATTTTCTGAGACAGAAGCTGTCGAATTTTCTGAGACAGAAGCTGTCGAATTTGCTGAGACAGAAGCTGTCGAATTTGCTGTCGAATTTACTGTGTCTCAGTTTTGTCCCAAATTTGTTTTTGACATATCTTTTGACTCGGTTATCCAAATTTGACGGTTCAAAATGCGTTTCGAAGCTTATTCAGGTGCCTACCTGGATATTCTAATTTTAGGCAAAAATGAGTTATTTTTCTGACGTTTCTGGGCAGATGTTGCCCAAGGTGTTTAAGTGTAATTTTGCCTATCTTTTGCCCTCTCCTTGTGATTATCCCAAAATGGTGTGGTTGAGTTGGTGCTGGTGTGATTGGTGAGCTGATTGATAAAATGGTGAGATAGTGAATAAAATGGTGAGTTAATTAATCATTGATGATGGTGAGCAGAGGCTTCGGCCTAGTTATAAAATTGGTGCGCAGAGGCTTCGGCCTGATTATAAAAATTGGTGATTATGCTTATTTCTCATTGTGGTGAATATGGTGTGTTTTGGTGCATTGTTCATGGCGTCACATAAACCATGTGCATAATTGGTGAGCAGAGGCTTCGGCCTAATTATCTTTGGTGAGCAGAGGCTTCGGCCTAATTATATTTGGTGAGCAGAGGCTTCGGCCTAATGGATCCACATGCATGTGCCCTGGGAGTTGGGGTTGCATTTGATGCATCACTCATACATTTGGTGTTGTTGCTTGATGAATGTGAAATTGATGATGTTGTTGCCTTGTTGCGAATTGGTGTTCCCTAATTGCCTTTCCTAATATAATGCTTATCTCATATGTTATTATTTATGTAAAGAGACTCACCCTACTGCTTTTATGTTGCTTCTCATGTCGGCAACGTGCAGGTAATAGCGAGTGAAGGATACCCTTATGCCTTCGTCTGGTAGGGAGTGTCATGCTCTGATACGTAGCACCGGGGGGCGTCTTATGTTTATGTGTTATTTTATTTGATACTGTTAGACTGTTAGTGGTGATGTATTGGACTTGTTTCGAACTTATTATTATTCCGCTGTGGTAGTGACTGTATTTAGTTGATGCAAACTAAACAGGTATTTTATGGTGCTATGTATCTTGTGGCTTTTAGCCGAACTATGCGATTTGAAGTTGTTGTTTTAATGGAGTAAATGTAGCACTCTCTTATATTGTTTTCAAAAAAAAAAAAAGAAACTCTGATTTTATTAAATAGTAAGGTTATTAGAAGGGGGTGTTACATCAGGCGCACGGATCGTGCCCCATGAAAACAGCTTGGAATTTAAAACATCACAGGGCGCACGGATCGTGCTTGACATGCGCACGGATCGTGCGCAGTTAAATTTTTGATTTTCTGCTTTTGCGAACGTTACGCACGGATCGTGCTTCCCAGGCGCACGGATCATGCGTCTCTTTTTCTTCAGTTTCTTCATCTTCTGCGAACCTGACGCATGGACCGTGCTTAATCACGCACGAACCGTGCATATAAAGCTGATATTTGCACCCCCTTATTGCTGATTCTTCTCCCTATCCTTTTGTCTTTTGATCCTTTACTCTTTATGCACCAAAATTCCTCAATTGCTTCAATAATAACCTGAGAATATAAACCAACAATTTTGTAGTAAAAATAGCTCTAAATTAAAATCAAAACATCAAATAAACTACTTAAAATAGGTACTAAAAACATACTAAAACATGACTTATCAATCTTCTGGGCTCTTCTTTGTCACGACATCAATTGTTTTTCCACTCCTTGTGGTCACGGCATTAACTGTCTCATTACCCTTTGGATTAGGGACGGTGTCACTAGGGAGAGTACCCGGAGGTCTTTGTGCAATTTGCTTAGCCAATTGGCCCACTTGAGTCTCAAGATTTCTGATGGATGCCTATTGATTTCTTGAGCTAGCTTTTCGATTTTTAAAACTAGTCCTTGTCTCCTCCATAAATGAAGAAGTTTGTGTAGCTAGTTTCTCAATGGCTATCTCCCAATCTGCTTTCTTTGGAGGAGCATTTTGGCTTTGCCCTTGATCCTTCCAAGAGAAGTTTGGGTGATTCCTCCACCCCGGATTGTAGGTGTTGGAATACAGATTATTTTTGACAAAACAAATCTTCTCTTGGACTGCTAGGGGAAGATCACAATCCTGGTTAGAATGTGGACCTTCACAGTAGTCACACATCACACTTGTCACAGCATTTAGTTGAGCAGAATGGTGTTGCACAGAATTCAACTTTAGAGCTTCCATTCCTTTTTTCAATTCCTCTAATTGTTGAGTGATTATCTTCTGTTGAGCCAACCCCGCACTCTGAGCATCTAAGTCAAGTAGACCTCTTTTTGATGTTCCTCCTCTATCATGAGCCGCCAAGTAATCATTTGAAACCATAGCTTCAATTATTTGCCTTGCTTCTACTGCGGTCTTGAAATTCAAAGAACCACCTGCTGAGGCATCAAGCATCATCCTGGCATTCGGTCTCAACCTAGTACAGAAGATTTGCATTTGTTGATGGTCATCAAAACCATGATTCGGGCAAGCCTTCAATGTGATCTTGAATCTTTTGTAAGTCTCATAGAGCGACTCACCCTCTTTTTGCTCAAAACTATTGATTTCTCCCCTCTTCTTAATGAACATAGAAGGAGGGAAAAATTGTTCAAGAAATTTGTCTTCAAGATCATTCCATGTAGTGATGCTACCTTCAGGTTGCGAGTCGAACCACTCTTTGGCTTCATCCTTCAGAGAGAAAGGAAAAAGCCTCAACTTCTTAGCTTCTTCAGTGTTACCATCCACTTTCACAGTTTCACATAATTGTGCAAAACTTGTGAGATGCTTATTTGCATCTTCACACGGTCTTCCACCAAATTGCATCTCTCTCAATTCCCGAAACAATGTTGGATTGATCTCAAACCTATTTACGGTTACCGGTTGATGAGCAATCGGTAACCTTTGCCTGTTTGTGTCACGATTCCCATAGTCTCCAAGAGCGCATCTCACTGGTGGGTCCGCCATCTCTTCAATCACGGGAACCTCAAGCACAGTCTCTTCTTCTCTTTCTATTTCTCTTTCTCTGAGTCGCCTCTCTCTTTTAGCCTTCCGATTAGCTTTTGCGGTCTTTTCGATTTCTGGATCAAAGAGAAGGTCAGCTGAGGCAGTGCCTCGCATACACAAAGTTAGAGAAAAGCAAGTGATTAAGAGACAAAAATAAAATAAAATAACTGAAAATAAAATCAATCAAGTAATAGAAGATTAAATTGATAAAATTTGGCAATCCCCGGCAACGGCGCCAAAAACTTGATGGCGAAATTGGCAAGTGCACCAAATCGTCGCAAGTAATAATAAAATGGTAAGAACCGGATGTCGAACTCAAGGATTGCACGTACTTATCAATTTAAAAGTCCACTAACTAGATTGAACAAGGGACTAAGTTTAGTTGTGTTGACAATAAAATACGAATAACAATAGAATGATTTTGTGATTTTTAGAAAATAGAAACAAGAAACGCTTTTGAAAATTAATAGATGATAAGAGAGGTTAGGAATGAACTCCTATTGATTCCACACTATTGCAAAATGATTTGTTATAGAAAATTACTCCCTCTTTACCTTTGTTATCAAACCCACAACATTAATCAATTCCTAATTCCTTAGGCAACCAATCCTTTGTAAACAACTAAAAACCCTAATTCCTTAGGTGATTCTAATTGAAAACAAGCATTAAAACCAAGGGTTTTCAAGATACAACAACTCCAAGGCTATTCCTAGACTAAGAATTGAAGGTATTCAATCTCAAGCATTCAAATACAAAACTTCCATTTCATACATAAACCATACATCATTTCATGAGTGATCAATTCATTAAAAGCATTAAGAACAAAGATTGAATACACAAAGGAAGAGGAAATAGGGCATTTAAATAGATCAAAATCAACTACAATGTTGTTTCATCAATACTCATTCATCCCTAACCAAAAGGGTATTTAGCTAGACATAGAAGGAGAAGAAATCAAACATAAAATGGAACTTGAGAGATAGAATGACCACATTGAAGCTCCAAAATCTTGTTCCCAAGTCTTGAATCTTCAATGGAGATGAAGGGTGTTGAGTCCCTAGCTGCCTCCTTTGCCCTCTCTCCAAAAACTAGGTCAAGAATATGTCAAAAGATCCTTAAGTTGGGTGAAAATCGCAACTTAAATCAAAACGCAGAGCAAAAGCGCACAAGCGCATGACAGAAGCGCTTGGGCGCATGACAGACAGCAGCATCAGGTGTAAAAGCTCCCCAAGCGCATGACAGAAGCGCTTGGGCGCATGACAGACAGCAGCATCAGAGGTGAAAGCGCCCCAAACGCATGACATAAGCGCTTGGGTGCATGACAGACAGCAGCATCAGAGGTGAAAGCGCCCCAGACGCATGACATAAGCGCTTGGGCGCATGACAGACAGCAGCATCAGAGGTGAAAGCGCCCCAGACGCACGCAGAAGCGCTTGGGCGCACGGGCAACAGAAGCAACAAATACAGAAGCGCCCCAAACGCATGCAGAAGCGCTTGGGCGCTTTGTAACAGTTCTTTGAAGTAGTAAGCACTCCAAATGCTTGGAAGATGCATCCTTGGGCGCACGGTAGAACTTTTATCCACTCAACTCATTCTTTCAAGCTTCAACATGATCCAAAACATCAATTTGCACCTGAAAATCATGATTATGACAAATGTGGCAATTTATGGTCCTAAACCATTGTAATTTCCTAAATTCAATATAAAAGCACTTCGTTTTGTACCATGAAAACTAAATGCAATGCCGACTTATCAGTTACAAAGGGAGAACAACGTGGAACAACGACCTCTTGATCGTAAAGAGCATCATACGATGACCACGAAGAAGGATTGGAAGAAGAAGAATGAACCGAATCCCATTCACCCAGGGGTTTCGTTCAAAGATGTGGTGACATGTGATCAGAAAGAGAAGGGGATGGAGGCGGTCTCGTGTGAGTTGTCGTATGAGGCGTCAGAGGATGACACCCGAAGGTTATCGGTTGCTATGGTGGGTGAAGTTGTTCACCCTGGTAAATATCATGTTATTCAAGACGAACTATACAGGCAGGGGGTCTTTGTTATTAAGGTCACTCCGATGGGCTCAAATCTTTGTCTTTTAGAAGGGGGTAGTGACGAAGAGGATTTTGGTGGGTATATTGAAGAGGCCCGCGAGTGGTTGTCTGAGTGCTTCAAATGGATTAGACCATGGAAGTCTACGGATGTGGATAACGAGCGGTTGACGTGGATTACATGTTATGGCATCTCAATTCATGCTTGGAATATTGATTTTTTTACTAAACTCTCCGCATACGTCGGTGTTTATTCTCAACTCCGACGATAGCACAAAAAAGAAGAAATTGCTGGATGTTGCTCGTATTTTGGTGCGTACTCAGGCAACAGAGACTATTAACAGGGTTGTCCAAGTGCTTATCAATAATGAAATCTTCAAGATCAAAGTGGTAGAAGACTGGTGTGGACCGATTCAATGGTGTGGGGTGAGCAAGAAGGTTCAAGATGGTGATGTTTCTTCTTCTGATGATGAGATGTACGAATCTCACTTCTCTGGCAGCAGGGAGGACTTTGGTGATGATCTCATCAGCGGTCAGTGTTCCGGAAACGAACACGTTATTGACGCAATTAATGAGGGCATTAATGGTGTGCATATTTTAGGAAATTTCCCAGTGGCTGCTACTGATTTTAAGGGGGACAATACTAATGATAATGCGATTTTTGCTCAAAATTCAAATTATGATAAGGGTGTGGGTCAAAGCTCAATGATGACAGGTGGAGGAAACCGTGGCCACTAATGCAACTACTGCTGACTCTTTATTTGTGGGTAATTTATTTGGGCCGTTTGCAAATGTTATGGTGGGTCGGGAAGAGCTGGGTCTTGTGCATATAAGCCCCAATCCTATTGTCACTACTAATGAGCTCCATTCAATCCATAATGTTCCTTCTTGTAGCGCTATCAAAGACAAACTAGGACAAAAAAAATAAGCCTCGTAAGTTATTAGAGGTTGGTGTTTGACGAGGCCATCATGCTGGCAAATTACCGAAGGCTATTCGTGAGCTTGCTAGCGTTTCTACTGCAAATGATGTTACTCAGCAGCATAATAGTAATCCCCCTTGTCAAGCCAATGTTAATTCCTCTTCTTTCTTTCCGGCTGGGGTAGTTTTATTTGACGCATCTATTTCGAGTGGAAATATCACTCAGTGAAACAATAAATTCTGGGCCTTACAAAACAAACATGTTGCAAGGAAAGTATGGGAGGATGCGAAACAGTTGGGTGTGGAAGGAACTCTTGAAGATGACAGATATGTGAATATGATTGAGGAAGGGGAACGTAGAGATGAGGAAGCACGGTGAAAGGGGACGACGAACAATGGTGTTCGATGAATTTGATGTCTTTAAATATACGAGGGTGGGGCGATAGTTCTAAACGTCGCCGGTTAGCTTCAATTATTAATTCAGCTAACTTCGATTTTGTGTGCATTCAGAAAAACAAAAAGAAAAGAAATTTTAGAGAGGGAGGTGGGAATGCTATGGGGAAATCAACAATTTAAGTGACATTTCCAACCATCTAGAGGTTTATCGGGTGGTATCTTGTGTTCTTGGTTGGATGGAGTCTGACCTGTTTCCTCTTGTTTTTCTGGTGAAGGTTTTATTGGTGTTTTTGTCTCGGCCCCAAATTATGTCGTGTATATTGTTAATGTATACGTGCCTTGTTCGTTAGTGGGGAAGCAACGGTAATGGGCTGATTTGGTAGCATTGAAACAGAACTCTATTCCTGGTGAATGGTGCATAGTAGGTGATTTTAATGTTGTGACTTGTATGGAGGAAATGAAGGGGCGAGGGGGGAGAGTTCGATTCAGGAGATCAATGACTTCAACAATTTTATTGTAGATATGGAAGTGGTGGACGCCCCGGTGTTAGGTAAAAATTTCTCTTGGGTTAGTCTTGATGATTTTTCTATGAGTAGATTAGACAGATTCCTTCTATCTGATGGTTTGATGGAGATTTGGGGCATTTCGGGTCAGTGGATCAGGAACCGGGATATCTCGGACCATTGTCCAATTTGGTTGCTTCGATCCGTAAAGGATTGGGGACCGAAACCTTTTCGTGTGTTTAATGGTTGGCTTGGTCACAGTGGTTTTATGCCTTTTGTCCATGAGTGCTGGGCTGGCTTTCAGGTATCCGGTAGCAAGGCTTTTATTCTGAAGGAAAAATTCAAGTTGCTAAAACAAAAGTTGAGAACTTGGAACAAAGAGGTGTTTGGGAGGTTAGATTTGAACATTGATAGACTGGTTAAAGATATGAATGTGCTGGATGTGGTTTTGTGTAATGGTTGGGACCATGCGGTGGCTATTAATAGAAAGGAAGACTTTGTTGCTTTTTGGAAAGAGATTCATCTTAAAGAGTCTTTGTTGCACCAAAAGTCAAGGGCTAGGTGTATTAAGGAGGGTGATATGAATTCTAAGTATTTTCATTCGTTGATGAACTATCGAAGAAGGAGGTGCAATGTGGTGTTGTTAGATGACAATGGGGATCAGATTGAAGAAGTTGAAGCGGTCAAGCATGGGATAAAGAATCATTTTGAGGAATTATTCTCCGAATCATGTTATGTTCGCCCTACTCTCTTTTAAACAGGTTGATGCTTTGGATGCGGACTTCTTGATTAAACCTTTTTCAGAAGACGAGATTAGCTTCTGTTTATGGTGGTTAAGCATGATGCTTCTGCTATAAATGGTTAAGCATTTGATTGTTTGTGCTTCTGCTAAGTGGTTAAACTTTTCAGAATAGTTTCTGCTTGGTGGTTAAGCCTTTGGCCCTATGGCCCTGTTGATGTTTGCTTCTGCCCTATGGTGGTTAAGTGTTTTGCTTCCTTCAAGTGATTAAGCCTTGAGTTGTGGCTTTTGCTTGATGGTTAAGTGTTGGTTTGTTGCTTCCTCCGAGTGGTTAAACCTTGAGTTGTGGTTTCTGCACGATGGTTAAGCATTTGTTGACTTCTTTGGCACTAGGATGGTTATATCCAAGAGTGGGTTTGTTGATCCTTTTGGAGTGAATGTTGTGGAGACGCTGGAAGAAGCTTGAAGGGGCCCAAAAGTTGGTCGAAGACTTCTAGGAGCTATGCACGTCAATTGCTATCAATTTGGATTGTTCTTCTTTTTGTTATTTTTATAGTACCTTTGTATTGCTTATCCCAAGCTGCAAGTGTTGTGAACACCTTCCAGCTTGCGGGAGGCTGTTAAAATATAGATAGTAAGCTCATTAGCTAGTAGTAAGGCCCATTAGTTGGTTAGTATATAAGGTAGATGGTAGACTCATTTGTATCCTACCTCTTCTCATTTTGTATCTTCACTACTTTAAACATAATAGAGCTTTTAGAGTTTTTCTCTCTACTTTCTATGGATTCCATGATTTTTAAGAATTATTCTTCTCTTTATTGTTTAAATTCACTTGTCCTCTATTAAATAAAACAAAAACACATCCTTTTAAAAATATTTTGTAAAAAACTATATAAATGGCATATCATGTATATCATTTCATATTATTTAATAAAAATAGTTAAAGATGAGAATGGAATTAAAAAAATTAATATTCTAATTTTCAACTGATAAATAAATTCAAATCTAAAAGTAATAATCATTTTAAAATAAATAACACATATTTGTAGAAAATAAATAACACATAGTTCAAATTTTAATTAAACACTTCAAATTTTATCAGCTAACTAATCTAGAATTAGCTATAAGTCTATCCAGTATCAAGTATTTTATTTTCTTTAGAACAAAATATTATGTTTTGAAAGACAAAATTTAGGATATTTTAATTTTGACGTTTGAGTTTTGGTGACTGAGCGTTGAGTAGAAAAATGTCTAAAGTGGTTTAATTAATTCAAATTGTGAAGATTTTGAGTTGGAAGTGAGACTTCAAAAGTTTTAAGTAGAACAAAAATGATAAAAAGACTAAATGCAACAATTAAAAGATTTGAAGGATTCTGTTTGCTTAAAAACCAATGAGACAGAGAGAGGCTAAAATCATATTAATTAGTAGAGAAAAGAATTAATTTGATTTAAAGTATTTTCTATTATCGACAAAAGTGAAGAAGAAAAAACAGAAAAAACAATCTTGGATGAGTGCTTAGCCACGATACTCATACACATATGGTTTTTCCATTCTACACGCGAAGACATTCTACACGCGAAGAGCAGCAAAGACTGTGCAATTCTTGTGCTCTCAACAAACACAACCTTTCCAAGTTTCACACAACCGTCATTTTCTCACTATGTTAATATTATGTTCACTCAATCTAACAAGCACGACAATAAACAATATTTTTATCACATCATAAGCATCGCTTTGTGCGTGCTCCTCCGACACTCTCTCACCAACCTTACACGACTTCTTTCTCACGCAACATTTTGAAATGTATTATACGCAATGCGTTGTTGAAGATCTAACCCTATGATCACAATCAAGCAGTCCACATTTCAACTGTATGTCCATCACTTTCACCTTACCAACCACATTCACATGACCAATGTGTACTCCCCATATAACATCACATATATAAACATCAACACCATCACCTCTCTCACTAACAACATCACATATAGGACACCATTACATAATAGCCCAACAAAGTTGTCTACAATTATGGTAGCATCATTATTTGTATACAGGTTTCATTAATCATACTATAATTACAATTATAGTACAACTACAGTTGCATCAATCGTATTTGTTCACAACTTTCTGGAAACTTAGACAATTGTTACATACCCAAATGGCTGAGTCTCATTATGGTGAAGGCACTTCGGGAGCCTAGGCGTAGTAGAGGCACTAATGCTGCAAGGCGTGCCATGGCGCAAGAGGCATTATCAGTGCCATCTGGAGGAGCACCATGCGGAGCTTGCAAGTACCTAAGGAGGAAGTGCAATGATGGATGCATCTTTGCACCCCACTTTGGTACAGACCAAGGTTCAGCCAAGTTTGCAGCTGTGCACAAGGTGTTTGGTGCTAGCAATGTGTCAAAGCTCTTGTCCAGTATTTCGCCAAACTATCGAAATGAAGCTTCTTCAACTATTACCTATGAGGCTCAAGCAAGGCTATCTGATCCAGTTTATGGTTGTGTGTCCACCCTTCTGGCTCTACAACAAAAGGTTGATTACAAGATCATCTTAAGTTTTGCAGCTTATATTCACTTTAATTTAATATCGCATTTATAAAAACACGCACAACGCACAACAAAACATACATTTTCTACTTGGTGAAACCAACATGATTTTCGCTCCATAAAATTTAGTAAATGTCATGCTAATTTCTTCCTATATTGGTTACTCATACTATTGATCCATTTTTTTTTTTACTTTTAAGGTCATGCTAAACCTTTTCATTTCATCAAATCTTTCTGCTTTTTGTTGACATGTATTAATGTGATGAAGAATCATCATATGGAAGTTTCTAGATATAGAGAATACTAAAGAATATTAAGGAATCTTCGATACACTCTACTAAATAAGATGAAATTAAGCACTAGGAAAATCTTAACTTTTCTAGATCCTTCTAATCATATGAACTAGAGTATCCATATCTCTAGATTTTTCTTTTGTAATCAATGCTTCCAGACCCTTCTAGTTTGTAATGTAAAGCCCTACAAGAGTAAGAGTAGTATAAATATGGCTCATCACCATGCATTTTGGCAATCTAAGCAATAATCAAGTAATCACAAGTTCTCTTGAGAAATTAAAGAGTTTCTCCTTTTCTCTACCTTTCCCTTGTCCCTGAGCCATAATGTATATTCTTTTAGCAAGTCATGAGCAGGTAGGTGCCTTTATTAAAATAGCGTATCTTTTATACCTCAAAATATTGATCAACACTGTGACACTAATGTAGCGATAGCTCGACATTAATATTCAAGAGGATTAACAAACAGCCAATTACAGTTATATAGAACCTGGATAATATGAAATATGAATAACAATCTACAAGAACGGTGTTGTTATATAGGTAAAAAACAAAGATTTATAAGAATTATTTTCATCTATTAATAACAATTTTTTTACTCAATTCAGGTGACAACATTGCAAGCAGAGCTCACTATGCTGCAAAGTCAACTGGTGAATACCAGGTTTTCAGCATATGCAACTGCTATCGCACAACAACACCAACAACAGCAACAACAACCAAATTGCAATGTGGCGGTGCAGCCAGCATACTCCAACAACTCATCTGCTTCTACCACCAATCTTATGAACATGAGCAACTTCAATCATGGTTTTGACTTTCCAATGGACCCTCGTCAACACTCCAGGTTCTCACAATATGAGGATGATGATTAAGAAGAGAGCAAGAGCAACATTCCGCAAGTCTATCCATATATAGTACTTCACCTATAAATGAGTTTCTGTTTTTGTTTCTTTTGTTATATCCATTATCTCCTTATTAATTTGCTGCAAGTTTGTAGACAATTAAGCATCCTTAGATTGAATTATTACCATAATATAATCATATTTCATCTAGTTGAGGCTCGCCATAGACATATAAGTGACTAAATAACACACCTGTTCCGGGGATAGCTACAGGCTTGCTATGCATGCTATGAACTATTATCAAATTTATGAAAATACCTTTTTTAAATACACATAATCTCAACCCCCAAAATGAGGACCCGTTCCGATCTCATGAAGACCAAAATAAAAATCCCTTTGATAACTCGGACAAGCCACATCCCTTAACGCCAATAAACTTCAAGTGTCTTCCGCGGGCAATGTTCCAAAGCAACAAGGGCTATTGCAATAGCATGGCAATCCATTGGGCTTTTTCCTGATTTCTCCGTAGCTAAAAGTAAGCTCTTCGTCTTGTTGGATATCTTTCGAAGCAAAGAAGCAAAGGCGGGGGAACAAAGCTCCTGAACTTCTAACTAGCTTTGTGCTTAAATTACCACCATCACATGAATGATTGACAAAACGTGCAACATTTCCTATTCTTGTCGCGTCTATGTTCAATCTCAAACATGCCTTTCCAGATGGAAGATGTTCCCTTACAACTAATAGTGCATAAGAGAAACGACCATGTGAAGCCAGCTCATCATAATATTGTTGTCGCCTCTGTGCTTCCTTGGTTGTCAATAGTTCACCTTTTTCACACAGGAAAATCAGGAATTAATATTACAAGCATGCACCTGGGGTTTAAACAAAAAAAAAAGACGTGTAGAAAAGCACCACTAAAAGAATCAAGAAACTATCAGAAACAATCACATGAACCTTAGCAAACAGTGGAAGGTAGTAAGGTCGTTTCTATCAATCTGCATACAACTCTTTCAACTGACATACATATATCTAATGACCACACCTTCATAGGGGTAAAGATCATCAAAAGAAAGTATCATTTAGTTCCCTAAATTAGTAAAAATATCAGGTCATTTATGGATTTCAATTATCCATACTCACCATACTAATTTTTCCTTCTAGTGAGTTGCTCAAAGCATAGACTTATCTTCCTACTATAGCAAAACCTCTTGATAGCTCTAGAAGTAGAACAGCTAGAAAGAGATTCATTACCTGGAAATATATCAGATTAAATACTTCACTCCTGACCCACACACACTATCATCAAAACAAAAATTACCATTAATGTTAGGCCCCTCCTGGTCCATATAGCTGCTGTTTCTGTTTAGTCTGTTCTGTTTTGTTGCTGTTCTGTTATTCTGTTTATTCTGTTTTGTTCTGTTTTATGCCAGTAACTAACTGTTAGTGCATTAGCTGTCAGTTAGTTATTTTAATAGATAGAGGTAGTTAGTTAGTTATCCTATCCTATGCTCTATTCCTCTATTATATATAGAGGAATCATGATAAGGGATAGCAGGCAGTTTTCAGTTTGTAGTTGAGGCTTGGTTAGATTCCAAGAGGCGCATAGATTGCGTTCGTGTAACTCCTTTGATAAACCTTGTAGTTTCTATCAATAATACTCTATCTTCCTCCTCCCTCTCCTCTCTTTCCTAATTTCCAAGGCTTTCATTGTATAATTCCAGAGAACGTTAGATTAGATATCTAACAATTGGTCCGACCTGCCGATTAAACCATGACGACTGTGGCATCACTGAAAAAGGAGATGGAAGAACGCCTTGCAGAGGTTCAAACTACATTTCATCAGAAACTGGACACACTCAACACACAGTTGCAGCACCTTGGTTCAGAAAACACTTCCATCACCACGCAATTGCAACACTTGGGCGCGGAAAACACTGCTCTCAACAAGAAACTGGACTCAGTTTCTCTTCCTCTCCACACAGTTTCAAGATCTCATCCGAACACTCAAACCGCCCTCTGCAATTCCAACACCAGAAAGTTCAGATGCTGCTAACAACAAAGAACAGCCCAAGAAAGATCAAGAAACACCCAAGACCGATCCTACAATCAACCAGAAGCATAATTCTATTCCTACGATCATTGATGTCACTGGAGAAACACCCCCAGCCATCACTAGAGCTTGGACCAAGAAGGTGGAACTGCCTACCTTCGAAGGGGACGACCCATTGGCTTGGTTAACTCGCGCAAGAAAGTTCTTTGAACTACAGGGCATTATGGCAGATTCTGAGAAACTCAAGCTCGCCCTGATATGCATGGAAGGAGACGCTATTCATTGGTTCCAGTACTGGTCAGCTGATGTTCAAGATCCCTCCTGGGAAGTTTTCTCAGAGGCAATTATGGAATGCTTCGGTGATTGCGCACTCGGTTCCGTTCACGAACGCCTCGCCGCCATTAAACAACGCTCCACTATCACAGAGTACATACGTGACTTTGAATTGCTGCTCGCACAAGCTCGAGGAACGCCGGAGCATATTATGCTTGGTTATTTCCTCAACGGGTTGCGCAAACCCATCAGAGACATGGTTCGTCTCTTGGGGCCCAAGAAAGTGGTGCAGGCATTATCCTTGGCTCGTCATGTGGAAGAAGCACACCGGGATCCTCGCAACGAACCACCGTCATCAAACAACTACAAAGAATTGCGTTCTCGCGGCTCGGGAGTTGTCACCAGTATCGGGTCACGCGATGACCCAAACGGGTCACGACGCCTACTTCATGACTCGCCGGCGAATTCAACAGCCACCTCTACCAATTCTACTGCCTCTTCAAATACGAGCAACACCAGCAAGCCTACGTCGCCCACTCCGCCGCGTAAACCAGGTATTCAATTTCTCTCAAAAACAGAGCAAGCCAGACGGTGGAAAGAACGGCTCTGTTTCTCCTGTGCAGCACCTTTCACACCTGGCCATCGTTGCCCAGAAGGTAATTTGCGCGTCATGGTGTTGGCAGACAATGAAGATATTACTGGGGATGGAGAGATCGTGGTGTTAGAAGAAGAACACAGTGATGAAGAACACTACACCCAGACTTGAGGACAAGTCTGATTTTTAAGGGGGTGGTATTGTTAGGCCCCTCCTGGTCCATATAGCTGCTGTTTCTGTTTAGTCTGTTCTGTTTTGTTGCTGTTCTGTTATTCTGTTTATTCTGTTTTGTTCTGTTTTATGCCGATAACTAACTGTTAGTGCATTAGCTGTCAGTTAGTTATTTTAATAGATAGAGGTAGTTAGTTAGTTATCCTATCCTATGCTCTATTCCTCTATTATATATAGAGGAATCATGATAAGGGATAGCAGGCAGTTTTCAGTTTGTAGTTGAGGCTTGGATAGATTCCAAGAGGCGCATAGATTGCGTTCGTGTAACTCCTTTGATAAACCTTGTAGTTTCTATCAATAATACTCTATCTTCCTCCTCCCTCTCCTCTCTTTCCTAATTTCCAAGGCTTTCATTGTATAATTCCGGTGAACGTTAGATTAGATATCTAACAATTAATGTAGAATATAGCTCAGTTACAACAAGGCTTATATACTAATTATTCCAATAGCTGATTAAGCATAACTCCCTAACAGTTTTATAACTAACTGATTAGGCATTCTAACAAAGTACAAACAGCTTAACTGCTAACAGCATCGCAACAACTTTGCCACATCAGCAAAGTGTTGCTTGCTAACTGACCTACACTATTAGGTTACAATTCAAAATGCAGAGTCATTTGATTTTACATTACAGAGAGGACCCAATAATGGAAGTTTCATTTCGGTAGGAACGCATTCTAAAATGTATAAGTTGTCTAAAGATACCACGAGGTTGAAACCCATATGAAAACCAAAAAGTATTTTGTAAGAAAACAGACCAGACCAGATATAACATCCCAATTCAGAGTTGATGGACAAATTTACAAATTAAAATTTACAAGATACCAAACTAACACAGCATAAAATGCTTAAAATCAATGGACATATTGGCAAGCATAAAGGTTCAAAGTTGTTAAAAGAGTGCAGGATGGCAAGGAAAATAGCATGGCACAAAATTATGTCTCTGCCTGGACACTCATTCACTGCACAAATTTATTTCCAAACAAATAGCATGGCAAGGAAAATTTTCTCTTTACATTCTAGCTGTAGAAGCATTTGACCCCCATGACAATAAATCCAGAATGGTACCTCTTATTTTTCCTTTTATTTATTTAACAAACATAACAAAATGCAACAAAAAAGTTATTATACATTTACAATGACAAACAATTTTGTCAAACTCAAGATCATCCTATCTAGAACCAATGAAGTTAACACGAATTGGCAGATCATGCCTAAACTACAAAATTCAAACACATGCGCACTCATACACAAATATTCACATAAAATAACATAAATAAGCAAATGACCTTCAAATTATACTGCGTAAGTATTACGATATTCTTTATTATCAACAGATAAGGAGGAAAATGACCAGTCAATAAGGAGGAAAATGACCAAGTTTTTAAATTTAGGTCGGCGATCACAATCTATTCTTTATTATAACACCAAAAGGAGGAAAATGACCAAGTTTTTAAATCAAGGTGCCGTCACAATCTAGGCCGTGACAACAAAGTTTGTGGGGTCTCCATGACCGCAATGCGACCTTCGACTGGTTGAGGCTGCATCAGCTGCATTTGGCTGTGTTTCTCCATAATATCAAGGATTGCAATGCGAGTGCAACCGCCATTTAAAACCTTCCAAATGACAAAAGTACCTGTTAGGATTATAGCTTATTTCCAAGAAATGATCATTTACCTTCCAAATGACAAAAGTACCTGTTAGGATTATAGCTTATTTCCAAGAAATGATCATTTTCTTCAGTTTTATGATTGAGATCTAGGGTGTGGTTTCCTAGTTGGAATTAGATTCAGCAGCTTGGTTTTCCTAGTTGGAATTGGATTCAGCGTCTTCGTTTCTGCTCAGCATAGTTGGATAATTCGATTCATTCACATTAACATTCAACATTGGGTTTGTTTTTCTTTCATAACTGTGTTTACGCTAGGAGTTATGTGGTGGAAACTCAATACATCATCACTAATCTCCTTTGAAGCTGGGTTCACACTTGCATGTTAGATACATCTCTGAAATTGAGTGCTACAACTGTGAGGTTAATGTTTATATACTATGAAGCCTTATCATTCAAGTGATACAATTTGGCTTTTCTTAAAAACACTAAACATCAGTTTCTTAATGATAACCTTGAATTGCTCACATCACAGAACCTCTTGGTCTCTTAAATATTATATAGTACATAGCATAGCACAAGAAATTTTTTTGTTTACATTACATCCTACGCCATCATTCTTCTTCCTACGGCTATACACCCTCCAGACTCTTAGCCTTGTGTTGTCCGAGCCCATTTACGGGTCTACGTCAGCGCCAAGGTCACTAGACCCATCACAAACAATTTTGTCAACCTCAAGATTAACCTACCTAAGACCAATGAAGTTAACAGGAATTGGAAGATCATACCTAAACTGTTAAATTCAAACACATGCGCGTTCTTACACAAATATTCACATAGAATAACATACATAAGAAAATAACCTTAAAATTACACTGCCTAATTGTTAAATTAGTCTTTATTATCAATAAACACAAGCAAGTCCCAATAAATTTAACACCATAAGGAGGCAAATGACCAAGGTTTTAAATCAAGGTCTGGGACCCTAGCCTAAGCCGTGACAACAAGGTTTGTGGGGTCTCCCCGACCGCGACAGTAATTAAGGCTGCATCAGCCGCATTTGGCTGCGATGCTCCGCAATATCAAGGATTGCAACACAACTACAATGGTCAGTTAAGACCTTTCAAATGTTTATAGTTCCTGTTTGGATTAAAGCCTATTTTAAAGAAAGGACTACAGTGCATGTTTGAATTATAGCTTATTTTACAATGCCAGTTTGGATTATAGTTTTGTGCTATTCTTTTGACTAAAGAAATAAACTTATACATACATAAAAAAAAGACATCAAAATAGATAGCTAATACAGTCCAATCATGTGGTCAATGCACCTTTGTGTTTGGTTAATGAATAGCCCAAAATGTCTCAACTCATTAACCATCAACTCGAATTGAAGATTACTACCCACATTTTGATTTGATTTTGATGTGTTCAAACTTCAAAGATACATGTAATCACGTAGTTGATAAGTATTGACTATTGACCACATATTTTGAAGTCAAATTTGAGATTCAGAAATCGTTTCTCATTGAATAACATAATTTCTAGAAATAATAATAGAATACAGAACAGATACATTTGCGGCATTAAAAATGGAAATTGAAATAACCTGCATACTCGAAGAGGAAGTGGCCTTTAGGAATGAACTGATCAGCAAACAAACTCCAACCTTTCCTCTCATCCTTCACAATCTTCACCCCAACCGCAACCCCCTTCCTGCTCAACCGATTACCACACTCCAACCCACAAAAGCAACCCGGTCCACACTCTCGCCCAACATCATCAAGCCCATCCAAGCCCAAACACGGACACCGATCACCTTCACAGACCTCCCGGCATTCACAGCCCAACACAGCCCGGCCCAACTCATTCACAAGTCCCACCGATTCAGCATCCCGAAACTGAGTCTTGGTAGCGGAAATACCTGAAGAGCCCCAGGGTTGGCGAGTGGGAGGATGTAAAAGGAGAAAAGGGGTGTAGAGGAAGTAAGCGTAAGGATAGTTACCGAGTGTCGTGTTGACGAAACGGATTGGAGAATTCTCGAAAGTTCTAGAAGCATCGGAAGAGCGACGGAGGGTGATGACATGGGAGAGTTTGTTGAGAGATTTGCAGGTTATTGAAACGTTGGCGAGTTCTTGTGGGGTTAGCCATGGTAGGATTAGCTCTCCGCATTGAACCAGAAGAGATTCTTTCGGATTGTGAATCTTGCTCCGAACACCTTCTTCAGCCATTTGCGGTTGTCGTATCAATATTCTTTTTTTTTTTTACAAACATATCAATATCAGCAATGTTATTTGGACCAATAATTGTACCAGAAAGTGAACCAAAAGTATATTGATCGAACCTGATCAATACGATGGGTTGTTGTTGATAACGTGGGTCGGTCGCTGTGATGAGGGACCGAGTTGTAAGCCGCACGCGGGTGGTACCTGCAAAGGCACTCCAACGCTCAAGTCAGAGGTGCTTCAACGGGCAGGGTCACAAGGTGAGTAAAACATACCTGAAGCCACATGCTGGTGTGGTATATATAAGGCTGGCGTTCTAGCCGTTGCGCAATTTACGGGATCGGCCGCATCTTGCGGAGCAAGGTAGATGATGGGCCGCGTTGGGCCGGCCTTGGTCGAGTGGGTCGCTGGCCCAGGTTGCACCTGGCTGCTGCGCGCAGCACCCCCTTGCTGCAGGTTGCACTAGACTGTCTCGTTGGGCCTATTGGGCCACTCCAGAACAGTTGCCCCCCAAGCCTAGGTCGCTTAAGAGCGGGCTGAGGCTTGAATCGTTGCCCCCCTGCATTCGAGTTGTGGAAGGGTGACTGACGGTCCCTGCCGCCTATTAATCGCTGAGTTTGGCGTCGGTCGCTGCCGACCTCTGTTGTTTGAGATGATGTGACGTTTTGGACGATGGGAAGGTGGTCGCTGCCACCCGTGTGGTCGCACGGGACCGGCCGGTGTTCTGGGGTCGATGCCCCTCGTTAGGTCGCGCGGGACCGGTGTGGCAGAGGTCGCTCTGGGTTCTGCTTTAGCGGGTGTGAAATCGGTCATGCAAGAGAAGGATAGGCTCGCTGGCAGGAAAAGCTTCTTGTCCAGGTCGGCTCGCTTAAGACCGACCTGGGGCTTGAATCGTTTTAACCGGTCGGGTCTCGGCCCTGTCCCTTGGACAGTTTACCAAGTATCGACTCAGATCGAACTCGCCCTTGGGGGTGCGACTATTCTTAGGTCGCTTTGATTGTGCTTAAGTTCGCTTAAGCGTTTTGACTGGTCGCCTGGGGCTCTCGACCTGCAGGGAGCAGCCTAGCACGGCCTATTTGAGGAATGTGGTCGCTGCCCCTCATGTTGGAATGTGGTCGCTGCCATTCACACTGGGATGTGGTCGCTGCCACTTATGATGGGACGTGGTCGCTGCCATTCACACGGGGAAGTGGTTGCTGCCACTCATGATGGGACGTGGTCGCGGCCACTCACTTGGCTTGGGCCATTAGATGGCGCTCTTAGTAGGCCGCTCGGGACCTTGGGGCCATTCGATGACACTCGTTGTAGGTCGCTCGGGATCCTACGTTCGATTTGATCAACACGGTGATCTATTTTGGGCCAACTCGGTGGCACTCGCTTGTGTCAATGCGGTGACACCCGATGTAGGTCGCTCGGCGGCCTACGTTTGATTGTGGGTCATTCTGACCCTTGGGCCACTTCGATGGCGCTCGATGTAGGTCGCTCGGCGACCTACGCTTTGTGGGTTATTCAAACCCTTGGGCCACTTCGATGGCGCTTGATTGTGCCAACTCAGTGACACTCGATGTAAGTCGCTCGGCGGCCTACGTTTGATTGTGGGTTATTCTGACCCTTGGGCCACTTCGATGGCGCTCGATGTAGGTCGCTCGGCGACTTTGGGGCCATTCGATGACACTCGTTGTAGGTCGCTCGGGATCCTACGTTCGATTTGATCAACACGGTGATCTATTTTGGGCCAACTCGGTGGCACTCGCTTGTGTCAATGCGGTGACACCCGATGTAGGTCGCTCGGCGGCCTACGTTTGATTGTGGGTCATTCTGACCCTTGGGCCACTTCGATGGCGCTCGATGTAGGTCGCTCGGCGACCTACGCTTTGTGGGTTATTCAAACCCTTGGGCCACTTCGATGGCGCTTGATTGTGCCAACTCGGTGACACTCGATGTAGGTCGCTCGGCGGCCTACGTTTGATTGTGGGTCATTCTGACCCTTGGGCCACTTCGATGGCGCTCGATGTAGGTCGCTCGGCGACTTTGGGGCCATTCGATGACACTCGTTGTAGGTCGCTCGGGATCCTACGTTCGATTTGATCAACACGGTGATCTATTTTGGGCCAACTCGGTGGCACTCGCTTGTGTCAATGCGGTGACACCCGATGTAGGTCGCTCGGCGGCCTACGTTTGATTGTGGGTCATTCTGACCCTTGGGCCACTTCGATGGCGCTCGATGTAGGTCGCTCGGCGACCTACGCTTTGTGGGTTATTCAAACCCTTGGGCCACTTCGATGGCGCTTGATTGTGCCAACTCGGTGACACTCGATGTAGGTCGCTCGGCGGCCTACGTTTGATTGTGGGTCATTCTGACCCTTGGGCCACTTCGATGGCGCTCGATGTAGGTCGCTCGGCGACCTACGCTTTGTGGGTTATTCAAACCCTTGGGCCACTTCGATGGCGCTTGATTGTTGACTCTTAACCTGGTCGCCGGAGAGTCTCGCGGGATCGACCTGTAGGAAGCGACCAATCGCAGCCTATTCGAGGCTTGATTCGTTGCCCCATGTGTAGCCTCGCGCGGACGACCTACAGGGGTGAAGCAGCGTAGCCTATTCGAGGCTTGATGCATCTTTCCGGCCTGCGAACGGTCGGTGGATTGGGTGCCCGGTTTCGACCGTGGTGAACCCGTTGTGTACTTTTGATTCGAAAGTTTAATTTTAGTTCCTGTTCGATCGCTCGCTACTTTACTGAGTGTTCGGGCATGCATTCGTACATGTTAACTAAAACACACACTGTCAAAAGGTCGAGCCTCGGTAAAAAGAGTGCTCGCCTGTCCTTTATTGATCGATCGAGTATCAGTACCAGTTTGTAGGGTCGTTTGAATTCATTCTTCAGCTCGCGGGCTGAACTCATCATCTTCCTCTAGAACATACTCCCTCAGCTCTCCCCTTTGAATCAGGTCCTCGATATCATCTTTGAGGGCCATACAATCGTTCGTATCGTGCCCCTTACTACAATGGTACTGGCAGTACTTCTTGGTCGGTCGATGCCTTTCTTTGAGCACGAGGGGGTCGGGTCGCTTCATGTTCAGGAATTCTCTGTTCTGTCGCTCAGAATAGATTTGCGCAATGGGAGTATTCAACTTCGTGCGCTGCTCATATTTCTTAGGTCGGTATTCTCGGTGGCTTTCTTGCTCGCTACCTGGCCTGTTGTGCTCCTATTTGGGTCGCGCTCGGGCGCCCTTCCTAGCGGCCAATTTTTCTTCGTAAGCCATATGATCGTTGGCCCTTCGAAGAAACATTCCGAGGTCGCTATAGTGGTTCAACGTGAACTCTACTGCAAACCTGTGGTCCTCTCTTATACCACGTTTTAGATATTTCAACTTGTCTCTATCTGACAGGTCGCGGACCGCGTCGGCTTCAGTGTTGAATCGGTCGATGTACTCCCTCAGGGATTCATTCTCTCCTTGGACGATCGTGTCCAAGTGCTCTTCATATCTGTACTGGCAGCGGTTGGCTGTATAATTGGCTAGGAACATTGTCACGAGACCTTCCCAAGAAGAGATGGTGTTGGGACGTAGAGTTTCCCACCATTCTAACGCCCGACCTTCGAGCGACTGAGGAAAAAGTCTGCACTTCATTGTCCGACCTAGCTCTCTATAGCTGCAGTAGTTGTTGAAGTACATGAGATGTTTATCGGGATCCCCGCGGCCGTTAAACTTGTTCAGGTTCGGGGGCTTCCTGAGATCCCTTGGAATGCGATAGCGTCTGATTTCTCTAGTGAAGGGCCCTTGTCCGGTCGGAATGGGATTCTGCCCGTAAGAATGCATGGCGGCATAAGCTTGGTCGACAGGCAAACCGTAAAGGCCGACCGGCTGACCAAGGAGTCTGTCGGCAATTGGAGGGCGTCCATGGTATTGTGGAGCGTGCGGCGACGACCGTCTTCTAGGCCGCTCTGAATTATTCCTTCTCGGTCGGCTGATGGCATGGGAGACATCTCTAATCTCCCCGTTACTGTAGTCGTCAAACTCCTCATACGAGTCCCACGACCTGCTTCTTGATCGGCGGGATCCTGAGGACTCGTTGGACGAGTATCTTGTTGGCGACCCTTCTGACTCTGGTCGGTAGCTTGAGTCAGCGTAGTCGTAATCTTCTTCGGGGGAGCGACGGTGACGACTTCGACGAGGAGGCGACCTGTGAACGATCGCCCTTCTTGGAGGATTGCGTCGGGATACGCCTCGACGAGGAGGAGCTTCTCTTCGTGGTGGTGAACGATGGGGCCGAGAAGGTTGGCCTCGATGACCGCTGTCCGCACGCGGGCGGATTGAGATCGAACCTCTCTCATAGCGTTCGATCAGTTCGTCTCGATCAGCAATCACTTGATTCTTTTGCTCCAGAATTTGTATGAGCGCTTGGGTCACGTGCTCTGGCAACGCTTCTGGAATTCCCGCTTCGGCCAGCTCGGCCGGTAGCTGCGGGGCTGGTTGGGTAACTGGCCCTCGGCCGCCCTGTACTGAGGGTTCTTGGCGAGGCTCATCTTGTGATTCATGAACGGTCACAGGCATGCCCTCTGGGGTCCGTTGAGGTCGGTTCTGCCCAGAGGTGTTGAGCCTGGAAGAAGTGCGTTTCTGGCGTGGCGGCATGGTCTGATGTGGAATAGCGCTCGGGCCTCCCACTGTGGTCGCCAATTGATCGAACCTGATCAATACGATGGGTTGTTGTTGATAACGTGGGTCGGTCGCTGTGATGAGGGACCGAGTTGTAAGCCGCACGCGGGTGGTACCTGCAAAGGCACTCCAACGCTCAAGTCAGAGGTGCTTCAACGGGCAGGGTCACAAGGTGAGTAAAACATACCTGAAGCCACATGCTGGTGTGGTATATATAAGGCTGGCGTTCTAGCCGTTGCGCAATTTACGGGATCGGCCGCATCTTGCGGAGCAAGGTAGATGATGGGCCGCGTTGGGCCGGCCTTGGTCGAGTGGGTCGCTGGCCCAGGTTGCACCTGGCTGCTGCGCGCAGCACCCCCTTGCTGCAGGTTGCACTAGACTGTCTCGTTGGGCCTATTGGGCCACTCCAGAACATATATATACGGAGGGAATACTACTGAATATGGTGGACCCAGTTTTATTTAATTTTATTTTAGTTATTATTTTTAAATTAAACTAACTTTTACGCATTTCTTCTTCTTCTCTTTCACTGCGTTAGGTCACACCCCACGGCCATCATTCTTCTTCTTCTCTTCCTCTGGCTCAAGCTCTATTTTTCTCTTCCTCTCTGCAACTCTTCTCCTCTACCTCTGTTTCTTCGTCCTCCCTTCCAAACGACAAAACCCACGAAAACAGCACAAAACTTCTTCTCTTTCAATTCCATCTCCTTCTCCACAATTTTCGCACGACCTTCTCATTTCTCTCAAATGCTCTGCAACGGTTATTCTCTTTTCTTTCTTTCCCCACTGTCAAGAGCTTTCGTTGAGTTTCGCTGCAGAGGGGGAGGAGGGGGCAAACCATTTAAAGCGCAGTGATGGAGGCGTTTCGGTCAAGAGCATGAGCGATGCTCCCTTCCTCTGGTGGCAGTGACTCTTTCCCCTATTTCTCCCTTCCTCGATCTCTTTTCTAGGTATGATTGATTGAATAATTTCTTCATTTTTTTCCTACACAGTGTTGTTGTGGAATGTGGTAACGAAATCTTGTTTAATTTGGAGGAAAAGAAAGGAATAGAAATATAAATATTGTTGATGATGTTGCATTTGATCTTTACTTACATCCTTGGTATGCATCAAATTGTGTTGATACTGCTACCCCAGAAATTGACTGGTTTGCATTAGATTGAATTTTCTTGTTACTGCTACTGCTGAAAGTTGATACTGCAGAAAATTATTAATGTTGCTTGTTACTATTGCTGAAAATTGATGATGAGGTTTATGCCTCACATGGATATGGGCGCCTAATTCATTTCTTTCTTGCCATACTATTGATTTTATCTAGTTTGTTTCAATTCTATATATGAAGCATTTGAATTTTCTCATTGGCAAAGACAATAGGCATCAACATCATTCTGCATAATTTGAAGCATTTGTGTAATTGTGTCTCATTGAGTATTTATTTATGTGTGTGGTAAAGAATTATTAAAATTGTCAAAATTTGTGAATACTTCTCATTTCTCATCTTGTGAGCTACTCCGTTTTGTCACACTATTATATAATCAATAAAGATGATTCAATTCATGTTCTAGAAACTTTGATTTGAGTTTGATAACTTGTATTTGAGTGCAGTACCATGGAGGGACTAATTTTGGATAAAACCTGATGTGTGATCTGTGGCCGTTTGTTGCAAAGAAGATGGACAAAAGATTGATGGACCTTGGAGGAACAGCTATTCTTGATAGAGGCTTGGGTGATGATCAACACCCTTCAGGGTATGATTATGGATTGTGCTGTTTATTAAGAGTATTTTACTGGATAATATGCACCTTTATGCTCGTTGATATGAAAAGCTTTGATGTGATTGGATTAATGATTTATCTAGACTGCTCTATTTGAGTTTGACTATTCTTGTTTTTAGTAGTTGATATTCATTCAATTGTTTAAATACTTCCGTTCTTTGATAAATGCTTCCTTTAGTAGAAAACAAATTATCTAAGAATCGGGGTATAATGCTAATATCTATGTGTAAAATTATCACTAAAACTAAAACTAAAACTAAAACTAAAAGGATTTGAAGCATCTATATGCTATTTATACTGCCAAATCTGGGATTATATAATGAAAGTTAATATTTTCTCCTTCTCTGTATATTGCAATGTATATATTAGTTTTTAAGTTTCAATTATTTGTAGCTATGAAGGTACTCTTGATCCTTAGATTTCCTCTCTGTGGAGAATGTTAAACAAGAGCTAACCAGAATTCTTACCAAATGGTCCCGATGTTTTGATTCAAGATACGGTATTGATTGACCAACCCAAAGTTCAAATCACATTTCATAGCATTGAAAGTATCGAATCACATTTTTCTACTGGCTCAGGTATCCCAAACTCCCTAACAATTATTTTGTGACCTCAAACAAACAGTCTTTTTATGGATGTTGCTTTTGTTGTCTACAATTTACAAGTATGAATCGAATAGGATGCTTATTATATGCAAATTTGAATATTAAGTATTAACTAACACAAAATTGTAGAATCCTTTACTTTCATTACTTCATGAAAGACGTTCTCTGGAGCCTATGGCATGTTATTTGCCGTGGATGTTTGGTCAATTTAATTATGCTAAAGTCTTTTAAGTAATTGATGTTTAACTCACAAGGCTTGATTTGTGTCGTATTTCCTTACACTATAATGATGTAGTCTCTAGTTTTTCTTTTTTAAAGGTTTAGAAATTTTGCTTTAGTTTTTTCAATACTATGCATGGGTAGTTTGTAGAGTAACTCAAGACACTCAAATAGAAGGACAAAATGGATCGTCCACCCCCTTTAATGGAAGTCTAGAAATTATTCATTGATATTCATGTCATTTGCCCGATTTCATGATTGACCAATTTGGATATAATTTTTGTTTGTAAATGTGTGATGATTGAAGTTGTCATCAATGTGGTATAGTTTTTGTTTGTCTACCTTTGATGTATCTATAAAAACTGTACTATGTTGTTTATTATGATCTCAATTGAGTCAAATGTGTTGGTAGGCAAATTTCGTTCAATCTCTCTGGAATATACGCACTGAAGTGGTTGGAGCTGTGGGATGGTGTGAAGAAGTGCTTGGAGCTATACTATGTTCACTCTCTTTGGAATATAGGTAACTTCGGTTTTTTCATGATTTAAATTCACACTGTAATGGGAATAATTGTTAATATGAGATTGAACTAAAATGTGCTTATTCAGTATTTACTTGTGTTGATGCAGGTCCAACTTGTTGGTAAATTTTGACGACATATAGTCTACCAATGGGTACTTCATCCGGATAATAACCAAAGGTTGAAGTTACTTGTGGATGCATCAATGATTTATCATATTGGTGTTATGTGTCCTAAGCTATATTTTGTTTTTTGTAAGGCATCAACTTTGTGCCATTATTGGACAAATATGATTGTATCAATGTTGTGTGTAAGACGAATGTTTAAAAGGAATCTGTTGTATCTTCTATTCTTAGGTAATTTGCGATTGGATTTACGTTGTTCCTGGAAATGATATTGTGGAGAGTGGTAAAATATTTGTAAGTTTGATCCAAATGTGCCTTGTGATTGGTTTAATCATCCTTTTGATGACATTTAGTGTTATTAAAATTATGTTAATACTTTTTAATACGTTTTTTGTTTGCCAAGTATCAAATTATTAGGTGACAGTGTTTGAACCCCTTATAACCACTATATGACAGGCCCTTAAAGTATCTTGAGACTAAAGTGGGTTGGTTTGTTAGCTATAGAACTTGGGTAATCCTGTGTATATATTGGTAAAGTATCTTGGCAGTTATAATGATGGGACAACACTGTTAGGGTAGGCATCTTTGTGACATATCTGCGTTCACAATGTCCCCATTTGGCATCCCTCATGAGTGCACAGTGATATTCCCCAATGCCTTGGGACTAAAGTGGGTTGGTTAGTTAGTTATAAAAGTTGGGTAATTCTGTGTATATATTGGTAAAGTGTCTTGGCAGTTCTAACTATGGGACAAGACTGTTGGGGTAGGCATCTTTGTAACATATTTGGGTTCATAATATCCCCATTTGGCATCCCTCATGAGTGCACAGTGATATTCCTCAATGCCTTGGGACTAAAGTGGGTTGGTTAGTTAGTTATAAAAGTTGGGCAATTCTGTGTATATATTGGTAAAGTGTCTTGGCAGTTCTAATGATGGGACAAGACTGTTGGGGTAGGCATCTTTGTGACATATTTGGGTTCATAATGTCCCCATTTGGCATCCCTCATGAGTGCACAGTGATATTCCCCAATGCCTTGGGACTAAAGTGGGTTGGTTAGTTAGTTATAAAAGTTAGGTAATTCTGTGTATATATTGGTAAAGTGTCTTGGCAGTTCTAACTATGGGAAAAGACTGTTGGGGTAGGCATCTTTGTAACATATTTGGGTTCATAATATCCACGTTTGGCATCCCTCATGAGTGCACAGTGATATTCCCCAATGCATTGGGACTAAAGTGGGTTGGTTAGTTAGTTTTAAAAGTTGGGTAATTCTGTGTATATATTCGTAAAGTGTCTTGGCAGTTCTAATGATGGGAAAAGACTGTTGGGGTAGGTATCTTTGTGATATATCTAGGTGACTTGGCAGTTATAATGTTGGGGTAGGTATCTTGGCAGTTATAATGATGGGACAACACTATTAGGGTAGGCATCTTTGTGACATATCTGCGTTCATAATGTCCCCATTTGGCATCCCTCATGAGTGCACAGTGATATTCCCCAATGCCTTGGGACTAAAGTGGGTTGGTTAGTTAGTTATAAAAGTTGGGTAATTCTGTGTATATATTGGTAAAGTGTCTTGGCAGTTCTAACTATGGGACAAGACTGTTGGGGTAGGCATCTTTGTAACATATTTGGGTTCATAATATCCCCATTTGGCATCCCTCATGAGTGCACAGTGATATTCCCCAATGCCTTGGGACTAAAGTGGGTTGGTTAGTTAGTTATAAAAGTTGGGCAATTCTGTGTATATATTGGTAATGTGTCTTGGCAGTTCTAATGATGGGATAAGACTGTTGGGGTAGGCATCTTTGTGACATATTTGGGTTCATAATGTCCCCATTTGGCATCCCTCATGAGTGCACAGTGATATTCCCCAATGCCTTGGGACTAAAGTGGGTTGGTTAGTTAGTTATAAAAGTTGGGAAATTCTGTGTATATATTGGTAAAGTGTCTTGGCAGTTCTAATGATGGGACAAGACTGTTGGGGTAGGCATCTTTGTGACATATTTGGGTTCATAATGTCCCCATTTGGCATCCCTCATGAGTGCACAGTGATATTCCCCAATGCCTTGGGACTAAAGTGGGTTGGTTAGTTAGTTTTAAAAGTTGGGCAATTAAAAGTTGGGCACAGTGATATTCCCCAATTCTGTGTATATATTGGTAAAGTGTCTTGGCAGTTTTAATGATGGGAAAAGACTATTGGGGTAGGTATCTTTGTGATATATCTAGGTGACTTGGTGATGTGATAAAAACATTTACAATTAGATGTCATTTCAACAACTCATGACCTTATGATTACATTTATAGGTCCCAAACCACGAATTTAGTATCCAATTGTGTAACATCCGCAAAATAATTAATAGAATTATTTGGGTGTTAACCCAATTAAATTAATTTAGTACTTGACTGGTAAATTTATTGAGTGCAAAAATTAATTATTGGTCGTTATCGGATCGTTAACCGGATAATATGGATCAAGGAAGTTTCGGAATCGAAATTGGAGATTTAGATCGATATGGTAATTGGATCACGTTACCACTTATATATTAATAAATATATATATGTATGCGTATGTGTGAGTGAGAAGAAAAAGAAAGAATTAAAAAGAAAGAAAGAAAAGAGAGAAGGAAGCGTGAGAAACAGAGAAGAAAAGAGAGAAAAGGAGAGAAAAGAGAAAGAAAGGGTGAGGAGGAAGAAGAAGAAAAAGGGAAGGGTTCGGTTCATCAAAACGACTTCCTTCCAACACGAAAAATGCTCAGCGTTACTTCCTCTTCGATTTGGTACCAAGATCTTCATCATCAACCCTCTCTCTCTCTCACTTTGCCATTTTCGAACTTGAGAGGGAAAATCGGAGTTTCGATGGTTGTAACTCAAGGGAAAGCTAAGGACGATGTTTAGGAGCGAGCACGAGGTGGATTACTCGAGTATTGAAGATCGATTCGGTGATTTGGAGTTGAAAATCAAAGATTGGGGTTATGGATGAATAGTAGCTTTTGGAGGTTAGGGATGATGAATAGTGTCCGTGGAGGATTTCGAGGGGTTTGGCATTTCGGTCAAAAGCGGTTTCGTGATCGAGTGGGAAGCTTTGGAAGCGGATAGGGTGTCGCCGGAGCGGGGAGCGTTCGTGTGGCTACTCGGTGATTTCGGCTCGATCGTGGATCACGCGTCGAGGGTGAGTTCTACTCACGTTTAGGATTTTACGTTTCGAATTAATTGATAAACTGTTTTATCGCTTTCGCTGGACTGGAATATTATGTGATACTGTCTGATTCGGGTTAGGAATCGATTGGGGCGAGTCTCGGGTTGCATCGCGTTAAAATGGAATTTTTGGTGATTTGATTCGAGAGATTTTGATTTAAAACCGTTATTTGGAAAATCGTCGTATTTTGATAAACTTCGATTTGATTAAGATTTTGATTGATTTGATTGATTGTTTGATGTTGATTGGGTCTGATTATATGTGTGTGAAAACTGTTTTCAATCGGAACGAGAATCGGAATTAAGCGGAATCGCGGTTTTCGCGCGAAACCGCCAAAATCTGCCCTTGACAGACCCCCCTGCTGTCTGTTTGCGTGCCGTTTGCGCGCCGCGCGCCACTCGCGCGCCACTGGACAGAACCTTACTGTCAGCTCGCGCGCCGTTTGCGCGCCACGCGCCACTCGCGCGCCAGTTGGCAGAATTTCAGCAACCAAACACTGTTTTTCGTTTCGCGATAACTTTTGATCCGGGAACCCGATTGAGGTGTTCTAAGATGCGTTGGAAAGCTTATTCATAGCCTTAACTGAATATTCTATTTTTAAGGAAAAATGAACTCTTTTTGATATTGAAAATTGTGTCGAGAAGTGGTCAACTAGAGTGCGAGTGTGAACTTGGTTTTTATAAAATGTGGATTAAAGTGTTTCATTGATTGTCTGATTTGATGGACCGTGGGTTCATAGTACTGTAGATATATATGTATATATATATATATATATATATATATATATATATATATATCGAGTTGGGTGACGACCCATGTTTTGACATACTAGGCGGGGCAGTCATGCTCCCCCAACCTAGGCTCCGTGCCAATAGGAGAATGTACTATTGGTAAGGGGGTTCACCGGGATTAGCACTGGATTTGCAGTCGGTGTCGTACTGTGCGATACACCGGGATTAGCACTGGATTTGCAGTCGGTGCCGCACTTTGTTTGTTCACGTTCACCGGGATTAGCACTGGATTTGCAGTCGGTGTCGTGTTGATTTTAAAAAAGGATTTTTAATTGAACCGAGAGAGTTAGTAGGGGTCTCGGTAGAACTCACTGAGATTGTATCTCACTGTTTAAATGTTGTTGTTTTACAGAGACACGGGGACAGCGGAAATCCAAGAGGCACGAGTAGGTTGAGCTCGGATTGGTTGCTGATAGCCTAGCTTTATGTTTAAGCTTATTTCCCTTCTGTTGTCTGTATACTAGAACATTATGTATTTAAGGTATATCTTTCTTCCGCTTTCTTGTATGATACTGAATACTATAATTGCTGATGGTATATGGTCTGAGAACCATATTGTCTTGTTGTAAATAAGACTGTTTGGGTTTTATTCAGCGAAAAATTTATAGTAATATTCAGTGTCTAAGCAGGAAATACATCTCTGATGTGTTACTAATGTGCACCTGGGTATTCTCAGTAGAAAGAAATACCGGGGTGTTATAGTTGGTATCAGAGCAGTTCGACCTAGTCGGACTTAGTTTAGGGTTGAGTCGATTCCTTGTTAGTCCTGGTTGTAATTACACTTGTGATGCTAAGAGACATTGAGCCTGATCAACTTAATACTTAGTGCATCATAAGCGGAATTATGACTGGATGATCAAGATGCAATCCTCGACCAAAATCGGAATCTTCAACCGGTGCATCCTCAGGAAAGGTGACATGACGGTGGAAGAATACACCGCTTAGTTTGAGAAGTTGTCTCAGTTTTACCAAGTGGTAAAGTAAGCTCTGGAAGACGAATGGAAAATGCAGAAGTATAAGAAGGGCATAAGTGCTTTTATGACTTAGGGTCTCAGTTCTTATACTATTACCAATTATGTTGCCTTAGTGCAATCAGCCTATGTCGCCGAGGATGATCTCATAGGAAATATAGGAAAAGAAAGAAGGTAGTTGAATTATCAACTCCGAATGCAAAGTCCTAAGATAATTTCATCAAAGGAAAAGCAGATGCAATTCTTTGATTCTTCAAAGGTCAGAAGATGTTCTAACTGTGGAAAGCCTCACAGCGGTGATTGCAAGCGAAGATCTAATCGGTGCTATTATAGAAATGTAGAGGGTCACTATGGTAAAGAGTGCCCCGTAAGGAAGAGTTTCAAGGAGTTACAAGCAGCTATAAGGCAAGGACGAGTCAACATTCTGGATGTTTAGGCAGTTACGACTGCAGACAATCTACTAAGGAGTATGAGATCAGTTTTCAATAACTCGATCAGTATATTATATGATTCGGGTGCAACCTATTGCTGTATATCCCGATCGCATGTGAATCGGTTGGGATGAGCCTTATCATCGCTATCCGAGCCGATAACTATTTTAACTGCTGCTAAGGGTTGTGACTAGACCTAATCTTTGTATAGCATTGTCTACTTATCGAAGGAGGCAGGAATTTCGTTGTAGAATTTATTGTTTGCCTACGAGAAGTGTGGACACCATTTTGGGTATGAATTGGATGACTGCGAATCATGTTACAAGCGTTCGCGTTAATTAGCTATCAGCTTTGCTTCAGAATCAGTTAAAATTGTCTAGGACAAATTCTGAAGCACGGTCAACCTTCATTCCAAGGTGCGGGAGCACATGTTAGTATGTTATCTGCATCCGCTGAAACTAGTTTAGATTTGGCGAACGTTCAGGTCGTGAATGACTTTCTGGATGTTTTCACGATGAAGTTTCTTCCGAACCTCCAGAGCGAGAGGTAGAGCTTACTGTAGAATTGGTTCCTGGCACGGGATCAATATCTATTGTTGCTCATTGAATGTTTCTTCAGAATTAAAGGAAATGGAGTCTCAACTTGAAGAGTCGATGATAAAGAAATTCATTCGACCGAGTACTTCGCTAAGGAGTGCTCTGGTGTGGTTAGTCAAAAGGAAAAATGGTAGCATGAGATTGTACATCGATTATCGACAACTTAAGAAAGTGACGATCAAGAATAAATATCCCTTGCCAAGGATAGACGATTTGCTTGAGCAATTTGAGACGCTGCTGTGTTTTCTAAAATTGATCTGAGGTCAGGACATCATCAAATAAAAGTTAGAGCCTTAGATATTCCGAAGACAGCTTTCCATACTAGGTATGGACATTATGTATTTGTAGTGGTGGCCTTCGGTTTAACTAACGCTCCGGCGGTATTCGTGGATTTCAGGAACCGAGTTTTTCATTCGTATTAGGATCAGTTTGAAGTCGTTTTCATCGATGATATCTTGATGTGCTCGAAGACCATTGAGGAGCATGTCCAACATCTCCTCATTGTTCTGAGTGTACTCCGAGAAAAGGAGTTGTACTTGAAACCTTCGAAGTGTGATTTTTGGGTGTCAGAGGTAAAGTCTTTGGGACATGTGATTCCCCAAGTCGGGAGTTTCTGTAGGTCCCAGTGAGAAGGAAGCGGTGTTGAATGGGAGTGACCGACGTCAGTCGCAGAGATCAAAAGTTTCTGGATCTAGCCGGTTACTGTAAGAGGTTCGTTAAAGGGTTCTCACAGTTAGTTGTCCACTTACTCGGTTAACTCGTAAGGGTCATCCGTTTACGTGGGATGCTGATTGTGAAGAATGTTTTCAAGAATTGAAGGTTTGGTTGACTTCTGCTCCATTCCTGATTCTTCCGGATCCGTCATTGGAATTTCAAATTTTCGATGACGCTTCAAGGAAGGGTTTAGGATGTATTCTGATGCAAAATCAACCAGTGATAGCTTATGCGTCCAGACAATTAAGGTCTCATGAGAGGATTTATCCGACTCATGAATTGGAGTTAATAGCTATTGTGTATGCACTGAAGATTTGGAGACGTTACCTGTATGGGTCTCGTTTCGAAGTCTCTAGTGGTCACAAGAGTTTAAGGTATCTGTTTGATCAGAAAGAACTGAATAGCAGGCAGAGGAGTGTGTAGAATTCCTGAAGGATTATGACTTCGGGTTGAAGTATCATCCAGGAAATTCCAATGTTGTAGCTGATGCGAGTAATAGGAAATCGCTACACACGGCAGTATTATGATGCATTAGATGGAATTATTAGAGTCTGATAGAGACTTAAATCTGAATTCAAGATCAAGGAGAATCCGGTTAGTGTTGAGCCATATGAGGATCTCTAGTTCCCTAAGGGATTCTATACGCTTAGCATAGGAAGTTGATGTGAAGCTACAATCACAAAAGGTATTTCCAGATTTTACCATGGATAGTGATGGAGTCAATTGTTTCAACGGTAGAATCTGTGCGGCCGATGATGAGATAGTATTATGAGATTCTGTTTGACAAGTCGAACGTGAACACGAATATGTAGGTGAGGTAACTGCTGACTGTTTTCACGTTGCGAATAACCATCAAAGGATTAATTGATGGATCTGCTTGTAAGTGACTGAAATTTCCGAAGTGAAGCTTGGCGTGCGGTATAATAGTTTTGAAAAATCGTTGTTGTGAAAACTTGCATGCTAAGGTTAATTTTGGGAACGAATCAAGAGGCTAATAGGACCTGATTGAAGAAAATCATAGGAGGCGCACTTAGGTTGAGGGGAAGCTCTCAACGCTATTGACTAATTCGGAAAGGAGCTCTGAGTTCTGTTTGATAGTTGTTTGGAGAACAACTGAGGTGATTTTCATTACGTTCAATTTACTTGATGTCCCCGTGGTTTATTTCTACGTTTAAGATAAACGTTTCTGGTAAATCCTCACTTCATCTTCCTTCGAGAAGTATTATCTCGAAATCTTGGGGGCGAGTCAAGAAGTTTGACAAGTGACTTTTTCGTCACATTGTCGGTATGTACGAGAACCGTTAAGGATATTAGAAGATTTGTTGAGAAAGTGTTTACACCTTTCGAGGAAATCGTGTTTGTTTTTACATCTACCGAGGAGTACTTTGATTTGGATTAATCAAGTTGGGGAGCAAGTGAGGAATGAAGCTTCGGAAGTGTTTTCGAATGCGGTGCCGAGCCTATATAGGCGAAAGAGGAGTTTCTCGTGTTGATTCGTAACCAGAGAGTTCGTATCAAGGTAGTAGTGGATCATACTTGGAGATTGATGTGCCCACTTGGGAAGAGTTCCTACGCTCATTTCGTTAGTTCGAGATTGTTTTTCAGCAACTTAAGACCTTTCTGAGAATGTCGATTCTCGATTAGTCAGATGAAAGACTCGACGAAATTTTGAGGACAAAATTCTTTTAAGTTGGGGAGAATGTAACATCCGCAAAATAATTAATAGAATTATTTGGGTGTTAACCCAATTAAATTAATTTAGTACTTGACTGGTAAATTTATTGAGTGCAAAAATTAATTATTGGTCGTTATCGGATCGTTAACCGGATAATATGGATCAAGGAAGTTTCAGAATCGAAATTGGAGATTTAGATCGATATGGTAATTGGATCACGTTACCACTTATATATTAATAAATATATATATGTATGCGTATGTGTGAGTGAGAAGAAAAAGAAAGAATTAAAAAGAAAGGAAGGGTTCGGTTCATCAAAACGACTTCCTTCCAACACGAAAAAATGCTCAGCGTTACTTCCTCTTCGATTTGGTACCAAGATCTTCATCATCAACCCTCTCTCTCTCACTTTGCCATTTTCGAACTTGAGAGGGAAAATCGGAGTTTCGATGGTTGTAACTCAAGGGAAAGCTAAGGACGATGTTTAGGAGCGAGCACGAGGTGGATTACTCGAGTATTGAAGATCGATTGGGTGATTTGGAGTTGAAAATCAAAGATTGGGGTTATGGATGAATAGTAGCTTTTGGAGGTTAGGGATGATGAATAGTGTCCGTGGAGGATTTCGAGGGGTTTGGCATTTCGGTCAAAAGCGGTTTCGTGATCGAGTGGGAAGCTTTGGAAGCGGATAGGGTGTCGCCGGAGCGGGGAGCGTTCGTGACAGACCCCCCTGCTGTCTGTTTGCACGCCGTTTGCGCGCCGCGCGCCACTCGCGCGCCACTGGACAGAACCTTACTGTCAGCTCGCGCGCCGTTTGCGCGCCACGCGCCACTCGCGCGCCAGTTGGCAGAATTTCAGCAACCAAACACTGTTTTTCGTTTCGCGATAACTTTTGATCCGGGAACCCGATTGAGGTGTTCTAAGATGCGTTGGAAAGCTTATTCAGAGCCCTAACTGAATATTCTATTTTTAAGGAAAAATGAACTCCTTTTGATATTGAAAGTTGTGTCGAAAAATGGTCAACTAGAGTGCGAGTGTGAGCTTGGTTTTTATAAAATGTGGATTAAAGTGTTTCATTGATTGTCTGATTTGATGGACCGTGGGTTCATAGTACTATAGATATATATGTATATATATATATATATCGAGTTGGGTGACGACCCATGTTTTGACATACTAGGCGGGGCAGTCATGCTCCCCCAACCTAGGCTCCGTGCCAATAGGAGATTGTACTATTGGTAAGGGGGTTCACCGGGATTAGCACTGGATTTGCAGTCGGTGTTATGTCATGAATTTGTTGTACGTTCACCGGGATTAGCACTGGATTTGCAGTCGGTGTCGTACTGTGCGATACACCGGGATTAGCACTGGATTTGCAGTCGGTGCCGCACTTTGTTTGTTCACGTTCACCGGGATTAGCACTGGATTTGCAGTCGGTGTCGTGTTGATTTTAAAAAAGGATTTTTAATTGAACCGAGAGAGTTAGTAGGGGTCTCGGTAGAACTCACTGAGATTGTATCTCACTGTTTAAATGTTGTTGTTTTACAGAGACACAGGGACAGCGGAAATCCAAGAGGCACGAGTAGGTTGAGCTCGGATTGGTTGCTGATAGCCTAGCTTTATGTTTAAGCTTATTTCCCTTCTGTTGTCTGTATACTAGAACATTATGTATTTAAGGTATATCTTTCTTCCGCTTTCTTGTATGATACTGAATACTATAATTGCTGATGGTATATGGTCTGAGAACCATATTGTCTTGTTGTAAATAAGACTGTTTGGGTTTTATTCAGCGAAAAATTTATAGTAATATTCAGTGTCTAAGCAGGAAATACATCTCTGATGTGTCACTAATGTGCACCTGGGTATTCTCAGTAGAAAGAAATACCGGGGTGTTACAAATTGTAATCTCATGGCGAGTCTCACAGGGAAAAGATGAAAATACAGGTTGGTTATTTTTATGAAAAAGTTGGGTATTTGTCTAGGTGACTTGGTGATCTGATAGAAATATTTACAATTAGATATCATTTCAACAACACATGACCTTATGATTACATTTATAGGTCCCAAACCACGAATTTAGTATCCAATTGTAATCTCATGGCGAGTCTCACAGGGAAAAGATGAAAATACAGGTTGGTTATTTTTATGAAAAAGTTGGGTATTTGTTTAGGTGACTTGGTGATCTGATAGAAACATTTACAATTAGATATCATTTCAACAACACATGACCTTATGATTACATTTATAGGTCCCAAACCACGAATTTAGTATCCAATTGTAATCTCATGGCGAGTCTCACAGGGAAAAGATGAAAATACAGGTTGGTTATTTTTATGAAAAAGTTGGGTATTTGTCTAGGTGACTTGGTGATCTGATAGAAACATTTACAATTAGATATCATTTCAACAACACATGACCTTATGATTACATTTATAGGTCCCAAACCATGAATTTAGTATCCAATTGTAATCTCATGGCGAGTCTCACAGGAAAAGATGAAAATACAGGTTGGTTATTTTTATGAAAAAGTTGGGTATTTGTCTTAGTGACTTGGTGATCTGATAGAAACATTTACAATTAGATGTCCTTTCAACAACACATGCCCTTATGATTACATATATAGGTCCCAAACCACGAATTTAGTATTCAATTGTAATCTCATGGCGAGTCTCACAGGGAAAAGATGAAAATACAGGTTGGTTATTTTTATGAAAAAGTTGGGTATTTGTCTAGGTGACTTGGTGATCTGATAGAAACATTTACAATTAGATGTTCTTTCAACAACACATGCCCTTATGATTACATTTATAGGTCCCAAACCACGAATTTAGTATCCAATTGTAATCTAATGGCGAGTCTCACGGGGAAAACATGAAAATACAGGTTGGTCATTTGTACTTAAAAGTTGGGTATTTGCGTAGGTGAGTTGGTGATTTGATACAAACTAAGAAATTACATGTCATTTGGACACCCCATGACCTGATGATGCTTACAATTATGGGTCTGAAACTATTGATTTAGTACCAATTGTAGTCTCATGGGCAGTCTCAACGAAAAGATGAAAAAATAGGTTGGTCATTTCTATGAAAAAGTTGGGTATTTGTCTAGGTGACTTGGTGATCTGATAGAAACATTTACAATTAGATGTTCTTTCAACAACACATGCCCTTATGATTACATTTATAGGTCCCAAACCACGAATTTAGTACCCAATTGTAATCTCATGGTGAGTCTCACGGGGAAAACATGAAAATACAGGTTGGTCATTTGTACTTAAAAGTTGGGTATTTGCGTAGGTGAGTTGGTGATTTGATACAAACTAAGAAATTACATGTCATTTGGACACCCCATGACCTGATGATGCTTACAATTATGGGTCTGAAACTATTGATTTAGTACCAATTGTAGTCTCATGGGCAGTCTCAACGAAAAGATGAAAAAATAGGTTGGTCATTTCTATGAAAAAGTTGGGTATTTGTCTAGGTGACTTGGTGATCTGATAGAAACATTTACAATTTGGTCATTTTTATTAAAAAGTTAGGTATTTGTGGTCCCAAACCTCTGATTTATTACCCAGTTTAGTACCCAATTGTAATCTCATGGTGAGTCTCACGGGGAAAACATGAAAATACAGGTTGGTCATTTGTACTAAAAAATTGGGTATTTGCGTAGGTGAGTTGGTGATTTGATACAAACTGAGAAATTACATGTCATTTGGACACCCCGTGACCTGATGATGCTTACAATTATAGGTCTCAAACTACTGATTTAGTACCAATTGAAGTCTCATGGGCAGTCTCAACGAAAAGATGAAAAAATAGGTTGGTCATTTCTATGAAAAAGTTGGGTATTTGTCTAAGTGACTTGGTGATCTGATAGAAACATTTACAATTTGGTCATTTGTACTAAAAATTTAGGTATTTGTGGTCCCAAACCTCTGATTTATTACCCAGTTGTAGTTCATAGTTAGTTCCACAAGAAAAAAATTAAAATAACAGGTTGGTGATTTGTATAAAAAACTTGAGTTTTTGTGTAGGTCGGTTGGTTATCTCATACAAACTGAGAAAATTACATGTCATTTGGTATACCTATTTGCTTCTTGAGTGAGAGGGTACATTTTACTTTTGTACTTAAGTCTAAAATAAGTGCATGAAATGCTAAACTAAGGTCAGAAACCTGGGTAATTGTGGCATCAACCTTAGGACACCAAATGTTGTCTAGTATTTAATAATTTAGATAAGCTTGAGAGGTTACACCATGTCTATACAACATGTAGCAAAATATCAACCTAGTGACATTTACATCAAATGTGACGCATTTACATCATTTACTATTACGGTAAGGCATTTACACCATTTACACCAATACCGCTCAAAATAAACATATAGGTTTAGTTACAACAAAATAGTTCTCAAAAAGTTTAGTATGTCATAGGTCACTATTAACCTCATGTCCACATATCCAATGAGGCTTTCATGCCACATAATCCCAAAATGTTTAATATGCCCATGATTTTCTTGTAGGTAAAAAATTCACGGATTTGTAGACAATTGTGACAATCCAGCGAAGTCTATTTCCATGTTTTCCATAAGTTGCAAGAATGGAATACCACCTTCAATCTGTTGAAAACAACTTGTTTAGCAACATGAAAGTAAAACTAAACAAATGACTGAAATTCGATTTACGTGCCTGTGAAGATGAACAAAAGTTGTTGCTTATGTCATTGTCCAATCCCAAATAAGTTGGTTGTCCAAGGGTTGGACATTGGGTTCCCAAACGGTTGTCAGTGAAACTCGACACTCCAGCATCTGTATTTATATATAGACTCCCTGAATGTATAGAGGAATTGTTAAATAAGTTAAATATATGTAAGATGACTTTCTGACACAATTGCAAAATAAATAATTTCATTCAACCTTTGAAAACGGTACAAATTAGTTTCCTATTAGTTGGACTTGACACAATCATGTGATACAAATTTCTCCACATTGTTTGCATCCAACAACTCTCCACGAGTTATAAATTAAGACAACCCAATGTCCTAACCATAAATCTAGAAATTCTTGACATAAAGTTACATCTGAAACTCAATACTAGTACACAAATTTGCCGAAAAATCTCAAACGGATCAAATTAGTCCATCAACAAATAGAAACTTAGAAACTCTACATATTTATTACAATCTTAAAATGGGCACGAACCAAAGTAGTTGCATCTGTCACATCTCCATTTGTCATAACATCAAGAGTTGATTCAACACAAACGTCACCATTGATTTGATGACCCACCGGTCCAATATTTGCCGCTTACACATTATACAAAAAACAGTAAAATGCATTTCATATGGAGTTTCATGGTAAATACATTATTTGTTAAAAAAAAAAAAAGACAAACCTCGACATTGTGATGGTCATTAGCTCGCTTGGGTCGCTTCTTCATTGAATTTTTAACAACTTTATCAACTTTAGATATTTTTCTGTTTGCTGGAGGACGACCTTTACGTTTGACCCTCACTGGACTGTGGCACGTAGGGGCATTCTTTGGGATTGATGAGCCATTCAACAATTTGGTTTTAATGCCCTCCATTGTAGGATCCATGTTTGGCATATTAGAATTAAATTGATGCAAAAGCTCATCCAATGCTTTTGTGGCATATTGTGACTCCGCAGCTGCTTCAGCAACCTCATAGAAATACTTGCACAATTTCTCAAACCTATCCATCTGTGGCTTCAATTGCTTCACACCATAATTGATATTAATATATGCATGCTTCCTTTTTATATTTTTCTTCCATCTAGGCAAAACATACTTCTCTGGGACATTTGTAACCCTCTCTTGAGCACACACACATAGTACATGGCGACACAAAATTCCTCTAAACTCAAACAACAAGCATTCACAATTGACATCATGGTTGTCACGATTGAACACAACTTTTAGGTAGCGCTCTTTTTGTCTATCTCCAACCAACATCTCCTCCAACACATTATAATTAGCAACACAACCCTCCAATGTCACCAAGGAGGGGACACAATTCATTTTACCTCTAAATTCAGCTTGAACCTCCTTAAATTTTGCATGTGTGTAATCACTTTGGAACTGCGTTTCGATTGACGATGTTGACCCACAAGGAATTATTGTATCCATTGATTGAAAATCGGCTTCAAATTCTTTTTCTGCTCTATTTTTGAGAGCATTGTCATATTGTTTTACAAATTGACCAAGAGTTGTTGTTGAATTGATATATCCATCAAAGAAAGCATGTTTGCTCTCACTGCATTGTGTTGTTGACATGCCCGCCCAGAAATATTTCCTTAACAATGTGGGTGCCCATCTATGCCGCTCCTTATACAACCCACTTAACCATTCATTGTTTTGAAGCTCAAATTTGTCTACGATTGAACACCACTTATCTTCAAAATCAGCTTCCGTGTAAGTATCATAAACCGCCTGTTTCATTGCTGCCTTTATCTTGTGATATTCACCAAATCCATTGAGTTTTTCAGGTATTTTTTTCATGATATGCCATAAACACCACCTATGAAGAGTCGTAGGGAAGACTAACTCAATGGCATTTTTCATAGCCGTGCATTGGTCAGTGACAATACCAACGGGGGCCTTTCCTAGCATGCAACGAAGCCATGATTGGAAAAGCCACACAAATGACCCCGTGTCTTCTCCGGAAACTAGACCACACCCAAGTAATGTTGATTGACCATGGTGATTCACACCTACAAACGCAGCAAAAGGCATGTCATATTTATTGGTCAAATATGTCGTATCAAATGTCACCACATCTCCAAAATATTCATAAGCAGCTCTACTTCTTGGGTCGGCCCAAAAGACATTCCTGACGTGAAAACCATCATCCAAATCAAGTTCATAGAAGAATTTCGAATTTTGTTCCCTTTGATAAAAGTAACTAATCAATGCCTTCCCATCACCTCCTTTTCCAATTGAACGCCTTTTCTTGTTGACATAATTCCTCACGTCCCTTTCACAAAACGGTATATTTTCATGCCCTCCCGCATCTGTAACAAGAGATTGGAAAGTTTTGTTGATCCTGACTCCCGCTTCATCATTGATTTGGATTGTTCTCTTCACACGCAGATTTATTTTCTTGTTAACCCTAAACAACCTTGCCTTAGTGGGGCTCATCTCGTGACAATGCTCACCTTCAAATTTTTTGATTTCCCATAATCCATCTGTTCGTAACTTCAAAGCTAACCTGGCAGGACAATTGCTGACCTTAGTCGGAAGTGTCTTCAATGAACATGGAATTTTTGATATCTTCGACCTATTCCCCTCTCTCGAGCATGCAAGATTTACATAGTTGATCTCCCCATCATTTCCCTTTATTGATGTTCTAGTTTTCCATCCAACACCTTTTCTTAATGCATACTCACCATAAAATGATTTCCCATCATCCAATGAAGCAAAACACATCCCGATTGCAGGCTCCCAACGTGCAACATCATCGTTGGAGTCGTCAACTGTTATGCTCTCACCATCCGCACTATCCATGGATTTCCAGATATATGTGTGTGTTACACCGGTACTGCGCAATAAAAATCAATTATGTATATTTGTATTTTCAGAACCTCCACAAACAAGAAGAGAAATGCACAATCCAAAAAAAAAAAATAGAAAGCCACTTGCCTAAGACAGGAAACAATCATAATGAAAAATCACCTTGGTAAAACTCAACACCAGCAAATACCAAAATCTAGACAACTAATAATCATCTCAACAAAAAGTGAGAAACACCACCAAATTCAGTATAAGTTGGAAAACTAGCCTCAATCCCCTCACACAAGAAGCTCCATGGGACACTAACCAATATGCAAAATACACTAATTAAAAATTCTTTCAAAAACACAACCCAAGAAGTCCTCCTTTACATCATTGACAAATAAAACTGACCTGTGAAGGGAAACCATGGATTAATATCACTGCAAGATTATCAACACTTACATAGAGAACCAACTATAAGTGCTAATATCATGGCAGCAAAACTTGTATAGATGGTTATAAGAATCTGCAACAATAGCGGATGATATATCATATAAAATTTTCTTTGACAAAATAGCTAATAGTAATAAACAAGTAATTAGTCAAAAATATGACTTAAGAAACAAAAACAGAACAAAAGAAACAATAACAACTGGGATTTGGCAATGACATAAATTTTACTTCGTCTTCACAAGCACGTAAATCGAATTTCAGTCATTTTTTTAGTTTTATTTTCATGTTGCTAAACAAGTTGTTTTCAACAGATTGGAGGTGACATTCCATTCTTGCAACTTATGGCAAACATAAAAATAAACTTCGCTGGATTGTCACAATTGTCTACAAATCCGTGAATTTGTTGCCTACAAGAAAATCATGCGCATACTAATTTTTTGGGAACCTTTTTGTTGTAACTAAAGTTATATGTATATTTTGAATGATATTGGTGTAAATGGTGTAAACGCCTCATCGTTATATGTAACTAAAGTTATATCACTAAGAAATTAGAAGCCAACTGTTATACCCCTTTGGTCATTTTTAAACAAATCTTGGGTAATTGTTTACTAGAGTTGGTGATCTAATACAAAGAGAGTGAACATAGTACAGCTCCAAGCACTTCTTCACACCATCCCACAGCTCTAACCACTTCAGTGCGTATATTCCAGAGAGATTGAACTAAATTTGCCTACCAACACATTTGACTCATTTGAGATCATAATAAACAACATAGTACACCTTTTATAGATACATCAAAGGTAGTCAAACAAAAACTATACCACATGGATGACAACTTCAACAATCACACATTTACAAAAAACAATTATATCCAAATTGGCCAATCATGAAATAGGGCAGTGCCAACAATGACATGAATATCAATGAATAATTTCTAGACTTCCATTAAAGGGGGTGGAGGATCCATTTTGTCCTTCTATTTGAGTGTGTTGAGTTACTCTACAAACTACCCATACACAATGTAGCTAAAAGAAAAAAATTTATATGCCAAATATAAATATAAGGAAACTCAGCAAGGGCCATAGGAACAAGAATTAATGTCACCAATTGTGGAAAATGATCTGATATTATAAAGCTTGCACTATCTACCATTTAAGTAAAACCTATTCATCCAATATTTGGCCCTCAAAATAAAGTCCATCAGTCTTTTATTAACATTCCTCTATGTCCATGCTATAAACTACCCTAATTAGCGGAATTTTGACTTAAGTTATTGGCTGCACCAATTATTGACTTAAGAATTACCCTATCAGTCTTTTATGTTGAGATTTTACTTCAAGCAATATAATCATGAGTAGTGAATCTTGAAATTGGAAATGAATCTCTCTAGAGGCCATCACCTATATATGGATATTTCTAGTTCCAGCAAATTTATCTATTATACTTCTGATTTTCAATACGTTTCTAAAAACATTTCAAAACTCACATATTGGTAATTACATCAATTGGAGTGGGATTGAACCTTAGTAAAATATTATGTTTGAGCCTTATGCATAGAAAAAACGCAATTGGAATGAACAAACTACCAAAACACAAATTAGATTTACTTCAAACTACACAAAATATGTACTTACAAGAGCAGACTCAGTAATCCACAGTAGAAACTCAATATAGAGGGTTCTAATCTTAAAAGTAATTTCAAATTCATCATACCACAATAGTAACATAAAAAGAACAAAATGAAAGGCTCAATTCGGCAAGCCATGCACAACTCAAGCTATGGAAATCAACTATTATCCAAGCACATTTTCATCCCCAACATCAAAAACTCCTTTATTTTCCTGGTTTACAGCAACTTCTAGGGGAACAAAGAAAAACCCTAACCACACAAACTCATTTCTGAAAGCTGAACCAAATAAAGAAAGAGATAGTGATGTAGAGGTGAAAAGGAAGAGTGGGCAAACCTTATACCAAAAATGTAGACAAAGACGGCGCCGTGGTTACGAGACGACACAGCAAATTAAAGTGGACGCCAACGACCGGTGCGCAAACTTTCAAGGAGACAGACGCCGTGCTTTTGTGGAGACGACGCTGTGGTTTACACACCACAGTGGGAGTGCAACTATGGCTTCTCTCGTCCTTTCTTTCTCTTGACTGGGCGAAGTGCGGTTTCTTTCTTAAATCAAACGATTGCTTCGCAGGGATGAAAAGGAGTTGCAATTAATGGTGCGGATTGAAAAGGGAAAGCAAGAGGAGAACAAAAGTTGCGGAGAACAGAAGTTGCAGAGAAGAGAAGAAAATAGCGCAAATGAAAGAGAAGAGAAGAAGAACGCGATGAGAAAGAGAGAGAGTTTTTTCTTTTCTTTTTAGATTTAAACACTTATTAATTAAAAATAAAAAATTTATTTAAAAACAACTAGCATAATACATATTAGTATGTATATCCGTATATTTGTTCAATTTTTGGTACTAAATTTGGTCCATATATCATTTCTGTATCAATATACTACCTTTCGTCCTCTATATTTATTCAAAATTTTGATTCGTTCATTTATGTTTTTTATTCTTACTTTAATTTTTGTTGGTTCAAATTTATAATAAAGTAATCGTTTTTTTTTTCTGACGGAAACCAAACTACTCATTTCAATAAAAATAATGTCAATATGTTTGAATGTAATCAAAAATCGTGGAACAAGCAGAAATAATTGATGCTCTAGCAAAAGTATGAGCAACAACATTGACCCTAGCAAACCTAAACTTATCGTTTTGAAAAGTAGATAACAAGGACCTACAACTCCTAATAATAGAGCCTACTTCAGTATTTATGAGATGGTTTCCGTTGATACTAAACAATCCAGTTCAATGGTTACTCGCTGGACTCGTAGCTCATTAAGCCACCTAATAGCCTCCACCGCTCCGGTTGCCTTAGTTTCTTGCAGGGTTGGAACACCGCCAAACTTCATGGTCTTCGCCGCAACGAACTCGCCCTTGTCATTACGCAAACACAAACCCAAACCTTACATGCCTCGGGGTTCAAAAATCGCAGCATCAACATTGCACTTCAACTCCCCATGTACCGGTTTCTCCCAGGTAGAAGAAACAGGAGGGTGATGATCAATTGGCCCCGAACCACGTAAACGCTGAACAGATTCCCAATCATGCAAGACCTCCATAGCAATCTGAATTGAGATATCCACTGGACGATCAACATGCTCCCAGACACGTTTGTTACGTCGCTTCCATATATGATAGGCCGCAAGTATACAGTTCTATTGCGTAATAAAAAGTATCGATCCACAAGGACTTATATGATTACCAACTTCAAATTCAGTTGTGATTAGCTAAAGACTGATTTGTGGAAGAGATTTTGATTAATTGTAATTCAGGAATGTAAAGAATCCCGGGTCATTAGTTTCATCACAATGATGAGAACCTATGTAATTCTTTGACTATCATCCAATGATAAAATTATTGTGTTTCAAAGGAAAGGTAATTACAAATGTAATTATTGGTTCCTTTCAGAATACAATAATGTGTTTTAATCTAATTTTCAATCCTATTCTCATGGTTGAAAGTTAGTAAAACCCATTAAAAATAATACCTTTCTTATTACCTCAAGGGAATTAAGATTATTCTCAGGCTTAAATATGTTTTTAGCCCCAGCAAATAGGGGATCATTTGGTTTTAGTCCCTCTAATTTTTTTTTTAAAAACCCTTGCAAAATTCACTTTTTTGACGTTAATCCTTCTGTTAAATGGACGTTACAAAAAACGTCTACGTGACATTTTTTATTCTTTTCTAATTTTTTTAATGCTGACCGGGTTACCATGTCATTACTTTTTATTTTTATTTATTCTTTAATAATTAGCTTCTTCATCTCTCTCTCACAACTTCATCTCTCTCAATCTTCCCTCATCTGTGCACCAAATGACCCCTATTTGCAGGGACCTTAAACATATTTAAGTCTTATTCTCATATCTTAATTCTCTTGTCTAATTTCATGGATCGAACATAGAATTCCACCTTTCGGTTCTTCATTCTAATGTTTAAAATTGAAATATATAAGATGATGAAATTAGATTGAAAACACAATAGATGGAGTGGAGAATAGTCTTAGGAATTACTAGGGACCTATCATTGGATTACTCCCACTAACCCAAGACCGTATTTCTACTCACTCATGCTTAATATATAAATTGCAATAAGATAAATTGACATAATTGTACATGGCTTAAATTAATTGTACATGGCTTAAATCTAAATGATAGAAAAATAAGAGCAGAAAGTAAAGACCGAAATGTAGAAGTGCAGAAATAAGTTTCTTCTTCTTCTTCTTCTTCTTCTTCTTCTTCTTCTTCTTCTTCTTCTTCTTCTTCTTCTTCTTCTTCTTCTTCTTCTTCTTCTTCTTCTTCTTCTTCTTCTTCTTCTTCTTCTTCTTCTTCTTCTTCTTCTTCTTCTTCTTCTTCTTCTTCTTCTTCTTCTTCTTCTTCTTCTTCTTCTTCTTCTTCTTCTTCTTCTTCTTCTTCTTCTTCTTCTTCTTCTTCTTCTTCTTCTTCTTCTTCTTCTTCTTCTTCTTCTTCTTCTTCTTCTTCTTCTTCTTCTTCTTCTTCTTCTTCTTCTTCTTCTTCTTCTTCTTCTTCTTCTTCTTCTTCTTCTTCTTCTTCTTCTTCTAAGAATAGTTTGGGGACTCTTGGGACTAAAAAGGCTTGTACTTAAGGGGTCTTGGCAATAATCAACCATGAGAATAGGTTTGATTATTGGTTCAAGACACACTCTTATATTCCGAGAGGAAACTTGAGTTACCATTGAATGTTTTGTCCTTAAAATATGAACCTTACATAAAATAGAGAATGGATGCGGGATTGTGAATTCGTTATATCGTTGTGATGAAACCACAATCCTAGGACGCTTTCACTACAAGAAAAACTGATTTTTCCGGCCAGGACTTTCCGGCGGATTTTTATCAGCCAAAAAATTTCCGGCGGATTGTAGGAATTACCGGCGGATTTTATCCGCCGAAACATTACCGGCGGATTTGTTGGCTTTTCCGGCGTATTTTTTTCCTCCGCAACATTTCCGGCGGATTTGGGTCTACGAAATTAATTTTTTTTTAAAAAAATCCGCCGGTAAGGTCATTTACGGCGGATAGTTAAATTTTTTTTTTTTAAAAAAAATCCGCCGGTAAGGTCATTTCCGGCGAATTTTGAATTTTGAAAATCCGCCAGAAATCCCCTAACCCCTAACTCAAAAACACTCTTTCTCCCTCTTAAATCCTCACACCCACCAAAAACACACCTAGCCGAAACCCTCTCCCTCTCCCTCACCCTCTTCGACATCTCCCTCTCCCAAACCCACTCAATCTTCGATTTTAACGTTCAAACTCATTTTCGGAACATAAGGTACACGATTTCTAACCCTCATTTACTTGCATTTTGCTTGATTTGCTGTGTTTTATCGTTTTTTCACTTCTGCATTTTCGCGAAGCATTCGGTTGACGACAACCGAATGCTCCTCGGGACGAAGCAAATTGGACCCATTTGGTTGAGGTCAGCCGAATACGTTCGGTTGAGTTCAATCGAATCATACTGATACTGATTGTGCTTGATATTTCCGGTTGCAGGTATGATCCAATTCGTTACCCTCATTGACCAAAATGCTGGGAGGATTTCCATTCCAAATGAGATTTGGAGACTAGAGTTGCCTTCTTCCTTTTATTTTGTCTTGGAAGTTGGCCCTTGTATTCGTGGTGTCAACAACATGCGCTGTGGCAACATCCTTACTGATACGCATGCCATCTGCCAAGCGTATGGGGGTGTTGAGAGTGTGGAAGCCTCGTTAACATATTATCAGACCGGGAGCTTCAAGGTCGCCAGGACTATGCCGGCGGTTGCCTCTGATGAGAGTGGGAGTGACAGTGATACTGCGAGTGATGCTGGATCCGGCTTTGTTGTTACCCAATTGTAGTTTTTTACTGTTATTTTTTTTTATCAATAATTGTAATTGAACGTCACTGATTTAGTAATGAATAAATATTGGGTTGATTATTTTTTGGTTTACAGTACCGTTTAAATTAAACAACAATTTTATTATTAAAAAGCGTCACCGTTTATAAAACTCGAAATACACGAAAACGATAAAATGACAGAAACTACTGAGCTGGTGGAGTTAAACGACTAAGGATCTCAGCGACGGTCCGTGTGGTTTCCACGTACAAATGCAGATAACCCTTCCATTTAAACAGAACATAAATGGACATCATTGCTTGGACGTCATCGTCGTTCTTGACACCCTTGGTAATTAGGGTGAACCAATATACTTCTTGTGTGTCCTTTACTGTTTTTCTTATGGGCTTATATCTCATAGAACTTTTCTCTTAAAAGAAAACCTCTTCTACACTATTGTAAGAAGTCCATTTCAAAAGGCTTCTTACAAGTTCAAGTTAAATCCTCTGGAACTATCTCTTCATAAACACCACAGTATTATATATCTTCTCTACGAAGCATATACCTTACAAAACACCATCACTAGTGTAAGAAGCAAGAAACATACTTACACATCACTTATTAAAGTGTCTTCGTCCACTCTCCAGCTTCTAAGAAGATACATGAGTCAAAGTCTTCCATATAGTTATATCTTCTTAGAATAGTGACTTACATCTTATGAACCAATGTCTCTATCTATTTAGATGACTATCTTCTTATAAGAAAGCAAGTAGTTTCAAAACCTCCAAAGTCCTATTCTCTTGGAAGTCTATTTGATATTCTTCTAAGTGATTCGGTTGGTCAAGCAAAAGAATTTTAAAAGGGCACAATTCAAACCCCCTTTCTTGTGACTAAAATTGACTTCATTTGTTTGATAAAGAGCGCTGCATGATTGCATCTGGCGTACATATCCTTCGGTGTCTTCAAAAACTCAAAAGCATAGTAAATGTTGATCGACAGTGGCGGATCTTCTCAAGAGCCGAGGGGTGCCACGACACCCGTCAAAAAAATAGAATTTTTTTTAATATACTAATAATAATAGCTATCTTTTTTTTTAATCAAACAGGGAGTCAGCCCGAATTTATTAATAAAATAAAGAGAGATATAAAAAGCACAAGGGGGGGACTAGACCAAAACCCTTGGTAATAAGGACAATAATAGAATGCCCAACAAGGCCTCTAAAATAAACAACCATAGAATTCTAATGGAAGAAATTCTAAGGCGAACAGAAAACCCGAAAGGAGGCAGGGCAACACCTGAGAGTCCCCATACACAACCTCCACCCACCACCTCCTAAACTCACACTCCAAACCACAACAGCCTGCATCACCTCGCTATCCTCACATTAAGCACATCACAAAGCATCGAGGTTAGAGGTGGAGGCCCGGAGACGATTGGGAGGGGGCAAAGAAGCAGAAGGCAAAGGAGGAGGAGCCCGGCGATTTGCAAACTGCAATCTGGCGTCCGACAAGGTACAAACTATCGAATCAGCACCCACCGACAGCACACCCCCAGACATCCGGCGCCGTGACTCCAGCCACCATCGCGAAGTCGTGCTACCGGCCAACACCGCGACAACACCTAGCTTGATCGAGGTAGCCGAGCCACCAACCACCACCGCGGCCTTGCGCCCCCGGCCAACACCGTGGCACAATCAAGCAAAACCGTGAGCGACAGGGAGAAGTGCACACGACAAAAGGAGAGGAGGCGTGACTGCGGGTCCAAAGTCTGAAACGACAACCACCATTGCGAACATCAGACAAACCACCGTGAACCACCGCGAAACACCGCAAAACACCGCAAAACACCGCATCAGAACCAACCCCTGCGCGAACAGAAGCACTCCATAGTACCTCCAAAAGCGCGCAGATCCACCAACAGGGAGATCCGACCATCAACGCCTCGGGGGAGAGGCCGTGGACGTCACAGAGGAGATCAGATCCGAGGAAAGGGAGCCCCCAACGGCGGTTCCAACCCAAGCAGCGCCCAACCCATTTTTATTAATTTACAGCCACCGGAACAACCGAAGTCGAAGATCCAACCACGAAACGGCGACGGTGCAAGAACTTATCCAGATCCAGATCGCGAAGAGATCCAAATCGCTTAACAACATATCCAAAAGAACATCCAGGAACATCCAGACCGAAGCCACAACAGCGCAGCCACAGCAGTGCAGAGGCGTCGCGGAACAGTGGATCGCGAACACAGATCCATAGAGAAGGAGCGCAAATCAGAGGAACAGACTCAACCAGACCGAAGCCAATAACGACAGCAGGGCGAAGGAGCACTGAGAGGAGAGAGGAAGAAACCGGGAGGGAGCCCCCCTCCCAGCGGCGGCGGCGCTACTTTCTTTCTCCTGGAGCTCTTCGGATCTTTTGGGGTGGTTAGTTAGAGAGAGAAAAAAGAGAACGCGGTAAATAAATGTCTAATAATTGCTGTCTTTGTTATATATATTTATATATAATATTAGGTATTTGCGAAATACATAACAAAGATAGCTATTAAATTCATGCACACATCTCTATAGAAGGCATCAGTAAAATAACTTGGACATGTTGTGAATATTCAAGTAAATCGAAGAAAAAAGCTTAGCCAAGAACAGAAGTTATTTATTCTTCTGAAAACTTTATTTTCTTTGTATATCTTAAGCTTTCTTATTAGAAAAATGTATCGTTAAAAGAGTATTTGTAAAATATTTCAAAATCATTGAAACTATAACTTGCTCGGTAGTAGAATTACCTTAAAGGCCTATATGTGCACTTGATCATTCTAAGGTCATTTAAGAGTCAAGGTAGGAAGAAGATACTCTTAAGGTGGTAACCTTTTTGAAATTAGCAAAAATCCTTCTAGTGTGTTGAAGGGACTAAACATAGCTACAAAGTGGTAGTGAATCATGATATATTTGAAGTTCTTTCTTTTTCAAGTTCTTATTTTGCTTTCCATATCAATCTCTTTAGTAAAAAAGAACTTAGAAAAATCAATTCGCAAATTGCTCCTCCATATGACCATATGTTCTGTTTATAATGATCAATTTAAGACAAAAGAAGAAACATAAATGCTCATTTGGAAACATAAATGGAACCTGGAGGACAAACTTAAAATATGGAGGACCAAGTTGAAATATAAAGGACTTAAATGTGAAATACGATATTAAAAGAGGAACCCAAAATTGTAAATAAACTTAAAAGAACCACAAATGTAATTTTTCCAAAGGAAATTTCCAAACAGTTCTTATTTTTCAAATTGGTTAATTTCCCAACACCACCACAATGATTAATTTTTTAATTTAATATTTTAATTAATTAGTTTAACACCCACGTTACCACAACACTAAAAAAGACCCATGAATATTAACCATGAGTTATCGAAGGAAATGGTTGAAAAAACCAGAAATAATAACAACAAAAAAGAAAAAAAAATAAGAAACAAGAGTTGATTGAGGGAAACTTCCTAACAACAGGTTGGGGCAAAATTGGAATACAAGAGATGAATCATCTCCTCATATCATTTCTTCTTATGATAGAATACTAAAGAAATGGTGGGTCCCATAGTATTTTCTTCATTCTTTCCTGCTTCTCTCCATATCATACAAAGGAAATTTAGTATCTCTCTCCTATTTCTCTCTGCCACTCTCTCTCGTCACAAGTTCTCTCAAAACAAATAACCCTTAGTGATTTGTTATTAATTTTCAAAAGTAGAACAAAATATTAACCATAAGTTAGCTGATACAAGCTTAAACTCGTGGTAATGAAATGTGCAATTCTTGTGTTTTCCAGAAACATCACATTTCCAAGTTTCACACAACCATCATTTTTTCACTATGCTAAAATTATGTTCACACAATCCAACCAACACGACAATACAAAGTACTTTTATCACCTCATAAGCTCCCTTTTCGCGTGCTCCTTACACACTATCTCGCCAACCTTAAACCTAGTCATTCTGACACATTTGGAAATGTATCATACGCAATCACGTTGTTCATGATCTAGACTGCAATCATAATCAAATTGTCCACAAATTCATCAATGCGTGCTTGTTGCAAGTGCAGTAATTCTCAGCCCATCATATTCTCCTAACCAACCACATTCACATGACCAATGTGTACTTCTGCACACAACTTCACATCTATAAACATCAACACCATCTTCTCTCTCTTTCACTCTCCATTATATAATAACCCATCAAGAGTCTAAATTTATATTTGCAACTACAATTATGATCGCATCATTATTTTTCTAGAGAAACGCGAAATACCCAAATGGCTGAGTCTCAATATGATGGTACTTTTGAAACTAGGCGTTTTCCCGCAAAGCGGGCCATGGCAGCAGAGGCATGCGGAGCTTGCAAGTACATGAAGAAGAAGTGCAATGATGATTGCATCTTTGCACCCTACTTTACTACAGACCAGGGTGCAGACAAGTTTGCTGCGGTGCACAAGGTGTTTGGTGCTAGCAATGTGAAAAAAATATTATTCGATATTCCGAAAAACTACCAAAGTCAAGCCATGGAAACTCTATCCTATGAGGCTGAGGCAAGACTATCTGATCCAATTTATGGTTGTGTGTCCATCATTAAGGCTTTACAACAACAGGTTGATTACAATCTCAATTATAGTTCTCTAGTTTTGCAACTTATATTCCCTTTTAATATAGCACCTATAGAAACACTATCAATATGCAACAACACATCACTTGATTAGACCGACACAAATTTCAATCTATAAAATAAAATAAATTACAAGTCTTAGTGTTGAAAAAAAGTGTTAGACAATATATTCTCACAATTTCTCACCTTAAAAAACCCACAAAATGTGTTTTAGGTAGTCAGTCCCCTAGTTTACACACTAAAAATATGTACATTGGTTATTCAAATCAATTAACAAGTAGAACCAATTCTAGTTATATAGCACTTAGATAGTATGAATAAAAATCTACAAATACTATTATTATATAGGTACAACAAAATTTACAAGAGTTGTGTTCTTCCATGAATAACAATTTTTTTACCCAATTCAGATGGCAGCATTGCAAGCAGAGAACACTATGTTGAAAAGTCAGCTAGTGAATACTGAGTTTTCAGCATATTCAACTGCTATCATGCAGCAGCATCAGCAACAACTACCAAACTTCAATGTGGAAGTGCCAGTATACTCCAACAACTCACCTGCTTCCCCCAACAACCTTATGTATATGAACGATTTCAATCCTTCCACCACCAACCTTATGAACGTGAGCAATTCCAATCCTGGTTATGACTTTCCAGTTGAGCCTCCTCAACATTTCTGATACTCATTATATGAGGATGATGACCAGCATTCCATATATAGTACTTCACCTATAAATGAGTTTCCATTTTTGTTTCTTTTATCATATCCATTATCTTGTTATTAATTGGCTACAAGCTTGTAGACAGTGAAGCATCCTTAATATGAACTATTACAATAATATTATCATATTTCATACAACAGAGGCTCTACATACACATATAAGTAACCAAATAACACACCTATTATGAGGATATTTAGCAGACTAATGAATAGCAGATAAACTAGTGGATTGAATTGAAAGTTTTTGGTAACATTAGCGGTTGGACTAAGTTATAAATCTAAAATGACCTAAATGGGCATTTGTAATTAATGTTTAAAAATGAGTATGATTATTCATTTAATAGATGATAAATGAAGAATTTAATTAAAGTAAGAGGGGTAAAATGTGAAAAAAAATTAAATGCTATAAACTATAAGCTATTGAAAAATGCTATAAGCTAGTCATACCAAACACTTACAAAGAGCTTACCCATAGCTTTTTTTTTTTGGAAAGAAAAACAAACATTATTATCAAATGCAACAACCCATGACAATACAAAATTCCTTGCTAGAATCAGAACAACTCTTGATCTTCTTCTTTGGCCTCAACTGGTTGTTGTGTCCACACTTCTTTTTCCTGTAGTTGACAACACATGGGTGTAAACGCGCATAACACTTGCGGCAGATCATCTTGTCCTGGTAATATTTCCTGGCCAATGCCATCAAAGATGGCTCAATAATGCCACCACGAAGCCTCAAAACAAGATACAGTGTTGACTATTTCTGGATGTTGTAATCCTCGAGGGTACAGCCATCCTCCAACTTTCTGGTAAGCTAGTGGATTGACATTGCCAAACAGAGTCTTAATATGTACCAAAAACAAGGTTCAAAGGTGGACCTCGAGGAATAACATAGGTTGCACTATTTAAGTTGATTAGCTGTAAGTCCTGTAACTTACACTAAATACTTAAACACATGTTAGCATAAATTGTGCAATTTATCATAACAGATCATTCATTGAAATCCATCTTTGGAACTTACTTTTGGAGTCCACACCCCACAAATACGAATTAAAAAACCTCGCAAATATAAAAAAAATTAAAAAATTTGTCATCATATGGTCAACATTTCACTTGTATTTTTTAAAGAGTATATTACACATTGAATTTATGTTATTTGATGAAGTATCAAATATTTTAAATTTTAATAATAAGAGCATTAAAATCAATGATTAGAATGGTGAAATTAAATGGCTGTAAATAATTATTAAATGGGGTAATTCTAAGTCTCTAATGGTTGGCGTTGATGGTTGGATAGCTGTAAAACTTCAGGTGTGTAGTCCATGTTGCAAGGATTTTTCTGCAAGATTGCGCAAACCCCTCAAGATACAACATATTCCTCTCGGTAATATGTGTACTGAGACTATCAGAGCTCAAGAATAAAAATAATGTAAACTCATGGATAAAACAAAAAGTTGAGGAAGAAAAATAATGTAAACTCATGGATACAACATTTTCTTAAGGGTGTTTTTGGGAGTTTAAAGGGGAAGAAAAAAGGAAGGCTTAGAATTATAGTAGTAATTGGTTAGTAAGGAGAGAGAAAGTATCTCTCAAGCCTCCCTTAATGTTGAGGCAAAGTCCCAATCTAGTTTTGATGGTAAACAAAATTAATTTGTGAGAAGCTTAAGTTCTCTGATTTAATATGCTACTAATGTTTCTTCTTGAGTGAAAATTAAGAACAAGATCTCTTGAAATTGGAAGGAAAGACTAAAGGAAACAATGGAAGCAAAGGCAGTATCAATGAGGAACATGGCGCCCTTGCTGAGTTCAGGGAACATGGCGCCCTTGGTGCCCTTGCTCAAGTCGGGGAACATGGCGCCCTTGGCGCCCCTGCTGACCATTCTGCTGACAACAGAGCCACATCAGGCGCATGGCGCCCATCAGACTATAACATGGAATATACTCCTGGGGACATTGGATCAGGTGCAAATCACATGAGAGTGAGTAGTGGGGCCCAGGATTCAGTCACGTGAGTGGTTTTGGTGTGCAACCAGCTGGCGCCCTTGGCGCCCCTATCACATTTACATTTTCTGTTTTCCTAGGATTCCTTTTTCATTCTCTAGATCTTTCCTAGCTTTGCTACTATGTAATAAGGAACATGATAGTATAGCATGGACCACTGTACTTGCTATATATAGCAGTACCTTACAATGTACAAATCATCATCAAACAATGAATCAAAATATTTCTTCTTTATGATCCTTTCTCAGCCTATGATGGCTTCCTTTCTTTTATATTTGATTATGCTTTATGTTGCGCATATTTTATGATGGTATCAAAGCATTGTCTCTAATTACCTTGCTTGCCATTTTACTGTTTCATTCCTTTTCTTCTTTCTTTCAAGTAGTACCATGGCTAGAGGAAACAGTAGTGGGTCTGGCTCTGGTTCTGGGAATCCACCTCAGGATCCTCCTGCAGAACCAACCAGCATATACTATGTTCACCCTAGTGATGGTCCCTCTTCGGTTTCCATTTCACCCGTTTCGAACACCAATGGTTCCAACTACCACTCTTGGGCTAGATCCATGAGGAGAGCTCTAGGTAGTAAGAACAAGTATGACTTTGTTGATGGAACTATAACAGTTCCTGAATCCTTTAATCCTACTTATAAGGCTGGGTGTAGATGAAATAATCTCATACATTCTTGGATAATGAACTCTGTAGCCGAGTCCATTGGACAAAGCATTGTTTTCTTAGAAAATGCTCTTGATGTTTGGAATGAACTCAAAGAAAGATTTTCTCAAGGTGATCTAATCAGAATCTCTGAGCTCCAATGCGAAATATATGGCTTAAAACAAGAATCTCTCTCTGTCACTGAATTCTTTTCTGAACTGAAGGTATTATGGGAAGAATTAGAATCATATCTCCCTGAACCCACTTGTGGATGTCCTAGAAAATGTGTGTGTGTCACTAGTATAGAATTAGCTCAAAAGCATCACCAACTCAACAAGACTGTTCATTTTTTAACTGGTTTGAATGACAATTTGGCCATGATCAGATCTCATATCTTAATCATGGATCCCTGCCTAAGTTGAACAAAATTTTTTCCATGATAATCCAACATGAAAGACAATTTTGTCACAATGATGAAAGCAAAACTTTGATTGCCAATGTTGATGCTAAGAAGGTTTTTAATCGTGGAAAAAGCAACTATTAAGGAAACAAAAGTGTAGGCAAGGTTTGTACACACTGTGGCAGGCTAGGCCATACAATTGAAACATGCTATAAGAAGCATGGTTTTCCTCCAAATTGGTCAAGAAATGTTGCAAATGTCACTGGACAAAGTGAAGACACTGAGCAACAGAAAGAGGATGATACCAAGATTGTAGGAATCACCAGTGATCAGTATGAGAAGCTGGTGAATATGCTCCAGGGCGCCATGGGCTCCAACCAAGCTACTGCACCTAATGTGAAGTCAGTCAATATGGTTGGAAATTCTCTCCCCTCACTTAATTATAACACATGTACTATCCTTCATATTTGCTCCTTGAAATCAAGCAACTTAGGCTTATGGATAATTGATTCTGGTGCTGTAACAGCCCAAAATAATTGATTAATTTATTTAATTAATTATTTAGGATTTATGTGGTAGAAATAATAGAAATAATTATTTATTAGTATATGTGGACCTAATTATTAGTGTTAGTATTAGTAAATTAGAAGTGTTAAGTGGAGGCCCATGATTAGGTCACATAAGATAAGAAAAAGCCCATGAGGTTAAGTGAGTTTATAAAAGGGCTAGGTTAGGGTTTTGTTGTCATGAGAAGGAAAAAGAAAAATAAGGATTAGAGAAGTGAGAAGAGGAGAGGGAAGGCTGATCCACAAGCTAGAAGAGAGAGAGAGAGGCGTGATCTACAACCAAGGAGAGAGAGAAGGAAAGCTAGGGTTTCACACATCTCCTAATCTAAGGTTTCGTTTTCTCCAAGCTAAGGTAAGGGTGGGATTTAATTCAATATAAGGGTTTATGAGGGATCTACATGTGGGGTTTTAGGGTGTCTTGATCACCATATTGTTGTCTTGAAAAATCGCATGCCCTATGATTGTGTGCCTTGTTGAGTAATTTGATGTATGCTTGATTTCCTCACATTCCTATGCCTAAATGATATGCTGTTATGCTCATAGTAATAATTGTTGCCATATGATGATTTGTTGTTGAGAATTTATGATTAACATGTTTGATGATGATTTGGATGTGATTGTTGGTGTTTGGTGTTGTGTGTTGTTGATTTTAAACAAAATTTCTGGTTGTAGGGCGCATAGGGCGCATTCTGTGTGTATTCTGGAAACAATCTAGCAGTCCGAAAATTATGTGGTTTACCTTTTTAGAAACTAGACTTAATGCTTGTTAATTTGGCGCTAGTTTGGTTGCATTTGGAGTTGTATAGCTCGAGTTAAAGGTGTTGCAAGTTAGGTTAAAATTCTGGAAACAATCTGAGTATAGGTTCGGTTATACAGTAACTGGGAACAATATAGTTATCTAAAAATTATGTGGGTTGTTTTTCTGGAAACTAGACACAATTTTCTACAAATTAGGCACTGAGTTTACTCAATTTGGATAAGTATAATGGGAGAATTATTGGTTGCAAATTGGGTCAAAAATCTGGGACGGTTTGGGATATAGGTTCAGTTTTGTCTAATTGTGAATGCCCTGATCCTCCAAATTTCGTGGGGTTTGTTTTGTTGGAAAGTAGACTTAATTTCCTACTGAATAGGCACTGATTTCGCTAAATTTCGTTGATAATTGCGGGAGAAGATTTGATTTCAAAATGACTAATAATTCTGTCCAAATTTTGTGGGGTTTGTTGCTCCGAATTTTGTGGGGTTTGTTGCTCCGAATTTTGTGGGGTTTGTTGCTCCAATTAAGTCGTCAATTATTAATTGTTAATTTGCTAAATTAGTTGGTTGATAATTGTTGGTTGTTGGGCGTCCGTGTGGCTGCCCGGTAGGTGCTGTCCTAGGTGTTGTCAATTAAAATGATGTTGAGTATGTGATTAAGCCAAATTGTTGTGATGTTGCAAATTGTGGTGATGCGGCCAAAGCGCTATAAATTGTTAAGTTGTAATTGTTGACGACGATGTTTATATGACGACGACGAGTTGCCTCTATTTATGGACATGTGATGTGATTTAGGCCTATGGCCAGTGACGTTGATGTGTGATTGTTGGACTACAACGTTGTCTATTGTTTTAGGCCCTTCGGCCAGTGATGTGATTTAGGCCTATGGCCAGTGACGTTAATGTGTGATTGTTTGACTGTTGTGCATACACCATTAAGTCGCATGCATACCATGAACATTAGGCCTTGTGCCAGCGACGAGAAAATTAGGCCTTTGGCCAGCGATGATATTTTAGGCCTTGTGTCAGCGACGAGAAAATTAGGCCTTTGGCCAGCGACGATATTTTAGGCCCTTGTGCCAGTGACGAAAATTAGGCCTTTGGCCAGTGACGTAGGTTGGTACCACATGCATGTGCATTGCTTGAGTCTCATTCGCATTCATATTGCACGACTGATTGAATGAAGTTGTTTGGCCATTGTGATGTGTTGTTAAAGTGATGTGTTGTTGTGAAAGTGACGTGTTAATGTATACTTAGCTGTTCTTAACTGTTAAGAGTGATGTTGCTTGCTGTGATTAATTGATGTCTTGAGCTTTGTATGTGGTCTTTCATACACTTCTTATATTGTATGGAATCTCACCCCTTTTTGTGGTTGTTACTTTATAGGTGAGTCCGAGTGAAGATTGTAGTCTTCCTTTTGCCTGGTGTCGTCTGCTCTGATAGGTAGCACTTGGGGAAGGGTCGATTACTGTTTTTAATTAAATTTCGGTTGATGTTGAATCTTTTAGTAATTGGTGCACTTTGCACTTTGTCAGTTGTTGATGTTTTTAACGATGTTGAATAGTTCCGCTGCATGTTTTGAGAAAACTACGAGGTTTTGTTTTACGTTGAAAAATGCAACACTCTTTTGGCGCGAAAAACTCTGATAAATTACGAATAAACGATGGGTGAAAAAAGGGTGTTACAGGTGCTAGTGTACATATATGTTGCTCACTTAATTATTTCAAGAACTATGTTCCTATTAAACCAGTAAGCATCAAATTGCCAAATGGCCATAAGGCATATGCTACTATAAAAGGAACTATCCAATATTCTTCAAAGCTCTACATCATTGATGTTCTCTATGTTCCTGAATTCTATCTAAACATTATTTCTGTGCCTAGACTCATGGTAGACTTGCATGCTAGTGTGTTGTTTGATATTCCCAAATGTATCATACAGGATACGCAGACCAAAGAGATGATTGGTTCGGGTATGATCTTTGAGGGACTGGTGTACTTGGAAGTTCCTGACAATGAGAAGACTGCTGCTGTGAGCACCATTGAGACAAGGCCTGAAACTCTACCTAAAACTGCCTTGTGGCACTTTAGACTAGGACACATTTCAAATCAAAGAATGAAAATGTTGCATAGTGATTTTCCTTCAATCCATATTGATGAAGGATCTGTGTGTGATATTTGTCACTATGCAAGGCAAAGAAAATTGGCATATAATTTAAGTAACAATAGAGCTTCCAAATGTTATGAGTTAATTCATTTTGATATATGGGGACCTATTTCAACACCTTCAATCCATGGACACAAATATTTTTTAACTGCCTTAGATGATTACAGTAGATACACTTGGATAATTCTTCTCAAAACAAAACGTGAAGTCACCAATCATGTGACGAATTTCATAAACACTCTTGAAACACAGTTTGATGCCACTGTTAGAACTGTTAGGACAGACAATGGCCCTGAATTTCTTCTAACTGATTTTTATTCCTCCAAAAGAATTGTTCACCAAAAGACTTGTGTAGAGACCCCTGAGCAAAATGGGAGGGTAGAAAGAAAGCATCAGCACATCTTAAATATAGGAAGAGCCCTTCTTTTCCAAGCCAAACTACCCAAACAATATTGGTCTTATGCCATATTGCATGCTGTCTATATCATAAACAGAATTCCTAGTCCCTTACTAAAAGGTAAATCCCCTTATTTTCTACAAAATAATACTCTTCCTAACATTGAATCCCTAAAAGTGTTTCGGTGTCTTTGTTATGCATCCACATTGAAAGTCCATAGGACAAAGCTTGATCCTAGGGCTAGAAAATGTGTCTTTCTAGGATACAAACCAAATGTCAAAGGAACTGTGTTACTTGACCTCCACAATAAGGAAATCTTCATTTCTAGAAATGTCATATTTCATGAACATATACTACCATACACCAATTCTCAACCTTTGTCCAAATGGAATTATTTTCCATCAAAAACTGTGAATACTGATACTGATATAAGCACAGATCCCACTACTGTCATCTCTGATTCTGTAGGGGATCTGGCGCCCTTGGCCCCCATATCTCCTTCTACACCAAACCAAAACCCAGAAACTTCACACACTCACCCTGACTCACTCACCAGCACTGAAACTGCAGCCACCAAGACACAAACAGTACCTATCCAATCTCAAATAACACCAATCCCTGCAACCAGAAAATCCACAAGAGAGAAACAGCAGCCTGCTCGATTGTCTGACTACATTTGCAGCATTCCCTCAAAAGATCATATCAAGTCAATCTCTCCAGGTATTACTTATCCCATATATAGCTATCATTCTCTTTCCATTTTGTCTAGTGCACAACAAAACTTTTGTTTAGCTTTGAATTCCACAGTAGAACCTCAATCTTATGAAGAGGCTTGCAAGGAAGTATGTTGGCAAGAAGCCATGAAGAATGAGCTAGAGGCACTCGAAAAGAATGATACTTGGAAGATTGTTGATTTGCCTCCAAATGTAAAACCTATAGGCTGCAAATGGCTGTATAAAATCAAACAGAAGTCTGATGGGACAATAGAAAGACACAAGGCCAGATTGGTTGCAAAAGGTTACAATCAAATTGAGGGATTGGATTTCTTTGACACATTCAGCCCTGTTGCAAAACTAACTTCAATAAGACTATTGTTGGCAGTAGCTTCCATGATGAGATGGCACTTGCACCAACTTGATGTAAACAATGCTTTTCTACATGGAGACCTTGTAGAAGATGTTTACATTGAAATTCCAAAAGGGGTGACCTGTGACAAAAGTGCTCAAGTTTGCAAGTTACAAAAGTCACTATATGGTCTCAAACAAGCTAGTAGAAAGTGGTATGAAAAATTGACAACACTGTTACTTGGCCAAGGGTACATTCAGTCTTGCTCAGACTGCTCACTGTTTACACATAGAAAGGATGATGAATTTACTGTTTTATTGGTCTATGTTGATGATGTGATATTAGCAGGGAATTCTCTAAGGGAATTTGAAAGAATCAAGACCATTCTGAATGATGCTTTCAAAATAAAGGATCTTGGTTCCTTAAAATATTTTCTTGATCTTGAAATAACTCAATCAAAGAGTGGAATCACTATAAGCCAAAGGAAATACTGCTTGGATCTTCTACATGAAACAGGACAGCTTGGTGCTAAGCCAAGTTCCACTCCTATGGATTATGCATCAAAGATCTATCAGGATTCTGCAGAAGCTTTTTCAGATACTGCACTGTACAGAAAATTGATTGGAAAATTAATGTATCTAACCAACACAAGACCAGACATCACATTTGCTGTCCAACAATTAAGCCAGCATGTAAACTCTCCCACCATTACTCATTTCAATGCTGCATGTAGGGTTCTAAAATATCTTAAAGAATCAGCTGGTCGTGGCCTGTTTTATCCAAGAGATTCCATTCTACAACTGTTCGGGTTCTCTGATGCTGACTGGGCAAATTGTGTTGACACCAGAAAGTCAGTTTCAGGTTATTGCTTCTTCTTAGAGAGAGACAAGAGAGGAGCAAACAGTATCAAGATCATCTTTAGAGGTTGAGTATAGAGCATTGTCCACTGCCACTTGTGAACTACAATGGCTCTTCTATCTACTTAAGGAGTTGAATGTCAACTGTGATAGAGCACCAGTTTTGTATTGTGACAATCAAAGTGCAATTCACATTGCTGCCAACCCCGTGTTCCATGAAAGGACCAAACATCTTGAAATTGATTGTCATTTTGTACGAGAAAAGCTACAAAGTGGCATGTTGAAGCTGCTGCCTGTATCCTCCAAAGCTCAACTTGCTGACTTCTTCACCAAGGCCTTAAGTCCTACACTATTTTCAAGTTTTATCTCCAAGCTTGGCATGATAAATATTTATCCTGGTCCAGCTTGCAAGGGGCTCTTGAAATTGGAAGGAAAGACTGAAGGAAACAATGGAAGCAAAGGCAGTATCAATGAGGAACATGGCGCCCTTGGCGCCCTTGCTGAGTTCAAGGAACATGGCGCCCTTGGCGCCCCTGCTGACCATTCTGCTGACAACAGAGCCACATCAGGCGCATGGCGCCCATCAGACTATAACATGGAATATACTCCTGGGGACATTGGATCAGGTACAAATCACATGAGAGTGAGTAGTGGGGCCCAGGATTCAGTCACGTGAGTGGTTTTGGTGTGCAACCAGCTGGCGCCCTTGGCGCCCCTATCACATTTACATTTTCTGTTTTCCTAGGATTCCTTTTTCATTCTCTAGATCTTTCTTAGCTTTGCTACTATGTAATAAGGAACATGATAGTATAGCATGGACCACTGTACTTGCTATATATAGCAGTACCTGACACTGTACAAATCATCATCAATCAATGAATCAAAATATTTCTTCTTTATGATCCTTTCTCAGCCTATGATGGCTTCCTTTCTTTTATGTTTGATTATGCTTTATGTTGCGCATATTTTATGAAGATCTGTTAGAAATTCTCAAGAAGATAAATATGCTTATGAGAAGCATATATGTTGAGAAGACTTGAAGAAATGATAAAGAGTGTTGACCAGAGACAAACAAAGAAAAGGCTTTTCTTGACATGATCAAGAGTCGACACCAGAAATGTTAATTTGAGAAAGATCATCATGAGAAGAGTCAACATGAGAAGGGTCAACATGAGAAGACTCATCATGAGAAAATTCAAGAAAAGAGTCATCATGAGAAGAGCCATGAGAAGAGTCATCATGAGAAGAGTCAAGTTAAGAAGCATCATGAACAGAAAAGTCAAGATCACAAGGGTCATGATGAGAAGGGTCATGTTGAGAAGCATCAACATGAGAAGCATAAATATGAGAAGCACCAACTTGAGAATACTCAAGAGTTGAGAAGATCCAAAGCAGAGAAGGGAGGTGAGAGCTATATAAGTGTTGTCTTGTGTAGAAGTGTAGAAACACAGCTGTCTTAAACAATAAAACTCTCCAACGGCTATAAACGACTATAATCTTTTGGCAACAACTCTTTTCCATGGACCAGGGGTTATTACACACACATTCATCTATAAATAAACACATCGGATCAACGCTGAAAGTAGTGGAAATACTCACTGAGTGTGAGGAGTAGATGTAGCCCTGGGTTTTGGGTGAACCATTATACATCATTGTGTTATTTAGTTCTTTCCTAAGTTGTTTTACACTGTGCTTAAAACTCTCTATTTGGAGAAGGTTTTTAGAAAACTGAGAAGACAGCTTTGCTTACCCTTCTCTACTACACACAGTTTTTCTAAAACACTGTTTTTCCAATCTTTCTCAAATGTTCTTAAGGTGGCAAACTTAAAGCACTATTCTTAAGTACTTTACACTTAACATAATATTTTCAAACACTATCTCTTACCTTGGAAAAGCTATTTTGAAAATGATCTGATTCTCTTTAGTGATAGTTGTTTTGAAAAGAAAGAACTAACTGTCATAGTTGAGAAGACAATTTCATCCTACTCTTCTTTACTCACTGTCAAGTTGAGAAGACTGTTTTTAATCACCCTTCTCAACTCATCACCTACACTCACAATGTCTAACCGTGCTTGTAAAGTTGTGTATCTTGTTTTTGTGGATACCTTGTATTGCAGGTAAACTAATATTGCAGGATAAGTTTTGATGATGAAAAAGACAAAGGCAAAGTTGATGGCCAAAGTTAATAAAAGTGACTAAACATCAAAGTCACAATCCAAGACAAACAAGCTCAAGAATTGAAGATTCAAGTTTAAGGGTAGTCATTAAATATAAGGGTAGTCCTTAGGGTTTGGGTGTGTCTTAGGAAAAAGTGTAAGCTCTTTCGAAGGTCAGCTCGTATCTCAAAGTCTCACACACTCACAAGTTTTTCAAAGATGCATGCATACTTACGTAAACATACCTATCATCTTTAAAACATAAAAATCGATTTCATCTTGCATATACATTCATCAAAATCGATTTTCAGGCCAATCAGAAAAGGAAGAATCGATTTTCACTTCATGTATTTTCAGTGCATAAATCGATTCCCGAGCCAAACTTTTTTAAAGGAAGAATCGATTCCCACTCTTTTGCCCTTAACTGAGAATCGATTCCTACATGTCTCAGGCAAGCTGAGAATCGATTCATACAAGTTTTCACTAAGTACAAAATTGATTCCTAGCCCTCCATGGTTCTCAAGAATCGATTGTCCCTATTTTTCAAACAAGTCAAAATCGATTCCTCACTTAAATGACTCGATTTCTAGATCAAATGCTTTTAACAAAGAATCGATTCCTACACTATTTCAACGTAAACTTGATTTTTTCATAGCCTATAAATAGGCACTGCATTACGTTCATTCTTTCACACATATTGGAAAGAAAGAATGAGAATCTTTATTGAAGGGGTAGACTTAGATGTTTGGGATGCTGTGGAAAAAGGACCTTTCGTCCCGACACACATAGTAGACGGTATTCTTACAATTAAAAGTAGAAATGAATGGTCTGATGATGAGAAAAGAAAAGTGCAACATAATTTACGTGCCAAAAATATTATTACTTCTGCTTTAAGTGCTGATGAATTCTTTCGAGTTTCAAACTGTAAATCTGCCCAAGAAATGTGGGATAATCTCCAAGTTACTCATGAGGGTACAAGTGAAGTGAAAAGGGCAAGAACAAATACTCTTACCAGAGAATACGAACTGTTTAGAATGAATACAGGTGAAACAATACCAGAAATGCAGAAAAGGTTCACTCACATAGTGAATCAGTTAAGCTTGTTGGGAAAGCCATTTCCTGCAGAGGATCTAATCAACAAAGTTTTGAGATGTCTGAATAGAGAATGGCAACCCAAGGTTACAGCTATAGCTGAATCAAGAAATTTAGCTACTATGACTCTGGCTACTCTGTTCGGTAAACTTCAAGAGCATGAACTAGAACTCACCCGTCTAGCTGAGTACGAAAATACAAATAAGAAAAAGAAAAGCTTGGCTCTAAAAGCATCTAGTTCTAGTCGGCTTGATGATAGTGACGACTCAGATGATGAAATTGATGAAAGTGAAGAGAATATGGCTCTTATGGTTCGGAAGTTCAAACGGTTCATGAAAGGCAACAACTATCCAAGGAAGAACTTCAAATCAAAAAGGTTCTCTAGCAAAGAAAGCCCATCCGGTCCTCCTACTTGCTATGAATGCGGGAAACCCGGGCACATGAAAATGGAATGTCCTAATCTACAGAAAAAGGACTCCAAATTTGAAAAGAAGGCATTCAGGGATAACAAATGAAGAAAAGCCTACATCGCATGGGAAGACAACTGCATGGATTCATCAGATGAATCCGAGGATGAAGAAGCTCAAGTTGCATTAATGACTGATCATGAAAGCGAAAATGAAAACGAGGTAATATCTAACCCTGACTCTTTACAAAATGCATATGATGATTTATATGAAGCTTTCACTGAATTGCATGATGATTCTATGAAATTAGCTAAGGCATTAAGTAAATCAAAGAAAACCATTGCTAATCTTCAAAATGAAGTTAATGCTTTAACTAAAGAAAAATTAGAGCTTAGGAAAGAAAATGATGATCTTGTCTATTTCAAAGAAAATTATGCATGTGATAAGTGTATAGAACATGAAAAGAAAATCAATGAGCTTGAATGTACAATAGGCAAAATGTCCAAATTACAATATGTACATCCTAGGATTCCGAGAAATAATTTTGTGAAAAGCAATATGCATCATAGACCTAAGTTTTCCACTAAACCCTATATTAGATGTTACTATTGTGGTAAACCTGGACATACAGCTTCTGTTTGCCGGGCAAGAGGTAAACAAACTATGAAAAAGGTATGGATTCCCAAAAGGACCATACCAAACACTAACCCACAAGGACCCAAAGAGATTTGGGTACCTAAAACCTTGTTTTGAATCAATGCAGGTATGCTTCAAGGTATGGGGGTCAGATTGGTACCTTGACAGCGGATGCTCAAAGCACATGACTGGAGATACCACAAAGTTCCTAACTCTTACCCCCAGATCAAGCGGTCATGTGACTTATGGTGACAATAACAGAGGAAGAATCCTCGGTGAAGGTAAAGTTGGTAAAGATTTATCTACTGCTATTGATAATGTGCTCTATGTTGAAGGCCTTAAACATAATTTATTAAGCATTAGCCAACTCTGTGATAAGGGAAATAGGGTAATATTTGACTCAGGTTCATGCATCATTGAGGATAAACAAAGTAAACAACTTAGAATGATAGGAAATAGAGTAGAAAACATATACATGATGAGTTTAGATAGTGTTTCATCTCATAATGCATGTTGTCTCATTAGTAAGGAAGAAAACTCTTGGTTATGGCACCGTAGGACAGCTCATATTCATATGGATCATCTTAACAAGCTAGTGTCTAAAGATCTAGTTAATGGTTTGCCTAATATCAAGTTTGAAAAAGATAAATTGTGTGATGTATGCCAAAAGGGTAAACAGGTAAAAGTGTCCTTTAAATTAAAGAATATTGTGTCTACTAACAAACCTTTGCAGCTGTTACACATGGATCTATTTGGTCCCTCAAGGACAAAAAGTTATGGTGGAAATTACTATGCTTTAGTTATTCAAGGTATACCTGGACCCTCTTTCTGGCAAATAAGAGCGAAGCTTTTGGAGCATTCAAAAAGCTTGCTCGCAGCATTCAAAATGAGAAAGAATTGAAGATCATCTCAATTCGATCCGGTCACGGTGGAGAATTTGAAAATGAAAAATTTGAGAACCTATGTGAAGAACTTGGTATAAATCACAACTTCTCAGCACCTAGAACTCCTCAACAAAATGGAGTTGTTGAAGGGAAAAATCGATCATTGGAGGAACTTGCCAGAACAATGCTAAATGATCACAACATCCCAAAATACTTTTGGGCGGATGCTGTAAGTACTGCTTGTTATGTTATGAATAGTGTTTTGATTAGGCCTATTTTAAAGAAAACCCCCTATGAACTTTACAAGGGGAGAAAACCAAATATTTCACACCTTCACACTTTTGGTTGCAAATGTTTTGTATTGAATAATGGAAAGGAGAACCTAGGAAAATTCGATGCTAAGGCTGATGAAGGAATTTTTCTTGGTTACTCTTTATCTAGCAAAGCCTTTAGAATCTTCAACAAAAGAAATAAGGTAATTGAGGAATCTGTACATGTTACATTTGATGAAACTAACCCCAAAAGGATGGGAAAGGTTATTGATGATATTGCAGATGAACCTGAAGACTTACAGATAGGTGAGAAGAAAGATAAAGAGGAAGAAACAAAAACCACCTCTCAAGAGAAAACAGAAGAAGGATCAAGCAGTGAACTTCCCAAGGAATGGAGAATCCCAAGGGACCACTCGCTTGAGAATGTCATAGGTGATGTAACTAAAGGGGTAACTACTCGTAACTCTCTTAGAAATGCATGTAATCATATGGCTTTCGTATCTCAAATTGAACCTAGAATTATAGATGAAGCCGTAGTTGATGAACATTGGACTATTGCTATGCAAGAAGAGTTAAATCAGTTTGAAAGAAACGAAGTGTGGGATCTAGTTCCTAGACCTGATAAACATCAGATAATAGGCACAAAATGGGTGTTTAAAAACAAGCTAGACGAATCAGGTATAATAATTAGGAACAAAGCTAGACTAGTTGCTAAAGGTTATAATCAAGAAGAAGGAATAGACTATGATGAAACATATGTAGCTAGATTAGAAGCTATTCACATGCTACTTGCTTTTGCATCAATCATGGATTTTAAATTGTATCAAATGGATGTTAAGAGCGCTTTCTTAAATGGTTTTATCCAAGAAGAAGTATATGTTGAACAACCACCTGGCTTTGAAAATTTTGAAAAACCAGACCATGTTTTTAAACTCAAAAAGGCTCTATATGGTCTGAAGCAAGCTCCCAGAGCTTGGTACGAAAGATTGAGCAAATTCCTACTCAATCATGATTTTCAAAGAGGGAAAGTTGACACTACACTTTTTATAAAAAGGTCAAAAGATGACATCTTACTCGTGCAAATTTATGTGGATGATATCATTTTCGGTGCTACTAATGAATTGCTTTGCAAAGAGTTTTCAAGTATTATGTAGAGTGAGTTTGAAATGTCAATGATGGGAGAACTCGACTTCTTCCTTGGGCTTCAAATAAAACAAACAAACAACGGCATCTTCATATCTCAATCAAAGTACTGCAAAGAACTACTCAAAAGATTCGAAATGGACAAAGCAAAAGAAATGTCCACACCAATGAGCACCTCATGCTACTTAGACAAAGATGAAGAAGGTAAACCGGTAGAACTAAGCAAATATCGAGGTATAATTGGCTCTCTTCTCTACTTAACTGCTAGTATACCGGACATCATGTTTAGTGTTTGCATGTGTGCTAGGTATCAAGAAAATCCAAAAGAGTCACATTTAGTAGCTGTCAAAAGAATAATGAGATATCTGGTAGGCACTCAAAATGTTGGTCTGTGGTACCCAAAAGGCGCCACATGTAGCCTTATTGGATATTCAGATTCTGACTTTGCAGGATGTAAGTTGGATAGAAAAAGCACTAGTGGAACATGTCACATACTAGGTAGTGCATTAGTCTCATGGCACAGTAAGAAACAAGTCAGTGTCGCACTATCAACTGCTGAAGCAGAATATGTTGCAGCAGGGAGTTGTTGTGCACAAATCCTCTGGATGAAGCAACAACTTCTTGACTATGGTATAGATCTAGATCATATCCCTATAAAATGCGACAATACCAGCGCTATCAATCTTACAAAGAACCCCGTCCAACACTCTAGGACCAAGTATATAGAGATAAGACACCATTTTCTTAGAGATCATGTCCAAAAAGGGGACTATGTAATCGAATTTGTTGAATCCGCAAAACAGCTGGCTGATATTTTTACAAAACCTTTACAAAAAGAGAACTTCTTCTTCATTCGAAGAGAACTTGGAATCATTGATTCCTCTTCATGCTGTTAGATTCGCAATTTTTATTACATGTTGCCCTCTTTGATCATGACAAAAAGGGGGAGAAGAATAGAGTTTTAATATTCAGCATGCATAGAGTTTTAATATTCAACATGCATACATTTGCATTCATACCACCTTGCATATAGTCAATAAAACAGGGGGAGCATCATGATAGGGGGAGTATCATATATACATTATCTATTTGAACTAACCTCCCACCTTGCATATAGTCAATAAAACAGGGGGAGCATCATGATAGGGGGAGTATCATATATACATTATCTATTTGAACTAACCTCCCACCTTGAGATGAGTTAATGTTTTGTCATCATCAAAAAGGGGGAGAATGTGGATACCTTGTATTGCAGGTAAACTAATATTGCAGGATAAGTTTTGATGATGAAAAAGACAAAGGCAAAGTTGATGGCCAAAGTTAATAAAAGTGACTAAACATCAAAGTCACAATCCAAGAAAAACAAGCTCAAGAATTGAAGATTCAAGTTTAAGGGTAGTCATTAAATATAAGGGTAGTCCTTAGGGTTTGGGTGTGTCTTAGGAAAAAGTGTAAGCTCTTTCGAAGGTCAGCTCGTATCTCAAAGTCTCACACACTCACAAGTTTTTCAAAGATGCATGCATACTTACGTAAACATACCTATCATCTTTAAAACATAAAAATCGATTTCATCTTGCATATACATTCATCAAAATCGATTTTCAGGCCAATCAGAAAAGGAAGAATCGATTTTCACTTCATGTATTTTCAGTGCATAAATCGATTCCTGAGCCAAACTTTTTTAAAGGAAGAATCGATTCTCACTCTTTTGCACTTAACTGAGAATCGATTCCTACATGTCTCAGGCAAGCTGAGAATCGATTCATACAAGTTTTCACTAAGTACAGAATCGATTCCTAGCCCTCCATGGTTCTCAAGAATCGATTGTCCCTATTTTTCAAACAAGTCAAAATCGATTCCTCACTTAAATGAATCGATTTCTAGATCAAATGCTTTTAACAAAGAATCGATTCCTACACTATTTCAACGTAAACTTGATTTTCTCATAGCCTATAAATAGGCACTGCATTACGTTCATTCTTTCACACAACCCATTTCACGAATCAGAAAACTTTTGAGAAAAACTCTTCACGCTTTTACTTTTGCTCGTCACGCACCGTTGGTCCGTCAGAGCTGATCTTTTGCTAAGAGTTAGTTGGGGTTGCATTCTTCAAGTTGTAATATCAGCCTTCATTAGAGGTATTTCTGTCTTTACATTTGTTATTATTTAATTGTTTGTGATTTGTACTAGGGAGTGGGGTATCTCTCTAGGGTAGCTGTTTGTACTAGGAAGTGGGGTATCTTTCTGAGGCAGCTGATTGTAACATGGGTGGGGTATCTCTTGTTATTGTTGTAATAGATTTGAGGGCTCTCCATAGGTGGGGTATCCTAGGAGGAGAGTGCCGGAGTCTGTAAAGGTTTTCCAAGGCACCTGTAAGCCTTGTTGTTTTGGTTAGTGGAAAATCTCACAAGGGTGTGAGGACTGGACGTAGGTCACTAGGAGGTGACCGAACCAGGATAAATCTCTGCTTGCTTTACTGCTTTCCTGCTTTACTGTTATACCGCTTTACTGCTTTATATTCTAATTCCTTCGCTTCCACTTAACCTGCGCGAAAATTGATCTAAGTCATTGAAAAGGGGAAAAATGTTTTCGAAAGATCTGAAAAGTTTTTAAATCTCATTTCACCCCCATCTTGAGACTGAAGCCACTTGGTAACAGTTTTAGGTTAATTTTAAAAGGGTAACAATGTCAACCCCCCTTCCTTGTGACACTCATTGACTTCACATAAACCCTCTCCTAGTGTATTTTTTTGAGTTCTCCCATATTTGGAGGGTTTTGGAGGAGTTTAATAAATATACTAGGAAAGGGATTTCTAGGGGTCTAGGGAATACATTTCTCTCAACCACTAATCAATTACTACTAATAGTCCAAAGCCCTCGGTTTTCCCCCTCCTAACTCCCAAGCACATCTTTAGTGTAAGTTTGAATAAATAAGAAAAATACTAACGGTTAACAAAAAATATTTTCTGATAAGAGGGGAACACTTTTTTTTGATAAGCAATGATTCATTATTAGAGCATTAGGGATGCTCAAAACCACAAATACAAGAAGAACTTAGAATTTGTTAATAAAAGTCAAAGCATTGTTCCACCAAAGAGACGAAGACAAGCTAGAATCTCTACCGAAGCCAAAAATAAACCAACACAATGACAAAAACTTAATACGAGCGACAATCGAATCAGTCTTGGCCTCTTCCCCTCTAAAGCAAACTCCATTCCAGGCAAGCCAAACACACCAGCAAATTGTCAACCAGAGTAAGTATTTAACCTTCTTGGATTTCTTCCCCAAACCAAACCCGCCAAAATGAATATAGTGTTGATATATGGTTAGAGATTAGGAAGGCTCCAGTAACCAACTCCAGCTATCTGTTCTGTCTCTATTTAACTGCATGTCTCTCAGAATGTCAAACTGTGTCAATCCATCCTCGCTAAGAAGCTGCGAATCGATTCCAAAAGCTGTCAAAATCCAAAAGAGGTGAACACTTAGCCATTAAGAGTGGAGATAAGGTTCGTAAAATGTGAGGTGAATTTTTTTGGATAAGACCAAGTCAAAACAGTTTTATCTCAAAATCGACACTTCTTATGTAAGGCCTCAAAAATATTTTCAAAAACAAGAAAAATAATTAAAAATGTCGTGCCAAAAAACTGGTCAACATATTATAATTCGCACAGAGGGGGAAAATTAAGGAATTTGTACTAAAACAAGCTATCTTGAGTTGTCCTTAAGGCCTTAATTGGCAAAGTAAAATTTGTTTAAGACATATAGATATGTTGAAGCAAGGGGCATCTCTAGTGGGTTATCACTACTTTGGAATGATTATTATCAAGTTCAGAATTTGGAGTCCTGCTTAAACTTTATTCATGTTAGTATGGTAAAAAGAAGACCAAAGAACAATTTTGAGATGACCTCTGTCTATGGGAATCCTACTTTTCAACAAAGAAGATCCGTCTAGGGTAGAAATCTGATCTTGCAACCTTTGAGGCAGGGTCCTTAGTGCTGCATAGGTGACTTTAATGAGATGTTGTGCAACCATGAGAATGTTGGAGCTAGACAACTGGAGTCTATTAGAGTGAATTTATTTAGGACTTTCTGGATGACTCCCAACTTATGGATATGGACCTTAAAGAATATAAGTATACTTGGACTAGAAATCCTAGAGATGGTAATACTACGAGATAAAAAATTGACAGGATACTGGTGAATTGGGCATGGAGGAGGTTGTTCCCTCATGGGTTGGGTGTGGCTCTCCCTATTGTCAACTCAGATCACTCACCAATTTTGCTTAAACCTAGACCTCCTCTTTCAAGTGGATCCAACTTTAAATATGAAGCTTACTGGGAGAGTATAATCAACTTGAGTCAGCATGGGGAACTGTTAATTCTAAACTGAAGGCTTGTAAGAACTCACCGGTGACATGGAGTAGGAAGAATTTTAAGGTTGCTGCCAAGGAGATTGCCAAGTTGAAGACAACCCTACAAGGCCTCCTTAACCTCCCCCATGACCAGGTTGTTCGAGAGAAAGTCAAGACTATACGGCAAGAAATTGATAGGTTGTGGAAGTAAGAGGATATCTATTAGAGCCAGAGGTCTACGGTTAAATAGCTCAAGTGGGGGACAAGGATTCTAAGTTTTAGAATACAAGATCAGAGTGGAGAATGGAATGTGTAACGTCTCCAAAATAATTAAGCTAATTATTTTGATGTTTAACCCAATTTAATTAATTTAGTGCTTGATTGATAAATTTTATTAATTGAGTGTTAGATTAATTATTAATTGGTGTAGGGTTTTTAAGTGAATAGTAGATGGAAAGGATATTTATGGGATGCTAGAGTTAACAAACGGAATGCATAATTTTGAAGTAAAAGTTGATTTTGAAAACTGATTAAAGAGCCCGTACCGTGCGTCTGAAAGGCACGGACCGTGCGAGATTTTCTGTTTCATATTTTCAAATTGAATCCAAATCATTCCGTTCCGATAGCATACTTGCCTAACCTTATCCTTAACCCAAGTTGAGATAATTCATATTGAAACCAACTGACTGGATTCATGTTTAGTGTCACGATAGTGTTAACTGGGTTGCGGGTACGTGTAAAGGTAGAGTTTATGTAGTGAGAACCAATTAGGTCATAAGGTTATAAGATACCTTCGTATGAGGTAGAAAGGTCTTTCAATTTAATTAAGCTAAGAAGTATATTTTGGGTTGCACTACGAAGTGGAAAGGTTATTTTGAAAACAACGCCAAAGTGAATTTGATTGTTTTTCAAAAACGATTTGGTGCTATCATGGCCCATTTCTATGTTTAAGGAAAGGTTTTCAATAAACCCTCATCTCATTTATTGAAATATTCCTATTTCGAAAACTTGAGAACGAGTTAAGAGGTTTTGGTATTGTATGGTGTAACAGCCCAGGTCCACCGCAGCGGCCACCCCGGTCCCACTGTTACCTCACGGTCTTTTCTACCCCCCTTGTAGAATTTTTGCCTTCCGTGGGAATCGAACCTTGCACCTGAGGCATAAGTGCAAGTTAAACCCCCTTCCCACTACCAATTGAGCGCGCGCTCAATTGGTAGTGGGAAGGGGGTTTAACTTGCACTTATGCCTCAGGTGCAAGGTTCGATTCCCACGGAAGGCAAAAATTCTACAAGGGGGGTAGAAAAGACCGTGAGGTAACAGTGGGACCGGGGTGGCCGCTGCGGTGGACCTGGGCTGTTACATTAAAAAGGCGCCTTTTTATTGTAACAGCCCAGGTCCACCGCAGCGGCCACCCCGGTCCCACTGTTACCTCACGATATTCTCTACCCCTCTTGTAGAGTTTTTGCCTTCCGTGGGAATCGAACCTTGCACCTGAGGCATAAGTGCAAGTTAAACCCCCTTCCCACTACCAATTGAGCGCGCACTAATGTAACACCCCTTTCTACCCGATACTTCGTTTATAAAAATCAGAGTTTAAAAAAAAAATTTCGTTCATAAGGAATGTTACACATACTTCAAGAAAAACGTCATTTATCAATTGCAAAAACAGTTTAACTCAATAATCATGCATCCACGTAGCACGTCAACATATAAGAATCTCAAGCCTCATTTTAACGTCACTTATAAAAATCAACATAACAAAACCAACTACGCAGCGGAAAATAATGAAACATAACAGAGTAGTCCACATGGACATAACAACCAAAAATCATTAATAAATGCCGAGTTCGTTTCCCCCCCTGAGTGCTACGTATCAGAGCATGACGACTCGACTCAAAAAGTGAAGCTAAGGCCTTCACTGGGAATCACCTGCACGTTACCAACACGGGGGTAACATTCAAACAGGAAAGGGTGAGCATCATTTCAATCCATATAATAGAGAATATGATCAGTACTAATCGTAGGCTACGCACTAGAACAATCAGCATCCAAAAACACCAAATATCACATCACAGTCATCATTCGCATCACTTACAATAACTCATCTCAGGTCATGTAGATTTATGAAATGCAACCCACTCGCGGGTATATGCATGAAGGTACCTTTTCACAAAACGTCGCTTAGCCCTTAAGGCCTCATCGTCACTTAGCCACTCAGGCCCCAAAACGTCACTGGGTTTTATGCATATGGGCATGAGACACTATGACATGCACCACTCACAATACACAAACACACAATTATTCAATTCATAGTCAACTATGTGACCCGTCACTTACCGGTTTGCTCGCAAAGAGCTCAGCACTTGTCAAATTCACAATCAGCACACAACGTCACTAGGCCATTTAGACCTTAACATCACTTAGCCCTTCGGGCCCCAAAACGTCACTGGGTTTTCATCGTCACTCACACGTAACATCAATCAACTCAACAATAATCACTGAGGGCAAAAACGTCATTTGACTAACCACCAAGGGCATCCTCGTCATTTACACATCATTATCTATAACTTTGGCCACTAGGGGCAAAACAGTCTTTTACACGTCATAACTAATAATAAATAGCCACTAAGGGCGAAACCGTCATTTAACTAGCCCTGAGAGCATCATCGTCAAAATCATCATTTTTGACATTACTTCGCTAAAACTGTTGTTTATACACCAAAAGGAATTTTTAAAGAGCTTCATATCATTTTTCAATGTCACTGGGACGATCACCGGGGACGGCCACTTGGGCGCCCACACACAATCAGAAAATAACATTTTTTCATTTTAAAAATTGGACCCATAGATGGACAACGTAAAAAGCTTCACGACACTTTTCGAATCGTTCAAAACGGACGTCTGAGTCAAAAGTTATGATAAAAATAAGTTTGGGAAGAATTAGGCAACGTTCTGAAAATTGGCGCCTTAGGCGCCCAGGCAACCAGGCAACACGGGCACTGGCGCCCAGCGCCCAGGAGCAACCACGCGCAACACAGCGCAACACAACACGACACGGGCGCCTAGCGCCCAGGCGCGCGCACAACGCAACACGCAACACAGCGCCACAGGCGCCCAGCGCCCAGGCGCGCACACACGCACAACGCACACGCCTCAGGCGCCCAGCGCCCAGCATAGGCGCTTAGCGCCCAGAAAACAGCAGCACATCCAGAATTTTGTTCAACACTTTTTAACACTGAAAATTGGTTTTCTTAACAATTTTAAAGCGTAAAAACTCCAATTTTTCCAGCAACCAAAAATGCACCTATTTATTTTCGAAATCACCCAAAACTCAATTTTACCAAAAATTCAATTGAAAACGTCACCAACATCATCTTGGCGCCCTAGGCGCCCCAACACCCACAACACCTATACGACCTCACCTCAAACAAACCAAACACGTGGATCACAATTATGGATTCTCAACATATGCGCATATCACCACCAATAATACAATTTCATAGATCACACCAAACAATGAATCGAATTCGCAAACACATCATGATGAACATATATAGAAGTTAACAATCAAGAACATCAAGAAACGCAAAGAACATCAAGAACATCACGAAATCTAGCATGAACCTTAGATCTAGGACCTATCATAGAATGTATTAGATGGAAGGATAGAGCTCCCCTAACCTCGAAATTGAAGAACGGAGGCTCCGGAGATAGTCACGTACAGGACCACAGCAACAAAATCACGTTCCTTGCTCTTCCTTGGTTGCGACTTCTCTCCTCTTCTTCTCCTCTCCTTACGGCGCCCTTTCCCTCACTCTCTAGCTCTCCAATTTGCGAATTGCCACAAAACCCTAGCCTCCAACTAGCCTAGCCACTTCGCATATGACAAGAATAATGGGCTTGGGCTTCTCACTTAGGCCCAAGTCCATTTGGCTTGGCACCTCCATTTTCTAATACTTCCTACACATATTAGCATAAATTCTAGTTGATTAAATTACATCAAATAATTTAATTTAAATCCCCAATTACTTAATTAAATTAATTAATTAAATAATTTTAGGGTGTTACATATGGTACCGTATGACTTGAGAAATTTTATAGTTTTCTTTTCCATCACATTTTTCAATGTGTTTACACCCTTCAAGGGAATCGTTTTACTTTCGCCTCGACCGAGAAATTCAGATATGCAAATCTTATTTTCGAACGTGTATTTCAATTGAGTGTCTCATAATTTATGTTTTGAGTAAGATTAATCAAAGTTGGGGTGTAAACGAAACAATTGGAATAAAGTTATGAAAGTGTTTCACACACAGTATCAAGCCTATGTAGGCATATGATAAGTTTCTCGCTTTTATTAGTAGCAAGAGAGTGTGGATTATGGCCCTAGACCGATCGAGGGTAGTAGTGGACCATACCTAGAGTTTGACAAAAGTTGCATGACCTTTACCAGCTTAGAAAGAGTTTTTATACTCATTTCGTTATTTCAAGATTGTTTTCTTTTAAATTAAGATCCTTCTGAGAATGTCTATTCTCGGTTAGTCAAACGTAAGACTTGACGAATTTTTTAGGACAAATTTTTTCAAGTTGGGGTGTAATGTAACATCCCCAAAATAATTAAGCTAATTATGTTGATGTTTAACCCAATTAAATTAATTTAGTGCTTGATTGATAATTTTTATTAATTGAGTGTTAGATTAATTGTTAATTGGTGTAGGGTTTTTAAGTGAATAGTAGATAGAAAGGGTATTTATGGGATGCTATAGTTAAGTGAGGGCATATAGGTTTTTTCACCCCCACACCCGCACATTTATTATAAAAAGAAATAAAAGAAAAAGAAAATTGAGAAAGAGAAGAAGAGGTCGAAGAGAAGAGAAAAGAAAGGAAAAGAAAAGAAGGAAAAGAGAAATAAGAGAAGAAGAAGAGGGAGAAGAAGAGGTTTTTCACCCCCACACCCTCACAATTATTAATAGAGGTTTTTTCACCACCAACCTCAACCCTAGTTTCAAGCTATCATCATCATCATCTCTTCCATTTTTGTTTTCCTTCAAGTAGGTAAAATCATCTCCCTTTTTCCTCTTTTTATTGGATTTCGAATTTGAGGGTTTGAGAAAGGGTGAGATGTAATTTTTGAGTTTTATGATGATATTGATGATTTCTTTATGATTAGAAGCGAACCTAAGGTAGACTGAGCGAGGATTGAAGTTCGATTCGTTGATTGGAGGCTAGTTGGTGATCTAGGGTTCCAAATTGGGGGTTTTTGAGGGTTGAAGAAAATTGGGTTATTAGGAAGCGAATTGATGCTTCAAGGTAGGAGTTTCTCGCGTATGTGATGTGTTGGAATCGAAATCCGAGGTGAGTTCTTCGATTTAGTTGAGGTTTCGCTAATTGTTGAGGTTTATGAACATTGTGAAATTGGTTTCCAAATTGAGGTTTAATTGAGTGAATGTCATGAATTGATGTGATTTGGTTGCCAATTGATATTTGATCGGTTAAAGTTAAGGTCTCGGTTTGTTATGTGTGTCGAGAAATGTTTTCGCGTAAAAACCGTTAAAAACGTATTCGAGTTATGGACTATTGTTAAGTTAGGAATGTTAAGGAATCGGTATTGGAACCATTTAGAAAGCGAAACGACACAAAACCGAGTTTTGAAAAGTGAACAATTACACATGGCCAAATCTGTTTGTTGCAAATTTTTTTAAAAACTCAAGACATGGCCCGTGTCCAATTGACATGGGTGCCCGTGTCCAAAGTTGACTGTTTATAGGTTTTTTAAGGTAAATGGTTCAATCCTTCCCTAACACCCTTCTTAACCTTTCCTAAGGATAATTGAATGTTTCATGCTACAAAGCGAGGAAATAATTCATGTTATGTTTATGTACAAACCCAATAGTTTTCTATCGAAAAAAGATACGATTAAGTATCATCCATTGACTGATTAAAAAGTTGTTTTGCTTATGTTTGGATGAAATGAATGGTTTTTCAATCATGCAAAGTAAATTGATGGTACAACAAAAGTATGTTCATGTTATGGTTTGATTATAAAACTGAGTAATTGTTGTACCGAGTGTGAAAAACCTTTAAGTGTTAAGAATACAACCTTGTGTCGAGTAACAGACCTGGTGTCCGAGTTGAGGAAAAAAATACGACTTCGTGTCGAGTAACGGACTTAATGTCCGAGATAAAAGTAAAAGATATTGAGGGGATGACGATCCCAAGTTCATGTAGCATACCTAGCCGAGGGGAGTCATGAACCCAAAGCTAGGGCCCTGGCATTATTCGAATAGCTATATGGATTGGGGTTTCTGTTGGTATTGGGTATTCTAGAATACCTGGCATTATATCTCGGATTATGCTAAGCCACAGAAAAGATTAAAAGACAGAAATGTTAATTCACAGACAAGGACAAGTATGAGCGAGAACGACTTATAAGAAAAAGGAAAACACTGAGAGAGGTTATGTGAGGGGGTGCGAAAGAACTCACTAGATTTATAATCTCACTGTATATGTTGTGGTGTTTTCAGATGTGCAGGGATAGCAAAGCAGATTGAGGAGAATCGGTGTATGTTGTAGCTGCTCAGGTTGAAGGAATATCCTTTAGTGATATTTAGGTTGTACTTTGCTTATTCCCTTTTTATGTATTATTTAAGTCTAAATCCTTGAATTGTATCAATGTCATGTAGCGTTTATAACCTCGTCTTGTAATTGGACCATAGTTATGTATAATTTATCGGATATGTACCTTTTGAGTACTTATTCGGATATTGTATTTGAAAAAATATTTTATCTCAAAGTCATGTAAGTGGTTGTAATCCGCTTTAGTTTTTTATTTGGTCCATTATTATGAGCAGGTTATACTCTGATGTTTATGATTATGTTAATTATTGATCATTATGTGGTGAAATATAAGGTGTTACAGAATGCAGCTCTAACTGCTCCAATTACTCATTGTGAAATTCAAAAGCAGTCTTCTCCTTAGGATAAATAAGAATAAGGGCTCTAATTACTCCCTGGGCCTGATGGTTTTAATGGCCTCTTCTTCCAAAAAATTGAGAGATTCTAAAGGATGATATTTCTGAAGTTGTAATTCATTTCTTTGTCTCTGGCCACTTAGATGCTGAAGTACACTCTACTCTTGTTTCCCTTATTCCTAAAATACCCATGCCTGAGTCCATTGGCAAACTAAGATCCATTAGTTGTTGCAACTATGTGTACAAAATTATTGTTGAAATTATGATTGCCTGACTTAAACCCATCATGAACAACTATGTCACTCCTCATCAAAGTACCTTTGTTGGGGGGTAGGCTTATCTAAGATAATCTTGTGGTAAGTCATGAGGCCTTCCACTACCGAAAAAAAACTCCCCTGCAGAAGGACAAGACTTGGATCTTAAAATTGATATGATTAAAGCCTTTGATAGGGTGGAATGGGGTTTCCTAAAAGCTACTCTGGTTAAATTTGGATTTGCCCAAACTTGGGTTGAAAAAATTATGACTATTGTCTCCACTATTTCTTATGCTTACCAAGTCAATGGCTTTCCCTCTAGGTCTATTAAGATCAAAGAGGCTTGAGACGGGGAGACCTCATATGTCCCTACTTCTTTATACTTGTGTCTGATGTTATATCTAGAATGATTTTTGATGCTTTCTTCAAGGGAGATTTAATAGGTATTAAATTGACGATTGATGCCCCGCCCCTTACTCACTTATTCTTTGTCGATGATGTAGTGATCTTCCCCAGATGTGAAAAGCCACCGGAGGAAACCCAAGAAGAAGCTAAATGAGAATTTTCCTAATGCACCTATGTGCTTCTACATCAACATATTCTTTTATAACTGGTTCATAATTAAAAAAAATCATCATATTAAACTTTAACATTATAAATGATAAGTATACTAGTACTTATTTTGCTTTACAATATTTACTTGTCGATTTCCAATCAACATTTAAATTTCCTAATAAAATACATCATTCATAAGGTTCCTGTACAATAATACCACTAGTGAAGCAACAACATGTTCTTTGGCTTGAGCTACAAGTAAGCTTCACATGGATATATTTGGGCTTTTGAGATTTGCATGGAGATTAAGCTACAAGTATTTGGCCTAACAAAATACTATATTTGGTCATGATAATTTACAGTTCAGATTCAATATATTATTAGGAAATGACCATTTCCTCATCATGTGTCTAGATTTCAAAATTGAGGGGTTTAATTAATGTTATTTTATACGAATGACTGAAGTTCAAATGGTTAAGGAACCAATTGTCTTTGGGTATATCTTGCATCTCAATTTCAGTGGGCCAGCCCAATATGCTCATAGGCCTTAATCAAAGGCCCATACTTCCTACGACTCGCCCCCCTCACTGCACACCCCCAAATTTTTAAAATTCCAAAAGTACCCTCACATAGCACGTGTATGGAAACCCACCCATGCTGATCTGATGACCGGTATAGTAGTTTGTTACTGAACCGGTTCGGCACTTAAGTGTCGGGTCGCCAAAAAGATACGTTCGATAGTAAACAACCGAACAGGTTTAGTAATAAACTACGTGTCTATTGTAAGGGGTGTGTGGTTGACAATCACAAGTACATTAGTTTATCACCCAACTGATTGGGTTGCTTACTACCGAACTTATCTAATACTGCAAAAATACTCCAGTTCTGTATAGGCCAACAAATTAGCTAAATTTTGAAAAACAAATAAATTTTATTAAGTACCAATAATAATAAATATGCCAATAACAATACAAATGTCTCTTCTGAATACAAATTTGAAAAGAAATTCAACAAAATATTTAACTAAACATTAATCCTCTTAATATTATTCTTCAGTTAATAATGACTTCCACTATTGCATGCGTCCTGTAAATGGCTTGTCCCAATCTTTTGCTATGTTTGCCCTGTGTCTATTCCAGTAATAATCAGTCGGGGGTATTGGACTTCCTGTCTTCATAAATACCTACATAGAAAACATTGTTATTATTTTACCTAACATTTTAGAATATAGATATGGTTTATAATCTTTGGTTCACCAACCTGTACAAAGTGGTCATTTTTAAAGCAAATGTTGAACACAGTGGCATTTTTGGAAGGTGGAACTAGAAATAGGAAAATTGTGAAGGAACCTTTAACAGACCAACAACTATGACATTGTATCAGTTTGCGATCAAGTAAGTTGCCTATGGGATAGTCATCCAATTATCCTGAAATCCCTATTTGTACCCATCAACGACTTCTTAACATGGTTGACTTTGCCCATCCCACAATACAACTTAGTGTAGAATTCGAAGTCTCGCTTAATCTCGCCCAACAATTCTTCTGTCACAGACTTCCAAGCATCCTCACCCCTACCAAAGAGTGCAGCAATGCACCGATATCCGCAATTACCATCACCTTCCACATTTACTATATATTCAACATAAGGATGCATGAATGTTTGCATACCACAAATGATTTTATTATAGGCATCTGTATGAATAATAGCATTAGAATTTAGGGTTGGATTAGGATTTTGAGTTAGTCTATGAGTTGGAGTGGGACATGGCTTCTTTTCTAGTGGTTGTGGTGGTGGCTTCTTTAGTAATGGCGGGGTAGGAGTGGAACTTGTAGTTTCAGTTGGTTTCTTTGTTTGAGATGGAGTAGGGGTGGAACTTCTACTTTGGGCTGGAGTTGAGGTCTTTGATACTGGTGGGGTAGGTCATTTTCGAGACCGAACAGTGGATGTGCTATCTTCCTTTGAGTCAAAAATGTCATCTACATGTTCCGAGTATGACTTTTCTCGCTTTGTTGAGAACTCATATTTCATTTTCTTTCCCTTTTTATGTGCTACCTTTGTAGTGATCTTATCTGAATGGGAAACATGGATGTAGTATTTGGGAATGCCAACTCACGTACTTTTGCTTTCGACATCACTCTACCAGCATGATCATAAGGATCAAACCTTTGTTGTATAACTTCAAATTCAATCTTAGATTCAAATCATCATTTGGGGTTCCTGTAGTTTGCTCAGGATCCTGACGGATTACTTTGAACCAGGTAATTTAAAATCATACGTGTATTTTAGTACAAGTACGGTATTATAATATCTAACCAGTTCGGTAATCTAATACCGTGGCTACTGACTCACATACATCCCTTTTACAAATTTTAAAACATACGGTGGTTTATTATCGAATAGGTTTGGTACTATACTACTGAACCAATCGCGAACCACAAAAAAACGAACACAATCACAGTTTCTGCGTGAAAAAAAAAGGAAAGGGTTGGAAGGGATCATACCTTATAGGATTGCGAATGTGGGGATGATGGCTACAATATGATCAATGAAGTTAGTGAGGAGGGTAGGGTTTGGAGTGGAGAGATGGGAGGTGTGGGGTTTAGGAGGGGGTGTGTAGTAGATGGAGGAGAAGAGGAAGGAGGAAGGATAAAGGGAATGTTTTAAGAGTGCAAAGGGTAGGTATGTCTTTTCATAGGGTTAGGGGATGTATGGTGAGTGGGGGGTAGTAGGAAGTACTGACCTAATCAAAATATCACATATGTTCTCAATAAGCAAGCATGTTTACGCTCTAAAGTTTGTTTATTTGTATATTTAGTTCTTGAAATGCATGCAACTTCCTTTACGCGCATCAGACACCACCCCGGATTCACACTAAGTTGATGTCATGAATAAATGTTTGTTTACGATGGTGGATCTTGGAAAAAATTGGGGGGTGCCACATTAGTAACAAACTAGTACTATACCCGTGCATCCGCACGGGCCGATCGCGTTACGTGAACGATTACCTCAAATAGAAACTTTAATTTGAGATCTCATTAATCTAAAATCAATTGTAAAATATAGAGGATGACGTGTCGTGTTCTTTTTATGAATGAAATTAGACAGTATTTAAATAGTCTGAACATTACCCCGTGAAAATAAAGAAAAATTTAAAGTAGATAAAAAATGAGTTTCAAATAAAAAATTGATAAATATTAAAACTAAAAATGTTAAAGTATCATTTAAAAACAATATGTGCATTTATCCCGTGTGTTTTTATATATCAGTGCAGTGTTTTTTTTATATATTAGTGTTGTTATCCCATGTTTTTTTTATATATCAGTGCAACTATCCCGTGTTTTTATATATATCATTGCAATTATCCCTATATTTTTTTATATATCAGTGCAGTTGTCGAGTGTTTTTTTATGTATCAGTGCAGTTATCTCATAGTTTCAATTAATTATTTGAGTTGATTAGTAGATTATTGTAGATAGTAAAAGATAGATAGTAGATTATCAATAACAAATATTTATCCCGTGTTTTTTTATATATGAGTAACAATTATTTGTCCTTTTTTAGGTATTAGTGACAAATATTTGTCGCGTGTGTTTTAAATATTAATCAGTTTAAATAGTCATTAAGCCTTCTTGTTTTTTTAGAAAGTAGTTTTCAAAAATTAAAATTATCAATGGAAAATATTATACCCGTGTTTTTTTATATATCACTGCAGTTATCTTCGTGTTTTTTATATATCAGTGCAGTTATCTGGTAGTTTCAATTGATTATTTTAGTTGATAGTAGATTATAGTAGATAGGAAATTTGTTAGATAGTAGATTATCAATAAAAAATAATTGTTTTAAATATTAATTAGTAATTTAAATAGTCATTAACTCTGCTTATTTTTTAGATAGTAGGTTTGTAGTAGTAGGCTTCAAAAATTTTAATTATCAATGACAAATATTAATCTCGTGTTTTTTTATATATCAGTGCAGTTATCTCATAGTTTCAATTGATTATTTTAGTTGATTAGTAAATTATTGTAGATTATTGCAGTTATCCTGTGTTTTTATATTAGATTATTTGAGTTGATTAATAGATTATAGTAGATTATTGCAGTTATCCCGTGTTTTTTTAGATAGTAGGTTTATAGTAGTTCTCCAAAATTATAATTATCAATGGTAAATATTAATTATAAATTGTCAAAAAAAATTATAAATATCAAGGGTAAATATTAGTTATAAATTGCAGTTATCCCGTGTTTTTAAATATTAATTACTAATTTAAGTTGTCATTAAGTCTTCTTGTTTTTTAGATAGTAGGTTTATAGTAGTAGTATTCAAAAATTTTAATTAAAGTAGTGTTTGTATAAATTTAGAAATTTAGTTAAAAGAATTGAAGTGAAGTGATAAGAGAAAGAGAATAATTATTTACGGGAAAAGTAAAGTAAAAAGAAAAAATGAAGAAAAAGAGTGTAAAAGAAAAGTGAAAAGGTGGAAAGAGAGTGTAAAAAGAAAGAGAAAAAATGAAGAAAGGGAGTGTAAGAGAAAAGTGAAAAGTAAGAAAGAGAGTATAAGAATAAAGAGAAAATAAAAGAAGAAATAGAGTGTAATGACATTTTTACCCTCAAAAATTTGAGGTGTCTTTTAGATAGAATGGGGGTATTGGTAAAATCATCTGTGGTTTAGTTGTATAAATACTAGTAGGATACCCGTGCATACGCACGGGTGCTGCCGTGTTCTTTTCATGAATGAACTTAGACATAATTTAAATAGTCTGAACAGCACCCCGTGAAAAAAAAAATTAAAGTAGATAAAAAAAGGAGTGTCAAATAAAAATAGATAAATATTAAAATACAAAAAATGTAAAAGTATCATTTAAAAGCGATCTGCATTTATCCCGTGTTCTTTTATATATCAGTGCAATGTCCTTTTTATATATCGGTGTTGTTATCCTGTATTTTTTTATATATCAATACATCCATCCTTCCTAGTCCTCCCCTGCAAGTCGGTCTACCAATGCATCATTGGAAGACCCACACTGGGCAAGCTGGAGGAAGTAACATCAACGGTCCACCTTAAAATGAAGTTCTACAGCCTGGAAAATAAGGTGGTAACCCTCCAAGCGGACCTGGGTGCGGCATGCAGGTGTTTTTATATGAGTATGAAGGATGAAAGAGAGACTGCTGGAGTGAGAGTCTCAGACAGTGAACTCGGGGAAGAAGCTGAGGTGTGCTTGACAGATTGGGATGCCAAAGATGATTCAGACAGTGAGGAAAAGGAAGAAGAACCCACCCCCACGAGGGAGCAAAAAAAAAGTGCTTGAAGAGGTACAAGCCAGACGAAGAGTGTTCTGACCTCCTTGAAGAGGTTAAAGAGAAACTCCCATCCACCCAAGGGAGAATGGGGACCTATCTCCCCGATCTGCAGCGGATGGGCCAGGGATACCACTTGAGGTAGCCTGCCACCATACAACTGTTGATCCTAATACCTAGAGCTCCCTTAGGCGAAAGTAGTTGGTTGTATGAGCCTTGATTTCATAATAATGTAGTAGCGTGGATTGATAACACGTACGAATGAGTGAATAAAATTTTACGGTTTACGATTCAAAAATATCATGTCAGCAATATTTACAATCACTTTCAGAATTGAAAACCAGCGCCAATGAGGGCGCCTGGCAGGGCGCCATGTGAAGAACAGCCATCGCCCATGAGGGCGCCTGGCAGGGCGCCAAGTGAGCAGCCAGCGCCCATGAGGGCGCCTGTCAGGGCGCCAAGTCCACTACAAAAAAATTACCCATTAGCGACGGAAATTAGCAAGGGACTAATGTTCCCTCGCAAACACTGGAATTAGCGACGGAATTTGCGAGGGAATAGGGGCTATCTTATTTTTGAGAATTAGCGACCGAATTTTAGACATTAGCGACAGAAATTTTGAAAATTGGCGACGGATTTCAGTCCCGCGCTAATTCCCTCGCTAATTTCTGATAGTTTTCAGATGATAGGACTCAGTGCAGGTATTTAGCGACGGAATTTCAGTCCCTCGCTAATTCCCTCGCTAATTTCTGACAGTTTTCAGATGATGGGACTCAGTTGCAGGTGTTGGTACATGTGCAGCAATTAACGACGGACAGTTCCGTTGCTAATTCCCTCGCAATTTTTTTTACTTTTTTTTACTTAAATCCGTTTACACCCCCACTCTTCTTTCTCACTCACAACACCCTCACTCTTCTTCTCTCCTCTTCACCCTTCCTTTTCCCTTCCTCTTCCTCTACTCTCCACCACCACACAACCACCACCACCACCACCATCACCACCATACAACCAACCTACGCCCTACTCACCACCACACCACCACCGGAGCTACTCTCCCCTTTCCCTCTTCTTCTCTCCACCTTCTACCACCACACAACCACCACCACCACCGGAGCTCATCATCCTCTTCCTCTCTCTCTCTCTCTCTCTCTCTCTCTTATGATTTCCCCGTTCCCTCTTCTTCTCTCCACCTTCTTCCACCACACCACCACCACACAACCACCACCACCACCGCCACCACCCACGACACCACCACCATGAACTCCTCTCTCCACCTACGAATTCCTCTTCACTCACCTATAAAAATTTCTTTCCACCTTCCACCACCACCACCCCCACCACCACAACCACCACAACCACAAAATTAATAATATAATATAATATTCATTAATAATATAATAATTTTTTGACAGTATTAATAATAAATATATATAAAAAACAAGTCATTCAGCACTGGACACGTGTCAACTTTTTTTTTTTGAAAAACTGCAGTCATTAGCAAGGGAATTAGCGAGGAAAAATTCCCTCGCTAACTAGCGACGGATTAAAATTCCCTCGCTAATCCCAGTAGCGAGGAGAGAATTAGCGACGGAACTGGTCCTTCGCTAATTCCCTCGCAAATGACCATTAGCGACGGATTTTGGTCATTTTGCGAGGGAAATTTCCCTCGCTAATGACCAGTTTTTTGTAGTGGTCAAGGCAGCCAGCGCCCATGAGGGCGCCTGGCAAGGCGCCAATGGGGAAGCATCAACCCGACGATCGGTTGCGCCTCCCTAAAATCCAAGACACGAGTCGACCTACTAGTTTCACGAAGTGACTTCGAACGTGTCACAACATCTGATGGGCGAGTTAAATTCGGACCGAGTTCTGATAAGCTGCCCCCAGAGTCCCACGAGGTGCGAAGTGAATTTAAACGTGTCACAACCTCTGATGGGCGAGTTAAATTCAGAATGATTCTGATAAACTGCCCCCAGAGTCCCACGAGGTGCGAAGTGACTTTAAACGTGTCACAACCTCTGATGGGCGAGTAAAATTCAGACCAATTTCTGATAAGCTGCTCCCAGAGTGTACACTGCCACAAGGCGCGAAGCGACTTAAGAAGTGTCACAACCTCTGATGGGCGAGTTAAACTCAGACCGAGTTCTGATAAGCTGCCCCCGGAGTTGACTTTGCCACGAGGCACGAAGCGGTATATCGCAACCTCTGATGGACAAGTTAGGATCAAACCCCTCCAGAATAAAAAAGCAGCCAGCGCCCATGGGAGCGCCTGGCAGGCATGAGGGCGCCTGGCAGGGCGCCAAGTGAGCAGCCAGCGCCCATGAGGGCGCATGGCAGGGCGCCATGTGAAGAACAGCCAGCGCCCAGGCGCCAAGTTAAAAGCAGCCACCGCCCATGAGGGCGCCTGGCAGGGCACCAACTCAAAGCAGCCAGCAGCCCATGAGGGCGCCTAGCAGGGCGCCAAGTCAAAGCAGCCAGCGCCCATGAAGGCGCCTGGCAGGGCGCCATGTGAAGAACAGCCAGCGCCAAGTTAAAAGCAGCTAGGGCCCATGAGGGCGCCTGGCAGGGTGCCAAGTCAAAGCAGCCAGCGGCCATGAGGGCGCCTGGCAGGGCGCCAAGGGAGCAGCCAGCGCCCATGAGGGCGCCAAGTTAAAAACAGCCAACACCCATGAGGGCGCCTGGCAGGGCGCCATGTGAAGAACAGCCAGCGCCCTGCCTGGCAAGAATGTGTGCCCAAGACCTTTCAACGCGTGTCAATTATAAACATAAGAAACAAGCTAGGTAAAGAAGAAACATAGACGTTTCAAAAGGTAACATAAATATTCGCGGACAATGACATCGAGGTCAACCCCGTTAGGGTAATGTGTAATACATCCATTAAGCAAGACACATAACGAAATTCGACAAGTCAAAGAAAAATTACACAATCAAAGCAACTAAGAAATAATCAGGGGGCAACGACATCGAAGTGAACCCCGTTGGAGTGGTATCTGACGATCCTCCCGTCTCGAACATCGTGTTCAAATTGAAGGACGCTCGACTCTAGAATGGCTTGCGGATACAAACACTGAACATGGTTAATCGCCTTATCGTAGGCGGCATAAGAAAAGTCTACAGCCTTCCCGGCCACCAACTGCACTCTGATCTCGGCCTCATCCTTCAGTTTCTTCATATTTTCCAGTTCGGTTTGGAGCTCCTCCACCCTCCTCTTGTACTCATCCCTCTTAGTAGAGGCTTCCGCCCGGACTTTCTGATAGTGACGAGCGGCCTCTTTGGCCCGGCTAGCGGATTCCAAAGCTTCATGAAGATCTTCCTGAAGTCGATTCTTATCCAATACAAGCTGATCCCTCTCCTCGCTCAACCCTACATAAAGGGAAAAACAACACAACATGCTTCAAGAGGCCTAAACTACAGATATGTTAAAAACTTAAAGAAATAAAACAAGAGGATTACCTGAATGAGATCCGCACCCCCTCTCAGCTCCCCACTTCGCATGCAGACTCTCCCCAGCCTTGACCATACGCATGGCAAGTTCGAAAGGGTGCTCCCAGACGTGGTCACGCTCTTGCGCAGTAAAACTAATTTACCCTCCTCTGTATCCTCAGGAGAGGGGCGCCTGACAGGAGAAGAGCCATCAGCAGGAGGAGAACGCTGGATACAACTTTTCTTGCGGTTGGATTGACTTTGGCCCCCCGGGTTGGTAGAACCAATTAGCGCCCCAGAGAGATCTTTGGCAGCCCGGCTTGGCGCCCCTAGACTTAGACGAGGTCCCATGGAGGGACGGACAGGAGCAGACGCTGCAGGAACCGGACTACTTGCCTCATCAGGTTCGAAACCTAAAGGTTTCCTCCTCCCGGCCTAAGAGGCCAATTCATCGAAGGAAAGTGGAGCGGCCATCTTATCTGCAAAACAACAATGAAACGAATCAGTAACAAAAGCATAGAGTTAAAAGGAGAAAATAAAGGCACACCAATCCAAACAAACAACCTAAGAGCTCAACAGCCTCGGGAATCGTTGAAGCATTTGATAGTTCGCCACACAAAATCTTTTGAGGCGTAGTGGACAAGCGACTGACAATCCTCCTAAGCATACTCAAAGTTCTCAGCTGGGAAACTGATAAATCAGACGGGAGGACGCGATAAGACCGAGAGGTGCGATGAGCATCAGCATTACACCACCCAAAATGAAACTTATCTCGGATGAAACACCCTTGTTCATAAAAAATGCACATGCTATCCACAGCCTTCGGACTAGAGGGGACGGGGTAGAAATACTTAAATCTCCAGTCATGCTGATAATCAGCAATTTGGACTAGAGGGGACGGGGTAGAAATACTTAAATCTCAAGTGAACAAACTCATAACGAGTAATGCCACCTGAAGACTGTCGACGACGCTACACTTCGAAGATAGTCAAGAAGACCCTCAAGTTGCACTTCCTTTGTAAAACTCTCATCACCAATTCGAAACACTTCAGGAAGCCCCATGAATTGGGGTTGAGCTGAGATGGAGCTATCTGGAAGTGGTTTAAGACTTCCAGTTGAAATGGTGAAAAGATGGGAGAAACCCGCGCCTTATAGATCACACTATGGAACATCATGAATTTCTGGCCATCAGGAACCCTGCACACTCTATCATTGGGGTCAACCACTTCAACCGGCTAGTCGCCTCCCAGTGAGTCTTGTAGGTAGCGGGGGGGCTCTTTCCCTGGAAGGTAGAAACTTCTGGTAGTGCGAACAGCACGAGCAACCCAGTCATAATTTAAACCACCGATCTCCACCACTTTGTCAGCCCGAAAGAAAAGCTAAAGGTCAGCCCGAATTACCTTAGTAAATGAGAAGCGGCGAAGCTCGTGGAAATGTTGAACAAACTCTGGTGAAAACAGAAGAAGCAATTTCCCTTGGTGCCAAGCAAGCCCTGAAATATCATAGAAAAGAAAAACAGGCTAAGAGACAGGACGAACAAACAAAAATAAAGAAGAATGCCAAGCACACGTCCACACAAGCCGGCACACAAGAGGGCGCCTGGCAAGCAAAGCGCCCATGAGGGCGCTGTCGCCAAGTGGCTTTAGTCTCAAGAGGGGGGTGAATTGGGATTAAAAACTTTTTAGATCTTTTGAAAAAAATTTTCCCCTTTTCAATGACTTAGATCAATTTTCGCGCAGGTTAAATGGAAGCGAAGGAATTAGAAAATAAAGCAATAAAGCATGCGGAGATTTATCCTGGTTCGGTCACAATCTTAGTGACCTACGTCCAGTCCTCACACCCTTGTGAAATTTTCCCCTAACACAAAACAACAAGGCTTACAGGTGCCTCGGAAAACCTTTACAGACTCAGACACTCTTCTCCTAGGATACCCCACCTATGAAGAGCCCTCAAATCTATTACAACAATAACAAGAGATACCCCACCCCTGTTACAACCAGCTGCCCCAGAAAGATACCCCACTTCCTAGTACAAACAGCTACCCTAGAGAGATACCCCACTCCCTAGTACAGATCACAACAAATAAACAATAACAAACGTAAAGACCGAAATACCTCTAATGTAGGCAGATAATACAACTTTTAGATTGCAACCCTTATCTAACTCTTGCAAAAGATCAGCTTTGACGGACCAACAGTGCGTGAAGAGCAGAAATAAAAGTGTGAAGAGTTTTTCTCAAAATGTGCTCTGATTCGTAAAAATAGGTTGGTGAGAAATGAACACAATGAGGCCTCTATTTATAGGCTATGAGAAAGAGAGGTTTACGTTGAAAATAATGTAGGAATCGATTACATTCTAAAAGGTATTGGATCTGGGAATCGATTCTTATGTATGACTTCTTTTAAGTGACAATCGATTTTGCTTTACTTGAGAAAGAGTAACAATCGATTCTTATGATTTAGGAGGGCTAGGAATCGATTTCATACTTAGTGGAATAATGTATGAATCAATTCTTGGCTTGCCTGAGATGTGTGGGAATCGATTTTCAGCTTAGTAGAAAAAGGTATGAATCGATTCTTCCCTTTAAAAAATATTTGCTTAGGAATCGATTATGCAAGGAAAAGGAAGTGATGTGAAATCGATTCTTTTGTTTTTGTAAACAGTGTGAATCAAATATATGCTTGTATGAATGGATTATATGCATTCTTGATGACCTGAAAATCGATTTCAGTGGATGTTTATAGAAGATGCAAATCGTTTTTAGCTTTCAAAAATACTTTTTATGTTAACGTGAGTATGCATGTATTTTGAAAACTTGTGAGAGTGTGTGAGACTTTGAGAGGCGAGCCGACCTTCGAAAGAGCTTACCCTTTTTCCTAATGACACACCCAAACCCTAAGGACTACCCTTGTATTTAAGGACTACTCTGAAACTTGAATCTTCAATTCTTGAGCTTGATTGTCTTGGATTGTGACTTTGATGCTTTGTCACTTTCATTAACTTTGGCCAAATTTTGGGAAAACTTTGGCCATCAAAACTTAACCTGCAATATTTGGTTACCTGCAATACAAGGTATCCACATTGTCCCCCTTTTTGATGATGACAAAACATTAACTCATCTCAAGGTGGGAGGTTAGTTCAAACAGATAATGCATATGTGTGATGCTCCCCCTATCATGATGCTCCCCCTGTTTTATTGACTATATGCATGGTGACAATGCTATGACAGATCTATATGCTCATTCTATATGCTTTGTGCAACCCTATATTTCTCTCCTCCTTTTTGTCATGATCAAAAGGGTCGACGTAAGATAGAGTTTGCGATTCGAATGACACAGCTATTTGAAGAACCATTGCAGATTTATAAGTGATCATCAAAAACCAAAAGAAAAACATATTTTGAAACCATGAAGAGAATATTTCATCAAGACAGGTAAAATCTAATTATGAGTTTCAAGATCTGTGAAGCAGTAGTTTAAGCTTCATATATTTCATGTTGCTTAGTTTGAAAGTTGGTGAAGGCAGCCGGAATATGGGAAGTAGAGTTTTGGAAAAATTATTCTAGATAAACAACGATTGTGAGCATGTATTATCGAAAAATACCAGGGCTAGCATTTGATTGTAAAATAGATTTCAAAAAAATAGCATTTCAACTGCAGAAATTCACAAGTCACAATTTCACTTAAATTCACATTTCTTTACAAAATCACTTTGAAAAACATTTAATTGAAAACTCATTTGAATAAATGAAGAACCAGGTTTTCTTTTGCAATGGATTTGTGAAAATATCAACTAGCTGATTTTGACGATTCAACTAACTCAATCACACAATCGCCTTTCTAACCATAACCTCTAAGAAGGTGATATATAATTTCTATATGCTTAGTCCTAGAGGGTTGACCAGAATACTTTGTTATTTTTCATGCCTTTATAGGTGTTGTTCTTAATGATGCATGAACCAAGATTGCCTGTTTCAATGATTACTACAACTTGATATACTATTCTTAAGTTCTACATTAAGCACATTTTCAAATAGAGGTGAATAAAACTTAACCAATCTAACCTTTACCAGTGATTCTTCCTCTATTTATCACAAGTCACATGACGGCTTTTTCCGGGGGTGAGTGTTAAGAACTTTATTACGTCTCCGGTCATGCGCTTTGAGTCTTTGCTGTCAAGGTATCAGTCTGCCCCCATACCTTGAAGCATACCTGCAATGATCTATAACAAAGTTCTAGGTACCCAAAACTCTTTGGGTCCTTGTGGGTTAGAGTTTGGTATGGTCCTTTTGGGAACCCATACCTTTTTCACATTTTGATTACCTCTTGCTCTGCAAATGGAAGCAGTGTGTCCAGGTTTACCACAATAATGACATTTAATATAAGGTCTAGTGGAAAACTTTTGTTTATAATGCATATGCCTTTTAATGGGATTGTTTCTAGGAGATCTATGATGCACATGTTGTAAGTTAGACAATTTTTCAACGGTCCATTCTAGATCATGAATTTTCTTTTCAAGTTCAACACATTTATCGCAAACATAATTTTTTTTAAAACATGCAAGACTATCATTTTCCTTTCTAAGTTCTAGTTGTTCCTTAGTTAAAGCAATAACATCATTTTGAAGATGAGTGATGACTTTCTTGGATTTATCTAATGCTTTAGCTAGTTTTAAGGATTTATCATGCAATTCAGTAAATGCTTCATACAGTTTATCATAAGCATCTTGCAAAGTTTAAGAGTTAGAAGATACCTTAGTTTCACTTTCGCTGTCGTGGTCGGCCATGAGAGCAACTTGATCTTTTTCAATTTCTGATTCATCTGATGAGTTCATGTCATTGTTTTCCCATGCTGTGTAGGCTTTTCTACTCTTGTTTCTCTTGGATCCATTTTTCTCAAACTTTGATCGTTTTCTTTGTAATTTTGGGCATTCCATCTTCATGTGTCCGGATTTGCCACATTCGTAGCAAGTTGGAGGACCGGATGAGCTTTCTTTGCTAGAGAACCTTTTTGAGTTGAAGTTCTTCCTTGGATAATTGTTGCCTTTCATGAACCTTTTGAACTTCCGAACCATAAGAGCCGTATTCTCTTCACTTTCATCAACCTCATTATCTGAGTTGTCGCTATCACCAAGCCGACTAGAACTAGATGCTTTCAGAGCTAAGCTTTTCTTTTTTTTCTCTGAATTTTCATGCTCAGCTAGACGGGTGAGCTCCAATTCATGCTCTTGAAGCTTTCCAAACAGAGTGGCAAGAGTCATAGTAGCCAAATTTCTTGATTCAATTATAGCAGTAACCTTGGGTTGCCATTCTCTATTCAGACACCTTAGTACTTTGTTGATCAGATCTTCAGCAGAAAAATTTTTTCCCAACAGACTTAGTTGATTCACTATGTGAGTGAACCTTTTCTGCATCTCTGGTATTGTTTCACATGTATTCATTCTAAACAATTCGTACTCTCTGGTAAGAGTATTTGCTCTTGCCCTTTTCACTTCACTTGTACCCTCATGAGTAACTTGGAGATTATCCCACATTTCTTGGGCAGATTTACAGTTTGAAACTCGAAAAAATTCATCAGCACTCAAAGCAGAAGTAATAATATTTTTAGCACGTAGGGTCCTTTTTATTGTACTTTTTATTGTAAGAATACCATCTACTATGTGCGTGGGGACATAGGGTCCTTTTTCCACAGCATCCCAAACATCTATGTCTACCCCTTCAATAAAGATTCTCATTCTTTCTTTCCAATATGTGTAACCTTTCCCGTAGAATCCCGGAGGACGGGTAAGAGAAGCACCCTCTTGCGTAGACCAACCTGAAGCCATTTCTCTTGAAGCTGCTAGGCCCTTTATACAAGAGTCTAGCTCTGATACCACTTGTTGCCAAGTGGCTTCAGTCTCAAGAGGGGGGGTGAATTGAGATTTAAAACTTTTTAGATCTTTTGAAAAACTTTTTCCCCTTTTCAATGACTTAGATCAATTTTCGCGCAGGTTAAATGGAAGCGAAGGAATTAGAAAATAAAGCAATAAAGCACGTAGAGATTTATCCTGGTTCGGTCACCTCCTAGTGACCTACGTCCAGTCCTCACACCCTTGTGCGATTTTCCACTAACACAAAACAACAAGGCTTACAGGTGGCTCGAAAAACCTTTACAGACTCAGGCACTCTTCTCCTAGGATACCCCACCTATGAAGAGCCCTCAAATCTATTACAACAATAACAAGAGATACCCCACCCCTGTTACAACCAGCTGCCCCAGAAAGATACCCCACTTCCTAGTACAAACAGCTACCCTAGAGAGATACCCCACTCCCTAGTACAGATCACAACAAATAAACAATAACAAAATTAAAGACCGAAATACCTCTAATGTAGGCAGATAATACAACTTGAAGATTGCAACCCTTATCTAACTCTTGCAAAAGATCAGCTCTAACGGACCAACAGTGCGTGAAGAGAAGAAATAAAAGTGTGAAGAGTTTTTCTCAAAATGTGCTCTGATTCGTAAAAATGGGTTGGTGAGAAATGAACACAATGAGGCCTCTGTTTATAGGCTATGAGAAAGAGAAGTTTACGTTGAAAATAATGTAGGAACCGATTATATGCTAAAATGTATTGGATCTGAGAATCTATTCTTATGTATGACTTCTTTTAAGTGACAATCGATTTTGCTTTACTTGAGAAAGAGTAACAATCGATTCTTATGATTCAGGAGGGCTAGGAATCGATTTCATACTTAGTGGAATAATGTATGAATCGATTCTTGACTTGCCTGAGATGTGTGGGAATCGATTTTCAGCTTAGTAGAAAAAGGTATGAATCGATTCTTCCCTTTAAAAAATATTTGCTTAGGAATCGATTATGCAAGGAAAAGGAAGTGATGTGAAATCGATTCTTTTGTTTTTGTAAATAGTGTGAATCAAATATATGCTTGTATGAATCGATTATATGCATTCTTGATGACTTGAAAATCGATTTCAGTGGATGTTTATTGAATATGCAAATCGATTTTTAGCTTTCAAAAATACTTTTTATGTTTACGTGAGTATGCATGTATTTTGAAAACTTGTGAGAGTGTGTGAGACTTTGAGAGGCGAGCTGACCTTCGAAAGAGCTTACACTTTTTCCTTATGACACACCCAAACCCTAAGGACTACCCGTATATTTAAGGACTACTTTTAAACTTGAATCTTCAATTCTTGAGCTTGATTGTCTTCGATTGTGACTTTGATGTTTTGTTTCTTTCATTAACTTTGGCCAAACTTTGGCCATCAGCTTTGGCTTTGTCTTTTTCATCATCTTTAGGTAACCTACAATACAAGGTATCCACAGGCGCCTGGTAGGGCACCAAGGTAGGAAGCACAAAGCGCCCATGAGGGCGCCTGGCAGAGCGCCAATGTCGAAACACAAAGAGCCCATGAGTGATTTGTAGAGACAAGATAAGCAGAAAATAAAATACAAGCAAACTGCCAAAGACATGGCCGAAGCAGGCTGCGCCCATGAGGGCGCCTAACAAAGCACCAAGGGTAAGGCCCAAGCAGGCAGCACCCATGAGGGCGCCTTGCAGGGCACCAAGGCAGCCACATGCAACAACACCAAGGAGGGCGCCTGGCAGGGCGTCAAGACAACAAAGAACTACGCCCCAGGGCGCCCAAGAGGGCGCCGAATCCCCTTTCTCAAAACCTGGCACAAGCAACGCCACAGGGCGCCCAAGAGGGCGCCAGATCCCATCTCTCAAAACCAGGCGCAAGCAACGCTCCAGGGAGCCCAAGAGGGCGCTAGATCCCCTTTTACGCGAAACCCCCTGCGCAGCGCAACAAGGCGCCCATGGCGCCCATGAGGGCGCCACATCCTGCGCCAAGAGACATCAACCAGATCAACAAGACAAAGCGTTCCGTGGGAGCCCATGAGGGCGCCAGATCCTGCGCCAAGAGGCAGCAACCGGATCAGCAAGACAAGGCGCCCTTGGCGCCCATGAGGGCACCAGATCCTGCGCCAAGAGGCAGCAACCGGATCAACCAGACAACACGCCCATGAGGGTGCCAGTTCCTGTCAAGAGGCGGCCTCCAAGACACCATGGCAAAGAGCCCAAGGCGCCCACGAGGGCGCCATCAACAACGCAATAGAGAGCAAAAATCAACACTTACCGACGAGAAGAAACGTTGAAGCAAGTAAATCCTAACTCCCTTCTCCCTTTCATGTTGGCGCTCCAAGATGGCTTGATCCCTACCCCTCCATAAAATTTCAAAGTGTGGACCACAAGACAAAGACTCACCTATTTATAGAAGATAGGCAGGTGAGGATAAAACTTATTATTTTTACTCTAGAGAGTAAAAACCTAAATACACGGTCGTTACAAAGACGTCGTCCCGCCCGACTTCACAAACTTGGCAAACCGACGAAAATCTTTCAAGCCAAGACCATCCTCCGGAATAATCTCGGCTTGGGGGGCAACTGTTCTGGACTGGACCAAGAGGTCCATCAGTAATTCCAGGGGGTGCGTATAGCAATTGGATATGGATCAGCCCAACCAATTCGGCCCATATCCACAACATAAAAGCCCAATACGCTTGGAGGGCTTAGATCGCCTCCAATGATCCGACGATCCACAACGAGCATCGATTTCCTATAAATACTTGCTCGCATAGCCATTTATACGGTACAGACTATTCCCTTGCAAACTCACTAGCTTATTCTCATACTGACTTGAGCGTCGGAGTGGCTTTGCAGGTACCCCCCCGGGCGCTCCTTGACCTCCTGCCAGGGCAGCAAGAGACCTACCAACAGCAGCCTACTAAAATACTGCTAGGTACAGAACAAAGTTCGTTCTCATTAGCCAGAGAACCAGTCAGCTCCAGTATGGTATAAGTAGTTCCCAACCAAGAGCAGCCACCTTTATCGTAATGCATAAAACTCCTCAATCGAGGAAATTCGCGAACACGTAGGATCTTATATGGGAACACACACGACAAAGAAAGAAGGGAAGGCTCTCTATTTATAGAATAGGAGAGTAGTCACCATTCATGTATGTGACATACTGGGTAATAAATTTATTCATGTATGATTTTCACTTTGCTCTAACGGACAGATTAAACAACTCAGTGTGTCTTTCGCAAGTTTTAAATCTAGAATCAAGATGAGATAAATAAGTGGTTACTAAGGAGAGATGGATTGCAATGTCAAAAAATTGATTAACATCATGAAGGTAGAGTCCTAAGTTCTTTCCTTAGTCAGTCAGTTCTTATCTAGCTTAGGAGCTAGAGCTTGTTTTAGCACTATATATATATATGCTAACGAGACAGTAAATTCAAGTATAAGGATCCTATAAGTCAGAAACTTAGCTCAAGGATATGCGTACATATGGTAAAACATAGACTAAGTATTATTCTTTGTCAAAGTTTAAAGATTTTGACCACCAACACGTCAGTGTTGCTACAATGTCCTTTCCTTTGTAACAAAACCAAGTAAGAAATCTAATAGTTAGATTTGTTAAGTAGTAGTCAGTTCATGTGAGTCTTCTCAATCGTTGACAGCCAGTTTCATCACTCAATAAACCACATCATGTGAGTTCATAAATAGTGTCTTCCGTGTTTCTCCACACAAACTACATTCCTATCCTTCTGATTCTTAAATCTCTAGTTTTTCTTTTTGATATGTCAAAATATTATTAAGGAGGCACAAGGGGTACCTCAAACCCGTTTACATCTCAAGAGTTCTTAAATCTCTAGTTAATTCAAGTGAGGTCAGTATAAGTTGCCAGCCTTGTTATTGGTTTATGCATGAAGTGCCGTTTGAAACTCCAAGAATGAGTTTACTCTCTTAGTTCGGATTACTGAAACAAGGTTGCTTAGCGATACATTAAGGAGTGCTCAAAACTCATGCTTGATTGTTTTGTTGTGTTAGTAGTATGTAATTTTTGAGGGCAAAAGTTTTTAAAAAGGTGGAGAGTTATGTAAAATTCGAAGTTTAGAGAGCCCGAATTAATACGCCTAATTTTTTTTGATTAACTTGCACGTTTAATATAATTTAGGAGATAATTGTGGTGCTTAGTCTAGTTACACGGTAAACCAATTATTTGTCATGATTGCTGTTAATAGTTGCTACATGATAATATGTTAGTTAAATCAACTTCGTTGATGAGATTTGGGGGTAGAAATTAGAAGTGAAATTAAAATTAGTTATATGTATTATAAAAGGGAGAACAAGTTAGCAATTAGGAAAAACTCCCTTAACAAACCCTCAATCCACCCTAAGCACCCTACACTCTTAAATCACCACCACACATACGCAAGTGATGTTAGAGCAAAGAAACAAGAGAGAGAGAGAGAGAGGCTTAAGAGAAGGAGAAGTCACTTTTTTTTTAAAGGTAACACAACTTTATTCAATAAAAATCAAAAGAAACATATTACAAGTAGAATGAAAGTAAATGTGTTGGGACATTTCTCATCCACAACCTAAGATCATCATCTCTAAGAGGACCACATAAGCATTAAAGACACTACTCATAGATTGTTTAGAAACTATGAAAACATAGACAAACCAATCACGCCAATCTAATTACAACCACACTATCAATAGCTTCTTCGCCTAAGCATTGTCAATCACTAAAAGAGAATCTCCCGTCTTATTCTCCAATCCATGTACGGATGAATTTTGACTTCTAAAAGGCACAATTCGACTATTTGTGTTCTCAGAATTCACCAAATTTCATTGGTATTCGGTAGCTGAAAGATACTTGGAGAGACCGAAGCAAAAGGTGCTAGTCACACAAGCCTCTTCAATCACTATGACGAGCTAAAACGCACACAGCAAAATACAAAACACACTAGAATCTCTGTGAGGACTTTTGACAAACAGTATGAGTGCAGCTCTATGTCGAGCTTGATTAAGGAGAAAAAGAGAAAGTAGAGCAACCATAGAAGCACCATACACAAGACTGAGCCTCGATAGTGTAAAAAACTTGTAGTAAACCCATGGTGGCATTGGGGGTGGCCGAAAGAGGATCAGACCAGCAGGCAAAAGAAATGCCAAACCCGGCTTGAGTTGTGAGAAGACAGATCTCCATGAACGCACAACCACACAAGGTTCATTCAAGACAGTGACATGGTGGAGGAGGCTCTCAAGGAGGTCGTGGCGGCACGGTGGAGGATCGTGACGGAAGCACAAGATCTCGCGAAAGAGTCACCGAGAAGAGCGGAGGAGCGATCATGGTCGAGGGAGAAATTAAATCTCGCAGTCACAAGGTTTGTTTGGGGCAAGTGTTTAGGGTTATCGTGATGGTGGTTGCTCATGAAGGTCGATGAGAAGAGAGGTGGAGGGAATGGTAAAGGAGATGTAATGGACATAGATCGATGGAGGTTGGGTGGCTGGTGTGGGGGGATTTCGGAGAGGGTGATAGGGATATGGAGAGGGAGGGGTTTGGTGGTTAGGCAAAGATGGGTTACTGTGGGCGTGAGGGAAAAGCGATGGGGGAGAACTGTGGCAAACCCCAACCAGTGGGAGGAGAGGGCCTCCACTAACCCTAGGGTGTTGAGGAGATATGGCGATCCTAGAGATAGGTAATAGCTTCTCTCTCATCAGCCTTTTTGGTGTTGGGTTAAGCTATGAGGAGAAGTCACTTGAGAGAGGAGAAAAGAATGGAAATCAGAGTTTGATTCACTCTGTTCTTATCAATCATCAACATAAATAAGCTATTTCAGAGTCTATTTCATATACAATGTTATCTAGTTTCCAATGGTTCAGAAATCATTTTGGTAGGATCTTTGTGAAGAAAGATATGAGCAAAACACCAATAAGATATCAAAAACGAGTTTTAGGAATAGAAGTTAGTATAAATTAGGAATAAAATATGAAATGAATTCGGATACTTTTTCCAATTTTTATGGAGATACCTAGGTCACATACCAACATAATCAAATTGGTCCCATGTCAAAATTCAAAACCAATATTTCAAAAAAAAATCATGCACTAAGACTGGTTTATGCAGAATTTTCATTAATTAAATTTGAATTCACACCCTTCAACTTTAAAGAAAATATTTCTCTTCATCCAAGTATACAATTACCAATACCTTCAATCAATGTTTGACCTTATTCAATTAGTAAGCCAGAAAAATATGAAAAACGAAGTTCACTCTATACAAATTTATACTCATGATCAACAAACAACTAATAAATGTACCAGCTTTAATAAAAAATTAATTTAACACCCAACAATTCACACACTATTTCTAACAAACACCTTGTAGGAAATTCATCTAATCACTTTCCTCTAGAACACATGCAACACCATATTTTTTTATCCTCAATCACTCAAAATCAACAACAATCATCATTCATAATATTATAAAATCTATCATAAGTTAAATGGAAACTTAAGCAAACTCTAAGAGAGGTTTTAAAGGGGATTCTTTGTTACCTCATGAACTAAGAAGTAATGATTGTGAGACTCTCAAATATGTGTTTTGGAAGTGGATTTAGGACAATATGATTAGTTAAGTCATGTTTTTATATGACCAAAATATATTTATATATTGGACCACAAATGTTGGTAGAAAAGTACCCATGCTTTAGAAGTACTCATGCTTTAGAAAAGTTTGTCCTATTAATTCCTTTTAAACTAGTATTTTTTTCTTTAAAAAGATAGTGCAAAATACATGCCTCAAATTTTGACAGCATATACTCACTTGCATGTATCTGGACTTATACTTCTTTGGTTGATGTAATAAATGTCTTAATACATAGAGTTATTTGTTTTCATAGTCTTGATGTGAAATGTAATATTTATAAATTTGCGAAGTTGTTGATATAGATAATAAATAAAATTATTTTATTGTGATCAATGTATTTATAGCAATTAAGCTTGTGTGAAACTATCAGGTTTGGTCTATATAATAGAATTCACTAATGACTTCTTATATTGGCTTTAAATTTTTTTTTTGTTGTGAGGGTTTTTCTTTTTTGTTGAATAGATGTAGTAAAGAGATGCAAAAAAGAATGAATTATCTAATCTGAAAAATAAAGTCGTTCTATCAAAAGTCAACTACTACAAATGGTAGAGGAAACAAATGATCCAAATGAACTACTATAAATGGTAGAGCAAAACAAGACTCAGAAAACTTCATAGTTATTTTCAATGCATATTCACATGTAAACTGAAACAAATAATCAATTATAAATAAAGGCCCGTGAAATTTGAGATTCCGTCGTAGTAGTAAAACTCTTGAAAACTTTACAATAACATGTTCAATATATCAAATAAAAAGGACAAATGAGCAAATATTAAGGCATGATTGCATCCTTCGTTTTTGTACATAAAGCATAAAGTATCAATTTAGGAAATTATTACACTTCAATAACAATAAAAAGAAATTTTTACAAGTGAGTGCAATATTTGAATCAATTCAGAGTGCAATACCACATATGATTATATTGGGAAACTTTTAAAAGCATGTATTGGTGCGTCATTCAAAAGGGATGCACCACATAACTAGTACGAAGATAGTTAAAAAAAAACATAACATATCAATGTTAAATTCATATCGTACGGGTAATGAAAGTGATAAGACTCTTATTGAAAAGTTTTACTCTTAATATTTGAAAGCTAAATTTTTGTTTGAAAAATTATGATGAAACTCCAAAATAAATTTCACTTTTTATGAAGGAAAAACTTATAATTAAGGCAAGGGACTCAAAGTTATTTCAAAGGTGCTTTTAGGGTGAAAGGACAAATCAAATCATTCACCATAGGATGTAGTCTAAAAACTCATCCACGGTTGAGATTTTATACTGGTTGATTCAATCTTAACCACTACTAGTATTTTACACATATATCCTACGGTCAATATTAGTGGTTCATCGGTAAAAGATTTGATTTGCTTCTTCACCCTAGAAGCACCACTATTTCAATACAACATTGAGTCATTTTCTTTCTTTTTAAAATTATTTCATATACCGATAATTTTTATTCTTCTACTCCTTTCCGGCTAAAAGATCTTTAGTTAATCGTGAAATTTTATGCAGTTAGAGGTTTTCTATATCTAGGGGTGGAGCCAGGATTTGAATTTGAGGGGTGTTGATATCAAATTGTTTGACTTAATAAAAAACCTACATTTAGAATATATGCATAAAAATTAATTTTAACTAATATTTTTTGAGTAAAAAAATATACGTCACTATATTACTTTAGTTATGTCCCTCATTGTTGGTTGTCTTGACAATTTCACCGACATGGACACATCAAAAATTTAATCATAATAAACATACAAGAGAGTATATTATTTTTTCAGGATGACCGTAAAGTATTTTTGATATTAGTATTTTGGGGTTACCATGACATTAATGGCACCCCCTCCCTCCGCCACCGTCTATATCATTCGTATTGGTGAAGGAAATAGATTTCTCATTTAAAAAATTTTATAACAAGTAAATGTAAAAGAAAATCATGTAAATAATAGAATACTCTATATATAAACTAACTCCAAGACAAACATTTTACATGAGCAAAAATGGCGTCACTATTTTTTTTTGACAAAAACAATGGAGTCACTATTAACTTCCTCCCCCTCTAAACAAAAGTTTATTACCGCTAACCAAATACACGAACATGCGCCAACCAAATTATATATTTAACCTTATTTCATTTTAATTTTTTTTGACATAATTTCATTTTATGTATTATTGACTATTGTTTTATAACTGTCATTATTATACCAAATCAATCAACAATATACATATAAAAAGAACAATCTTAATACAAACAATCAATAACATAAATCCTTTTTAGTACGTTGTTGTCCACCTTATTCTCCTCAATTACCACCCGGATCCGAGACCAGTTGTACATCTAATTGGGATCTGATCTCAATTACTCCTTGGATCAACCATTGTTGTAAACCGTATCCTTTATTAGTACGTTGTATGCATTTCTCCTCATTTTAAATGGTTGCTGCACAGGTTCAATCATTCGAAAAATCGGTTCAGTCCCAGTAACACCTAATTCCGGAAAGAGAAACAAATCTGTTGCATCTGCCATAACATGCACCGCAGCGTCACACACGGTAAATGAGACGCACGCTGACTGACATGCAGAGAGTACACGCAACCCCATCACCTGTAACAGGTCTAATGGGGAGCATGGCCATAGAGAGATGGCCGCATCACCCATGTGGGGGTTAATTTTCCTGTTCTGAAACCCTAGCAGAGCCGGTGTGACATTGTAATCATGTTATTAAAATAACTAATGACATGATTAACAAATCAACAAAAATACAAGTTGTTACATTGTACTTGAACTTGAAATGGTTGTTTATTGAATGGAAAGAAAATAGACACACACACGAAGAATAATATATTTTCTACAAAGTATAACTTCAAGAATTAGAATAGAATAATTATATAGTTCTCAGAACAAAATAATAAAAATTAATAAATGAAAAATTGAATTCAAAATGCGAGAAAAAAATTATTATGTTTAAAATAGAATACTAAAAACTTGAATTAAAGATACTATTATAATAATAATAATAATAATAATAATAATAATAATAATAATAATAATAATAATAATAATAGAGTTCTACTAAAATAGAATATAGTAAATATTGCCAGACACCTACAAATATAACATGTAACCTATGCTCAAGCTAGTTTTATTTCAATGAAATTGCTACTTATCGGAAAAAAAGAAAAGAATTAAACCTGAGATGTTAAAAATCTACGTACTTAATTAATAAGATAATATATATATATATATATGAAGTAATTAAACTTTCGACGTGACTGTTAGCTAGCGGAGAGCACGTCCGTCCGCCGCCGCCGTGGGGGGGGGGGGGCTTCCTGTGAGCTTCTTCCCCCTTCCAATCTGAGTTTCGTCTCTGCTTCCTCCAACGAATCGTGAGGTGATTCGGTTTGATTCGGAGCGATTGCGAGTTGTTGAATCTGGGTTGGTTCTGCGACTGACTCGGTTCTGGGTGTGGATCTGTGTTCGCGATTGTGTTCCTGCGAGTTGTGGGTTGTGCGATCTGCGACATCGAAGGTGGTTGAATCTGGGTCGGTTCTGCGACTGACTCGGTTCTGGGTGTGGATCTGTGTTCGCGATTCCTGGTTGCTCAAGACTCCTCGTGGGCTGCTCTGATCCTGCTCGCGATCTTCTCTGATCCTGCTCCAGTGCTCGCGATCTTCTCTGCTGGATCTGTTGGATCTGCTGGATCGGTTGTGGTTTGGTTTTCAGGGCTGGATCTCTGCGCCTTGTGCTCTTGGATCTGTTTGTTTTGTTTTTAGGGATGGATCTCTGCGTCATTCACTGCCCCGCGGCACCGCCCTCTCTGTTGGACTGCCCGTTCTGATCCTGCGATTGTTCACGGTTCCTCTGCGCCGCACAAAGTAGCTTCCCCGCGGCGTTGCTGGTTCACTACAAAAAAACTAGTCATTAGCGAGGGACAGTTCCCTCGCAAAATGACCTGATTCCCTCACTAATGGTCATTTGCGAGGGACTTAGCGAGGGACTGGTTCCCTCGCTAATTCCCTCCTCGCAAATGAGATTAGCGAGGGAAGTTGGATCCCTCGCTAATTAGCGAGGGACTATGCCGTCGCTAGTTCCCTCGCTAATGACTGCAGCTTTTCAGGTGATGGGACTCAGTTGTAGGGGTTGGTAAATGCGCAGGAATTAGCGACGGATTTTGCCCTCGCTAATTCCCTCGCTAATTCCCTCGCTAATGACTGCAGTTTTCAAAAAAAAAATGACACGTGTCCAGTGCTGAATGGCTTGTTTTTTTATATATATTAATTAATGAATATTATATTATATTATTAATTTTGTGGTGATGTGTGGTGGTGGTGGTGGTGGCGTGGTGGTGGTGTGGTGGTGGTGGTGGCGTGGTGGTGGTGATGGGTGGTTTAGAGTAGAGAGAAGGAGAAGAGTAAGGGAGAAAGAAAGAGAGAGAGAGAGAGAGAGAGAGAGAGAGAGAGAAGAGAGAGAGAGAGAGAGAGAGAGAGAGAGAGAGAGAGAGAGAAGAGAGAGAGAGAGAGAGAGAGAGAGAGAGAGAGAGAGAGAAAGAGAGAAGAGAGAGAGAGAGAGAGAGAGAGAGAGAGAGAGAGAGAGAGAGAGAGAGAGAGAGAGAAAGAGAGAAGAGAGAGAGAGAGAGAGAGAGAGAGAGAGAGAGAAGAGTGAGAGTGGTGGTGGTGGGGTGGTGGGTTGGTGGTGGTGAAGAGTAAGAGAGAGTGAGTGAGAGTGGTAGGAGGTATGTGGTGGTGGTGGTGTTGGAAGAGTGAAGAGAGAAGAAGAGTGTGAGAGGAGGTGGTGATGATGGTGGTGGTGGTGGTGTTGGAAGAGTGAAGAGAGAAGAAGGGTGTGAGAGGAAGTGGAAGGGGGAAGAGGAAGGGAAGAGGAATGGTGAAGAGTGAGTGAGTGAGTGAGTGAGAAAGAAGAGTGAGGGTGTAAACGGATATATAGGAAAAAAAAAAATTTGCGAGGGAATTAGCGAGGGAACTGTCTCATCATCTGAAAAGTTAACGTTAGCGAGGGAATTAGCGAGGGAACTGTCCCTCGCTAATTTCTGCACCTTTACCAACCCCTGCGCTGAGTCCCATCATCTGAAAAAGCAAAATTTAGCGAGGGAATTAGCGAGGGCTGTCATTAGCGAGGGACAGTTCCCTCGCTAATTCCCTCGCTAATGACAAAAAAATTGACAGCTCTATGCCCTCGCTAATTCCCTCGCTAATGACTGTTTTTGCGAGGGACAACAAGTCCCTCGCTAATGTCCGTCGCTAATCAGTGTTTTTTTTGTAGTGGTTTGGATCTGCTTTTTGGTGGATCTACGTGCCTTAGGAGGTTCATGGTGTGCCTCTGTTTCGCGGTTGCTTGCTGTTTTGTATCGCGAAGGGGTCTATGTACTAATCGCGATGGTGGCTGGTCTTGTTCCACAGTCACGGTTCCATCCTGATGCAGTTTCCTTGTCCCTCGTTCGTTGATCTCTGCTGGTCGTCGTTGATTTGCTCATCGTCGCTTGAAGTCATGCTTGGTTGTGTCACAGTGTTGACTGGTGGCACAACGCCGTGGTGGTAGCCTGATTCGACGACCTCGGTCAAGCTCGGTCGTGTCGCGGTGTTGGCCGGTGGCACGGCTTCGCGGTGGTGACTGGTGTTTCGGCGCCGGGGGTCAGGAGGTGTGCTGATACGGTGGGTGCTGATTAGGTGGGTTTTCTTTCAGATTTGGTTGGAATCCGGGTGTGGTGGGTGGTTGCTGATGCGTTGCTATTGTTCCTTTTGCTTCTGAGCCCCTTCCCAATCCCTGGGCCTCCTCCTTTACCCTCGATCTTTGGAAGGGCACTTAATGTGAGGATATTGAGGTGGTGCAGGGTGCTTGGCGCGTGCGTTCAGTGGGCGATGGATGATGGTCGTGTGTTCGGCATTTGGGTCCATTGGCCGACAGCTTTCAGTTAGCAGTTCTCTTCGTCGGGCCTCCCCTTTTGCCTACAACTTCGAAGCCCCTTCCCAACCGTCTCCTGGCCTCCACCTCTAAACCTCGATCTTTGGGAGTGTGCTTAATGTGAGGATAGTGAGGTGGGGCAGGGAGTGGGGTTGTTGTGGGTGTTCAATAGGCGGTGGGTGAAGTGTGTGGGGGTTCATCGGGTCTTGACCTGCTCTCTTCTTTGGGTCGTCCTGGTCGCCTTAGAATTTCTTTTTAGAGTTCTTTGGTTGTGTATTTTAGGAGCCTTTTTAGGCTTTCTATTCTTGTCATCATTGCCAAGGGTTTTGGCCTAGTCCCCTCTTGTGGTTTGCCATATTTTCTTTTTACTTTTAATAAATTCGGGCTTCCTGCCTGTTTGTTTAAAATATATATATATATATATATACACACACACACGAAGTTGAAAGCTACTGAGCCGCAGACAAATTGTTGAGTTAAAGGGAAAGTAATTATAACTTAATCATTTTGTACCAATATGATTTCTGAGCTTTATACAACTTAATCATTTTGTACTATTTTTGTAAATGAAATAAATGAACTTTGTTGAATTTTCACATTACTTTCCTTAGTATGTTATTTGAATTTTAAGTGTGAGCTATTTGAATTTTAACTCACTAACTAGCCACGGTGCCCGTGGTACCCACGGGTATTGAAAATTTTGTTTGAAATGATTTCGGTACAAATTAGGTTACTATTTTAATTTTTGACGAAACAAAATTGGTAAAACTGGATTGAAATATCTTCTTCACGGGTCTTTTTAATTTTTATTAAATAATCACGGAAAAAAAACTGGATCGAAAATCATATATATTTTTAATTAAAGGATATTTATATAAAAAATTGTTTAAGGAAATATTGCGGGGAAAAATATGTTTTAGGGAACTAACTTAATAAAAAGAGAGGTACATAATTTACATTCTATTGTACATACGAACCCTACTTTTTTTTACAACAGATAGGAGACTCAGGGGTGGACACCGGTCGGATTCGGTCCAAAAAACGACCATCCACCAGAAACCGACGAGTGTAAATAGCCACCCGTCTCCGACCATTTCCAACTTCGGTTTGTGCGGGTCTCGGTTTGACGGTTTCGCGGTTCCAGCGGGTAGTTCCTGGCGGGTTAACAAGAAGAGGAGAAAAAAGAGAAACCAGAATCGGTGGTGGTGACTTACCGTCGTTTCTCAGAGCAAAGCTTTTATCATGTTATCAATGGCGTTTTTTTTCAGGTTGAAGAAGCATACTTGAATAGTTGAAGACGTACGTTTTATTGTTTTAATACAAAAAGTAGCTTTTTCAGAGGAAAGATAATAAATTAATGTTTCAATGGCAAAGATAATAAATTAATATTTTTGTGTGGCAGACTACCAGTACCCATATGCACCTCGAGTTGTTGAATGAAAATATTTAATATTAGCTTATACTTTATATAGGCCTAGTTTAGTTTGAGTGTGTCAGTAGAGAAGAAAAGTACTCCAGTGGAAAAAACAGAGCACTGTTCTAGAAGCCTAGAAGAGATAAAAATGTGTGCAGCTGGCACATCGAATTAGCTAAAGATATAATCGGTCGGTTACGGGTTCTGTTGGATCTAAAACATGGAACTGATTCCGACCGTTAAACTCAATGTTACCCGTTTACTTTCAACCGATTTACCCGAAGTCCGAATCAAACCGACCGCTCACCAAAATTCTTGCACGGATATGGCGGATTCGGTCGGACAATATTTTTCTGTCCACCCCTAGGAGACATAGGACCCTACCTGCAGACACACAAATAGGATATTAATAAACCGTGATTAGGATATAAAAAGAGAGGTACATAATATGTAACAACACTAATGAGGAAATAGATTGATATGTTCTATTTTAAATATTACTATTTGTAAGTCTGATAACAACTAATACACTTTTGGTTTAGGAAACGCGGCGTCTGCTCAGCGAGCCAGGTAACTTCTTATTCGCTCTTTCCCTTTGTTGCTTTATTTGACATTTTTTTGTAAATAAATGTTAGTGGTTAATTAGTTAAAGAAATAGGATTTGGCAGTTGACAATTTCTGTCGTGAACATAGTGCTTTTGTTGTTCGCCATCAGTTGAATTAGTAGTGCTTGTCCATGTAGTTTGTGTCTTCTGAGATACCTTGAATGTTATTTCCATGGTTATTTAGTAATTCAAGTTATGATGCAAGAGTTGTTATGTCGTATATTTTTCTCTTTATTCTGCTAATTATTTAATTCTCTTAGTCTAATACTACTATAATGATTTGCTATTGCAACACCTGGAATTAGCGCTTCACCTTCAGAAGAAAATATGCGATATTTCAATGTGATGATCCTTGGGCCAAGCCAGTCACCTTATGAAGGTAGTATCCGGTTTAGTATCCAGTTCAACAGCATGAGCATGCTTCCTGAAAATGCTTAATAATATATTGTCTGAGTCTCTGTTTAAACAATACTTAATGATAACATGGAATGAATTTCCATTTGATTTAAGGTATGTTTAAGAACTAAGAAATATATGGAGAATTCCTGCAGACAGTTTTTATTTACAGTTGAAGTCTACTTGTGGCCTTGTTAGATAGAAGATTGCAGATAATTTTCTTGAAGTACTATGTGTGAATGTATGGAACCCAGCTAAGAGAAGTGGGAGATTGATATGATATGAAAAGAACAAATTTTATTGAAGACTGAAAATAGGAGATGGATCTTACTCCAAGTTAAGAATTAACTAGGCTATGATTTTCAGAAAAAAAAAACAGCATACAGATTTTTAATAATAGGCTCATAGGGGCTAGCAGAGGATAACCATTAGTTAGGTGTGGTTTGAAAGGCTCAGGGGTGCCAACAGAAGTGCCTCAGTGTGTATGAAAATCAAATGCAAGACAATTAAGTACAAAGTCAAGTTCTGCAGACTAATGCAAGCAAGGAATACACACAATATATAAGAAAGTGTTTAGGCTCAAACCTCACAGTTAGGATTGTAGAGATGGAACTTAAGAGATGCTGCTCACAGATGATAAAGAACTTCCGCAACCTTTGTCATGACCCCTGCTATTACTTGATGATAAAACTTGAAGTGCGAGTGTCAAAAGGAAAAATGCAAACATGCGACCCCAAATGCCACACATCATCACTATTGAAGCTGCTTTAACAAAACAAAAACAAAATATAGGGCAGTGGTGCCTCAATATCACAGAGTAAGTTATACTAATAAGTACAGACCAAAGTGCGAAATAGAGTCAAAATAGGGAAAAATACAACCAAAAGTGCAAAATAAAATGTCTGAATAAAAACAAGAGAATGATAAATGAGCCTCCTGCTCAAGGGAATGAAAAGTGGCGCTCACCAGTGGGTTGCCTCCCACCAAGCGCTTCTTTAACGTCACTAGCTTGACGTTTGTCATCCCACTATTAAGGTGGCTGATATGACACAAAGAAAACATCATCCTTCTTCTTTCGCTTCTGGGGCAGGAACATCATGAATTTGAAACATAGTTGTAGATGCTTCCATACCCTTTTTAGGTGAAGGGTGATGAATAAGGCATAGAAGGAGTCTAAGTATATGTCAATCTCCTCACTTCTATCCTCCTTGCTACTTGGAAGAATAATAGGAACCATGATTTGTTGGTTTTTTTCTTGTTGGGTTTTCACCCCTTCCCCACATTGGGAGCTTTGATCTTCCCTCCAAACTACATGCTCCTCCATTTCAATCTTTTCTTCTTCCTCATCTTCCTTATCCTCCCCAGATTCTTCTTTTGTTGGGGCTTGTTCTTCTTGTTCCTCATTGGTAGTGCATAACCATGGGTAATTTTCTGATATAGTTACCCACTCATCATCACAGTTGCACTCCACAAGATACTCCCCACAAGAATCGCAAAAGGTGCGTGTCACACATTTTCCATTCAAGTGGGGTTCTTCACAAAAATTACCGCTAAGTGAGGGTGGCGTGGACTCTATGTGCTGAGGTTGGTCAATTTGCGGCTCATGTGGCTTCCCCATGTTTATCATTTCTTGTTCTTGGGGCTGGAACAGAGTCTTGGACATATGCATAAACTCGGCCAAAGTATCTTCCAACCGAGAAGCTTGCTCTTTAGGCTGGAAGATAGTCTCAGTCATTTGCCTAAACTGGGCCAAAGCATCTTCCAACCGAGAAGTGGATTCCATGATTTTTTTTTTTTTCGGGACAAACAGCAATTCTTTCGAACTTTGCCCCTGCTACACAGTTCACTGAAACACTTCAACAAACCGTTAACAAGTCCAACACACTAACTAAGTATCTAAATAAATAAAACAAAAATTAAGTACTAGAATAAAATAAAAAAAAATAAAACAACTAAGAATTAACTCAATTGCCTTATTGACAATGAAATCAACAATCCCCGGCAACGGCGCCAAAAACTTGTTAGGACTTTGGCAAGTGTACCAAATGTCGTCGCAAGTAATAAAATACGGTAAGTAACCGGTCGATTCCACGGGGATTGTGTTTTATTATCAATAGGCAAGTAAATTAATCCTTAGACGTAATAGTTGGATGAAAAGTGAAGTAACGGTAAAACAAAGCAACGTCTGTAAACAATAAAATAAAAGCGATTAGGGGTCGAATCTTCTCCCCTCACCTATCCTATGATCCTTCAGTTAATCTCAAATTGGTTGTTTAAATTACCAGATTCAATTCACAAAATTAGGTTAAGGACAATCCCTTGCCTCAAAACCCCTTTTACCTAATTGAGAAACCCTAATCCCTTAGGTGATTCATGCCAACAGGTAAAGCAATAAACGCAAGAAATAGAGAATTCACATATCCAATCCCAAATTCCTATGGTGATCACAAGTATGTGATCTACTACCCCATATCAAGAATGTAACCCATATCCCTATGTGATCACAAACCCTAATTCATTACAACTAGCATATGTAGAAGTAAAGCATTACACAAAGAGGCATAGACTTATGATAAATTAACCAAACAACTGAATCAACCATAACAAAGTAATCAATAGATAGGTTTGGGGAGAGTCATCTCTCCCTAATCAAAACAAACTACATGGACAACATCAAGGAAAGAGAAGATAGAAATAAGGAGAAGTTACACATAGAGGAACCCATGAGAAGTCTTCAAAACCTTGTTCCCAAGTGATTAGAAGCTCCCAAAAACGCTCCCAGCTGCTGCTCCAAAGTATGGCTCAGATCCCAAGACGAAGTCCCTTCAAAAATTGCTGAAACTGCTTTAAAAACCCTAATTTTCACGCACCATCGCGACGCGGCCCGTGTCCGTCGCGTCGCGACAAAAGACAGAAGCTTCAGGTCTCGCAAAACTGCTTCAGGTCGCGTCGCGAACCCTCCTGGTCGCGACGCGAAAAACAACAGAAAGTTCTGACTCGCAAAATTCCTCCAGATCGCTGCATTTCCGGGCAAGTGTCTGGTTCGCCGAAAGATGCCACAACCAATTAAGAGGTCTTCAAGTCCCATTTAGCTCCAAAAGTGAAGGAATTACTTACAATTGAACTTCCTACTACAATTATCTAAAACTTAACTAAATCCCAGATAATGACTGTGATACAATGAAAACCCTGCACAATTGGTCCTAAAAATGCCTAACTTACATCATATAATTGAGAGTCAACAGAGAGAGAGAGAGAGAGAGAGAGAGAGAGAGAGAGAGAGAGAGTAACAGAATTTAGTTACACAAAAAAACTGAATATGCACAGTGTATTATTCACACATTCTGCATTGCATCACTGTGGATGCTACTTATATACTCAGCCCATGACATCATGCTGAGTCAGCAACTAATAGAGAACATACAATCAAATCAAAGTAAAACTTCGACACAAACAAACTATCTTTCGACAGCTGATCAGTTCTTGAAGTCGAACTAGCTTGCTTGTCGAACCTAGCTTAGTCGAACTAGCCTAATTTAACATAGTCGAACTAGACAGTCGAACTAGCTTACTTATTTAACAATTTTTACAAATTCAATCGGATCTAGGTAAATCCGCTTTTGATTAATCACAAATCCCGATTGAGTCAAAATTATGGGGGGTATTTTGGGATTTTCATATTTGATGGGGGTATATTGTGATGGGGTGGGATATAAAAAAAGACCCAAATAAATTTACACAATGCAACTCAATGATGGGCCGAACTGGAGATTATCAGCGCACATGAAGACATGTGGAAATGGAACGACATTCGTGTAAACAAAAAAAAGCAACACGTAGAATAAATGATAGGTTGTTGCATGGTAAATAAGAAACAAATAAAGTAAGAAATGCATAAGTTCTATTGAGAGGAGACTGTGAATAACATTTTCCACCGAGTGGCAAAAAAAGTTGCCCGAAAAAAATATCTCTCGTTACATGTGCATTAAAATCAAATTAGGCGGTGCGTGAAAATGTTGTTAATTTGTTTGAAGAAAAACAATAGTTGCCATAACCCAAAAAGGACTTTAGGAATGGAGAAATCCGACAAAAAGGGATTTTTTTTAGGGAATAAGCTACTGGCAATTAATTAAGTGACAGGTTAAAGAACCTCAACAAACACAAAATGGAGAAAAAAGACGTAAAAAATAAAATAGCCCTTGTTTTATAATTTTAAAAAAAGTGGGACATACCTCATCTTGTTGTTTGGGTTTGAGTATCCCTAGTGCTCATTCAATGAAATCTTTGCTTATCTAAAAAAACGGTTTACCATAAGGCCGCAAAAAAAAACACCGTATATAGCGGGCCAATAGAAAATTATTACCCAAAGAAGAAAATTGTAACATCCAAAATAATTAATAGAATTATTTGGATGTTAACCAAATTAAATTATTTTAGTGCTTGACTAATAAATTTATTGAGTGCTAAAATTAATTATTGGTTGTCATAGGATCACCGGTTAATTCGGGGCAAACATGATTTGGAAACAAAATCAGAGATTAAAGGCAATGTGGTCATTTGACCACATTACCACTTAATATATATGAAAAGAAAAGAAAAGAATTATAGGAAAGAAAGAAAAGGAAGCGAGAGACAGAGAGGAGAAATAGAGAAAAGAAAGAAAAGAGAAGAGAAAAGAAAGAAGGAAACGAAGAGGAGAAGAGAGAAGAGGGTGGGGAAACCTTCACCACATTTCTTCTTCTTGGTTCCATTAGAATCCATTCATCATCCTCTTCAATTCGGTACAAGAATCATCAACAACAACTCACCCTCCACAATTCTACCATTTTCGAATTTAAGTGTAAAAGAGAGGTTTTGAGAGCTTTCTCCTTCCTTTGGGAAGTTAGGAAACTTGGGAAACACAAACAAGAGGTTGGGTACTAGTTTGGAGTGAAGGAATCAAAGATTGGAAAGTTAGGGTTTGATTGTTAAAAATTGGGGTTTATGTGAATAGGAGCAATTTGAGGTTGGAGATGATGAATAGTGTTTGATGAGTCAAGGATGATTAGGAACGAACCCGAAGCGTATTGAGTGCGGAATGAAGTTCAATTTCGCGAATTGAAAGTTGGTTGGTGATAAGGGTTCGAACGGTGGGATTTCGAAGAATTCGGTATTTCGGTCGAAAAGTTGTCTCGTGATCGAGTGGAAAGCTTTGGGAGCGGATGCGGATGTCGCCAGAACGTGGAGTTGATTCGGGGAGCGTTCATGTGGTTATGACGGAAAAGCAATTTCGCGGAAAGTCTCGGCTATTTGTTATTTTCATCACAATCGGTGAGTTTTACTCACGTTTAGGATTGTTTCGCTTTGAAAATGAATTTTGTGTTGATTGGTTTCGAAAGATTTTGACTCAAAAATCGTTATTTGGAAATATGTCGTATTTTGATAAAATTCGTTTAGAATGAGTTTTTGATTTTTTTTGATTGATTGTGTGATATTGATTGAATCTGTTTTTCTGGTTGTTTGGACTGTTTTCAATCAGGACAAGAATCGGAATTGAGCGGAATAGCGGATTTCGCGAGAAACCGCAAAATCTGCAATTTCTCAGCATCCATCGCGACGCGAGACGCATCCATCGCGTCGCGACCCTCCTTAAAATTTTGCAACGAAATGTTTCTGATGTTTTTCGCGTCGCGACGGAAGCAGTTCGCGTCGCGACGCTTTGCCGTTTTTCAACAACTGTACACTGGTTTTGTTTTCGCGATAACTTTTGATCCGGGAACCCGATTGAGGTGTACTAAGATACGTTTGAAAGCTTATTCTGAGGCCTAACTGAATATACAATTTAAAAGGTAAAATGAACTGTTTTTGAAGTTATAAATGGTTTTAAAAGCGGAGAATTAGTATGCGAGAGCAAACATAGATTGTGTTTACGATACGAACTAAATGTTCAACTATCGGTCTAATGTAAATGAACTAAATGTTCATGTGAAAGTAGATATATATATATATATATATATATATATATATATATTATATCGAGTTTGGTTGACGACCCATGGGACTAACATACTAGGCGGGGTAGTCATGCACCCTTACCCTAGGCCCTGTGCCATTAGGGAAAGTACTATTGGTAAGGGGGTTCTCTGGGATTTCAGCGTTCGCGCAGGCGGTGTTACGTTAAAAGTTTGTTGTGCGTTCACCGGGGTTTAGCGTTTGCGCAGTCAGTGTCGCATTGAGTTATAACACGTTCACCGGGGTCTAGCAGTAATGCAGTCCGTGTCGTGGTGAATGTTTGTTGTATGGTTCATCGGGGTTTAGCTCGCGCAGTCGGTGTCGTGTTGAAAGATAATGCACGTGGTGATGAACTAAGCCACGAATGATAGATAGTCCTATAATACGGTTTACCGGGTTTTAGCGTTCGCGCAGGCGGTGCCGTGTTAGGTTAAAAGGATTCTTAATTGGACCGAGAGCGTAGATAGGGTTCTCGGTAGAACTCACTGAGATTGTATCTCATTGTTTATATGTTGATGTTTTACAGAGAAGCAGGGAAAGAGGAGATCCGAGAGGCACGAGTAGGTTTGTGCTCGGAAGGTTGCTGAAGACTTAGCTTTTATGATTAAGTTTATGCTTTCCCTGTTGTCTATGTATCATAACTCTATGTACTGAAACACTATGTCTTTAGTGTTACATCTTTCTTCCGCTTTCTTGTATGATACTGAATACTATAGTTGCTGATGGTTTATGGTCTGAGAACCGTATCGTCTTGTTTGTGTATAAGACTGTTTGGTTTATATTCAGCGAAAAATTATAGTGATATTCAGTGTCTAGGGAGGAAATATATCTCTGATGTTTTAGGGATGGTACATTTGGGTATTTTTACTAAATAAAAATACCGGGGTGTGTCAGTTGGTATCAGAGTAGTTCGACCTAGTCGGACTTAGTTTAGGGTTGAGTCGTTTCCTTGTTAGTCCTTGTTGTAATTATACTTGTGATGCTAAGAGACATTGAGCCTGGTCAACTCAATACTTAGTGCATCATAAGCGGAATTATGGCAGGATGATCAAGACGCAATCCTCAACCAAGACCGGAATCTCCAACCGGTGCATCCTCAGGGAAGGTGACATGACGGTGGAAGAATACATCGCTAAGTATGAGAAGTTGTCTCGGTTTTACCAAGTGGTAAAGTATGCTCCGAATGAGGAATGGAGGATGAAGATGTATAAGATGGGCCTTCATGCTTATATGACTCAGGGTCTTAGTTCTTATACTCTCGCCAATTATGCTGCCTTAGTACAACCAGCCTATGTCTCCGAGGATGATCTCAAAGGGAGTACCGAAAAGGAAAGAAGGTAGTTGAATTATCAACTCCGAATTCAAGTCCTAAGATAATTTCATCAAATGAAAAGCAGGTGCAATTCTTCGATTCTTCAAAGGTTAGAAGATGTTCTAACTGTGGAAAGCATCACAGTGGTGATTGTAAGCAAAGATCTAATCGGTGCTATTATAGTAATGTAGAGGGTCACTATGGTAATGAGTGCCCAACAAGGAAGAGTTTCAAAGAAGCTCAAGCTGCTCCAACACGCGGGCTGTAACAACCCGATTTTCGTGCATTGTGATTAGTGTAGTATGTGCTTGTTTTATGAATTATCTTGAATTGATAAGATTAAATTATCGTGTATTTGAGTTATTAAAATTGGTTGAAATCTTATTTAATGTATTTTTATATGCTACTGGTAATATATATTTATTATATATTTATTTTATTCTTATAAATATTAGTATTTTAGTAGTTATGTATTCTAAAAATTATTTTGGAACTATTAGTGTACTAAAATAATAGTTGTAGTTGAAATGAGCTTTTAAAAATGATTTAGAGTTGATTTTGGGCCTTGCTACTCGTATACACCCCCTTCTGTTCGCATACACCCCCTGTTTAATTGCTAAATGCACCCATGTAACCCATACCCTTCAGCGTGCAGCCCTGCCCACACCAACAGCGCTGCTGGACTTCTCACAACCCGCTCCATGACCCAACCCGCGTGCGACCCGGTTGTCCTTCTCCTTCCTCCAACCCTAGGCGCAGTTGCTGTCCGAAAATCCCCCACCATTCTCGCAATTCTTCCATAATCGAATCAAGGTTGATTTCTCTCAATCAATCACGTTTATGGTTATTTATTCATCAATTTAGGACCCTAATTCAGAAACCCTCATGCCCTCTTCCTCTCTCTCGAATTCTTTCACATCATCTTCTCCTAGAACCATTCGCCGCCGCCACCATAACCAGACCACCCAACACCACGAAGTAGCTCACTACACGACCAGAATACCATCACGCCCTCCTCCCTTTTGTCACTGGGACCATCACACTCCCTCTCACTCTCTCATGGTCGAACGACCATACCTCTCCCTCCCTTGCTGGCACTTCGTGAGAAACACCACCGCAATCCGTCTAGCATAACTCAGACCGCCCAATCGCCGCCCTCCTTAAACTAAACCGCGTGCCCCATGGCTGCTGTGACATTTTCGCAACTCTTCTCCTCCACTCGCGAATCCTTCTCCTCCTCCCTAAACCACCATAAACATCCGAACACAGTACTAAAACCACCCAACATGATTCACCTTGCTGTGCTTCAAAAATATCATGGCCACCATTGTTGGACTCCCTCAACCGTAACTCCCCTCCCTCAACCTTGCTCTCAACAATGTAATCTCAGTCAATGACCTCGCCGAAAAATGACACGCTGCACCACCACCAGTGAGCCGTCTCGTACTCAGCATTTCGTAAACTATAAATTGTATTCAGATCTAAGCTTTTGGGTTCTTTGATTTGTGTTATCAAATTGTTGTCAAAGTCACCTTACCTTTTCGATAGCGTTCAAGTTAATTGTCATGCCGCCGGATTCGGATTATGCTTGAGAGATCGTAATGTGACTTCCTCAGTTTGCTATCGGTATATGATCTGCTATCAGGTACGGGGGAAAAGGGTTTCTATTCTATATGGGGAATAAGGGATAGAACTAAAATAGTATCGATTGCCGCTACTCCTATTTTACTGTATTTGTTTATTTACTTATTTTATTATTAATTATTACTTATTCGATTTATTCAATTTGGATGACTATAAATGATTTGGGCGACTGTAATTAAATGATTTGGACGAATGTAATTAAATAATTTGGATGACTGTAACTAAATGAATTGGATAACTGTAACAGCCCAGGTCCAACGCATTGGCCACCCCAGCACTGTTACATCACGGTCTTTTCTACCCCCCATGTAGAATTTTTGCCTTCCGTGGGAATCGAACCTTGCACCTGAGGCATAAGTGCAAGTTAAACACACCTCCCACTACCAATTGAGCATTGTAACAGCCTAGGTCCAACGCATTGGCCACCCCAGCACTATTACATCACGGTCTTCTCTACCCCCCTTGTAGAATTTTTGCCTTCCGTGGGAATCGAACCTTGCACCTGAGGCATAAGTGCAAGTTAATCACACCTCCCACTACCAATTGAGCGCGCGCTCAATTGGTAGTGGGAGGTGTGTTTAACTTGCACTTATGCCTCAGGTGCAAGGTTCGATTCCCACGGAAGGAAAAAATTCTACAAGGGGGGTAGAGAAGACCGTGATGTAACAGTGCTGGGGTGGCCAATGCGTTGGACCTGGGCTGTTACAATAACTGTAGTTAATATGCCGAGTTTAGGGAATGAATCATAGTCAAGTTATAACAACTGATGTTCTTTGATTCGAATGACTCGTATGTTACTAAGATGAAGTCGATGAAAAGATTCGTAATCTACAGAGAAGACGAACGTGACGGTGCTGATTGTGGTGATAATGGTAGGTTAGGGTGTTAGGTGAGTGAGAGAGTGAGAGAAGTGAGTGAGGAAGAGAGGAGGTTGCAGTGGTGATGACATGCGCCGGTAATTTTGTGGCGAGGTGGGCTACGACGACGAGAGTGAGATGGACCTGGTGAGTTTCGTGATTGAGAGAGAGGGAAAGGGAAGAAATAAACAAGAGGAAATAACGAGGGTCAAGGGAAGAAGAAGAAATAAAGACACGTAAAAATGCATTACCAATGGCAATTTTACAATACCAACCGCCTAAACCATCGGTATTTACCGACCGAAATCCCGTAAAAAATGTGCAACACCCCGGTATTTTTATTTATTAAAAATACCCAAGTGCACCATCCCCAAAACATCAGAGATATATTTCCTGCTTAGACGCTGAATATCACTATAATTTTTCGCTGAATATAAACCAAACAGTCTTATTTACAAACAAGACAATACGGTTCTCAGACCATAAACCATCAGCAACTGTAGTATTCAGTATCATACAAGAAAGCGGAAGAAAAATATAACACTAAAGACATAGTGTTGCAGTACATAGACAACAAAGGGAAACATAAACTTAAGCATAAAGCTAAGTCATCAGCAACCATCCGAGCTCAACGTACTCGTGCCTCTGTAGTCCTTTCTTTCCCTGTTTCTCTGTAAAACAACAACATATAAACAATGAGATACAATCTTAGTGAGTTCTACCGAGACCCCTACTAACACTCTCGGTTTAATTATGAAACCTTTTTAACTCAACACGGCACCGACTGCGCGAACGCTAACTCCCGATGAACCGCATTATTTTACACATAGCATTCCACCGACTGCGCGAACGCTAACTCCCGGGGAACCTGCTATAACTCAGTACGACACCGACTGCCCGAACGCTAACTCCCGACACAGCTAGAAAAACAGGAATTAGAGACGGCAAAAATCTGTCACTAAACAAGTAAAATCCGTCACTAATAAGGTTAGCGACAGAATTTGTGAGGGACCCAAATTCGTAACAAATTTTGGCGTCACTAAAATATTTGCGAGGGATATGTGAATCCGTCTCTATTAGAGAGGGATATTTCCCTCACAAAAACTCATAATCCGTCACTAAAAACAGAACCAAATCTGAAATAAAAAAGTCAAATTTCCGTCGGTAATAGCGAGGAACATATATCCGTCACTAATAGCGAAGAACATATATCCGTCTCTAATAGCGAGGAAGATATATCCGTCACTAATAGTGAGGAACACACATCCGTCACTAATAGCGATGAACATATATCTGTCACTAATAGCGATGAACATATATCCGTCACTAATAGCTATGAACATATATCCGTCACTACCAGAGATGAGAGACATTGCCCAGCGAAATTCCCTATATTAGTACAGATGTTTTTCACAGATCTTTTTCACAGATCTTTTTCGATACAAATTTTTCCACCTGAATATATTTCAATAAAATTCCCTTTATTACATGAAGATATATTAAAACCAAATCCATAGAAACCAAAAGTACTCTTAATTCATAACCAAAAGTAATCCATAAGAAATTACATGTACCTAGTAACTTACAATCCAAAAGAAACATCATTGTTTCATAAACCTAGTAACTTACAATCCAAAAGAAACATCATTGTTTCAAAAACACTAAACATACATCAACAATCTAATTCTTCATCATAATAGTCATTATCATTTTGTTGATCATCCTCGTTTGCAAGTGGAGGTGAAGGCGGGCGTGGATGATTCTGAGAATAAGTCTCCATAAATTTCAGCATCTTCTCCTGTGTTGCAAGAAGCCCACCCACTTGCTCCTTAAGACTTTGGTTTTCAGCAGTCAAGTTAGAAAATGCAGTCTTCATTTGCATATATTCAGACATAGGGATTCCCATAGATTGTTTGGAAGAAGGAATGTGGTTTCCACCTTCAGAACCTAAACCAAATATTCTTTTCTTCTTGTCTACACCTCCAACAACCTCTAAGAAGATGTTGTTGTTAGATTGCTCGCTACACACACCATCTCCTAGTGCCTCTTGTGAGTCTCTTTCAAGAAAACGACTTTCATACTCATTCTGAAAAAAAAATAATCGAACACATTTTAAATTGATTCACTAACTAAATAATAGTGTCCCTTCAACTATATACTGAACGCATTTTAAATTGCTAGCTACACTCAACAACACTGCTTAGATGATTTATTTTTGCTATATTAACTAGTCCAGCAACCAACATGATAGATTCTTATAAATAAAAAAAGAGATAAACAGAATGGGAAAAAATCAAATAAACTTCTATACATGATTGGATATCACTAGAATGGGAAAAAACTAATTACTGAGCCCCCGAACAAGTTTTGAGGTGAATAATGTTTAGAAATTTAGAGAGTGCTCAACTGATTTGAAGAACTGCCTTATAAATAAATAAACCTCTTTGAACATTCTATATCAACACAATCTGCCCTACGAAGCAGATTATTTACTGAGCTAAGTGGAAGAAAATGTTTGTCAAAAGGATTATTTTAATCTAACATTTGAGAGATATCAACCTCTTTGAACATTCTATATCAACACAATCCTAACAGGTACTATTTTTCAGAAAACAGCCAAATAATGCAAGTTATCTCAAATTCTGTGTTTGACTAACTTTGAGGTTCAGCCAAATAATGCAGCCAAATAATGCAGCCAAAATAATGCAGCCAAATAATGCAGCCAAAACATTAAGGTTCAGAAAACATTCTGTGTAGTCAACTTAACTAGTCCAGCAACCAACATGATAGATTCTTATAAATAAAAAAAGAGATAAACAGAATGGGAAAAAATCAAATAAACTTCTATACATGATTGGATATCAACATAATGGGAAAAAACTAATTACTGAGCCCCTGAACAAGTTTTGAGGTGAATAATGTTTAGAAATTTAGAGAGTGCTCAACCGATTTGAAGAACTGCCTTATAAATAAATAAACCTCTTTGAACATTCTATATCAACACAATCTGCCCTACGAAGCAGATCATATACTGAGCTAAGTGGAAGAAAATGTTTGTCAAAAGGATTATTTTAATCTAACATTTGAGAGATATCAACCTCTTTGAACATTCTATATCAACACAATCCTAACAGGTACTATTTTTCAGAAAACAGCCAAATAATGCAGGTTATCTCAAATTCTGTGTTTGACTAACTTTGAGGTTCAGCCAAATAATGCAGCCAAATAATGCAGCCAAAACATTAAGGTTCAGAAAACATTCTGTGTAGTCAACTTTGATAATTCTGTGTTTGATTAACTTCTGATATCAGGTTATCTCAAATTCCTATTTTTCAGAAAACAGCCAAATAATGCAACTAAATGAGTTATAATTTTTCTTAATCTATTTGACCGAAGAAATCACCATGTTAATCTATTTGATATCCAACCAACATCACAAATACCAACTAAAAAGATCAATAAACTCAACAAATAATGCAACTAAATTTGGATGTTAATGTTGAAATTTTAACTTACAGCAATCTTCTCTGCCTTGGAGGAAACCCAATTTGGGGTCTCGCCTTTCATTTTGTGAGTCTTCTCAAATAGGTCCCAACAAGTTGGAGTCTCATCCGAGGAATTTTTCTGAAAAATAAATAAATTAGTTTCAATTAAAATATACTCTTAGCAAATATAAAGTTATATATAATTCATTTGCTTACTAATCTCTTGTAATGCTCAGTTGTCGGAATAGACCCTCCTGTATGTAGAGAGCCATCAGATGATGTTCTGTTGTTGCGGTTAATTATTGCTTTTGCTTTCCAATCTTCATCAGCCCACTTTTGCTCCAATTCATCACGATTTTTCTTAGGAATCCATGTCCCCGCATCCATCTTCTTCCGTACTCTATACATTGCATTTGAGTACCCATCAGAGGCTTTATGGTCAAATGTCTTTTTAATTTCTGCCTCATGCTCCGGAAGCCACTTATAAATCCTCTACAATACAAACAAATGAAAGTGAAGTTAGAACAATAATAAGATTGTTGTATATTGACTTTTAATAATGTATATACATGTTTTCAAACCTTAAACCCATCAAACCACATATCTGCCAACTTCTCGTCCTCTCTCTTCACCTCTCCATAATTCATCCAAGACACTTCAAACTTCTTTTTTATTATCTTTGTGATTTCACGCGTTGGCTGAATAGGAGGGTCAAAACTGTACGATAACATTAAACGTGTAAGTCATATGCATATAAGTTATTGTAGACTATTTCATGAAAAGAAGAGCGCAATACTTACGTGTTTCCTGGACCTGGACAAATCCACATACGCCCATCATTGTCGGAAGACCCAATTTGTGGATATGAATCATCATGGGATGATGATACTTGAGGGTTGTCAATAGATGCAACATGTGATTGGGGAGGTGTAGGATGAATAGTTTGGTTCTGTGTGGTCGAGTTATTGGGGCTAGGTGTAGGATGGGGAGGTCCCGGGGTAATAGGAGCTTGGGAAGTCAAAAGAACAAGAGGACTAGGTGTAAATCGAGAAGGCTGGGGAGTCACATGAGTGTGGGAAGTAGAAGAATGTGTTGGTTGTGGCAAAGTACCTCTACCTCGCCCTCTTCCCCTACCTCTACCGGTACCTCTTCCGCTACCCCTTGTATTATCACCATCTGCCATCTGTCAAAAGAAGCATTAATAAACAAGTAATAGGAAATAAAGAATGAATACAAATAATTAGTCAAGTATTTGATAATCACATGAAGAATGAAATTACAGTATGTATTTGATAATCACGTGAAGAATGAAATTGATAATCAAAATTACATTAAGTGAAGTTGTTGTCCCCATCAACAATAAATAAATCTTAAATATAATAGACAAAAGTAACATGTGTTGACTCCATAAGATTCTTCCTAATAAGATTCTTCCTCATCATCTTCTTCTTCACTCTCAGATATGAATTCTATATACTCTTCTTCTTCTTCCTCTTCTTCTTCTTCTTCGAAGACATCTATAGGTACCTCCTCTGCCACACTAGCAGTGTCAACAAGACTATGCTGCAAATCATCATTTGCAACAATAATAGGTATCAGTTGTGCATCATCATCTTGGAATGCATCATTTGTTTCACGTTTATTCTTTTCCGAAGATTGAATTATGTTGCGCGCCTTGGTTCTTATGACACTCAACCAACCTTGTTGCCCTTCAGGAAATGATGTAAAGTAGACTTGATCTGCTTGTTGAGCCAATATAAAAGGATCATAATTTGGATATCTCCGTGATTTTTTAATTTGAACATTTCCATAGTTATCTATTTGTGTCCCCTGGGGACTAGGATCAAACCATTCACATTTAAATAGAACAACCTTCTTGGTAGGGTGATTGGTGTACTCCAATTCAACAATATCAATCAACACCCCATAGTAATCATTTTCCATTGTATCCTGTTGCCCACCTCGAACACATACATTGTGATTTGTTGTACTCATCCCTTCATTTTTAGACTTTGTCATAAACTTGTATCCATTGATAACAAAAGTAGGCCACCTAATGACATTTCGAATTGGGCCCCATGCCAAACTCCTTAGAAGCGGATCCTTAATTGCATTTGTTGAGTCGAGCACCTACATTAGAGAACATACTTTATTTTAACCCAACAAATTCGATCACATCAATTTCAAACATGAATAGATTCACGTACATGTGTTTTAAACCATGAGGTAAAATTTGAGGATATTTCTCTGTCGAGGTCGGCTTCGCTTACATCAGGGTTTAATTTTCGTAACAAATCTGAGTACATGCTACACATACAACGAAACAGTTAAACATGGCGTTAGATAAGATAAATATCATATTGTTGACTGGAGGTACTTACTTCAAATAAGGAACCACTTCAGGACAATTTAAAATAATATACAAATGTGCAGCTTTCATTTCTCTTTCGTCCAAGGTAGAAGTGACACCTTTTCCAATCGGGCAACCTGGATAATTAAAGATTGACAATGGAGCATTTGCAGAAGAACTTTCTCCTCCATCATCATTTCGAGGAACTCTTGTTCTCCTTGATAAAATAGTTGGAGGATAATAATATGAAGCAAATGTAGCTGTCTCCTCCAGTAAATATGCTCTAGAAATCGAGCTTTCAACATAAGCTGGGTTTGTTACCTTTTGTTTTAAAGATCGTATGAACCTATTGAGTAAATCAAGATTAAGCTTAAAGAAAAATGAGAGAAATAAGGAAACATGGCAGATTTTTTATATGATGAAGAACTAACCTTTCAAATGGATACATCCATCTATATTGAACGGGACCGCCAACTTTTGCTTCATATGCTAAATGAATTGGAAGATGTTCCATTGAGTCAAAAAAGCTTGCAGGAAATATTTGTTCCAATTTGCACATAATGATTGGGATATTTTCCTCCAACATGCGCAATTTATCTTCTTTCAACAACGATGAAGTAATTTCTCGGAAGAATTGACTAAATTCTGTAAGTGTGTTCAATATAGGTTTGGGCAAAGCTTTGAACGCTATTGGAAGCAAGCGTTGCATGAACACATGACAATCATGACTCTTCATGTTAACCAACTTTGCTTCTCTCAAGTCAACACATCTACTCATATTGGAAACATAACCATCTGGAAGTTTGAGATTTTTCACCCATTCGCACACACCAAGTCTTTGTTGTTTGGTAAATGTAAATTGTGCCTTTGGTTTTACAAAGTTTCCATTAGTACTAGCTTGTAGTTCCAATTCACTGCGCTTACAATGTACTTCCATGTCCTTCCTTGATTTGCAAGTATCCTTCGTCTTCCCTTTGGTGTCCATCACTGTGAACAAAATATTGAGAAACACATTTCTTTCAGTGTGCATCACGTCAATATTATGTGGGAGAAGATGGGTTTTCCAATATGGCAGTTCCCAAAATATACTTCGCTTTGTCCAATGGTGCTCTATCCCATAGCCCGGGATATTTGGTTCCGGACATTCCTCCACACTTGGGTAATGTTTTACCCTCTCCCAGACTTCTTCACCACTTAACCTTTGTGGAGGAGCTGACTTTTCAACCCTTCCTTTTATAAAAGCAGTCTTATTCCTCCTATATGGATGATGTTGTGGTAAGAATTGACGATGACAATCAAACCATGAGGTCTTTCGACTATATGTGAGGCTAAATGCCTTGGAATGCTCCATACAAATTGGGCAACCTAGTTTACCCATTGTCATCCAACCACTTAACATCCCATATGCGGGAAAGTCGTTGATCGTCCACATTAGCATCGCCTTCATCAAAAAAATTTTCTTCAAGGACACATCATATGTCATAACTCCACTTTCCCATAAAATTTTCAATTCATCTATTAAGGGGCGCAAGTACACATCAATTTTCTTCTTAGGGTTGTGGGGGCCTGGAATTATAAGAGTTAAGAACATAAACTCTCTTCTCATACACATCCATGGGGGAAAATTATAAGGAGTAACTATCATAGGCCAGCAAGAATAGTTCCTACCTGTTTGGTCAAATGGAGCAAAACCATCGGAGCACAAGCCTAATCTAACATTTCGAGGATCTTGAGAAAATGTAGGCCATGCTTCATCAAAGTGTTTCCAAGCTTCTTCATCTGATGGATGAGATAAAGAACCTGTCTTCCTTTGATTTTCACGATGCCATCTCATTTCACGAGCTGTTTGCATAGAGGAATACAACCGCTGTAGTCTTGGAACAAGCGGTAAGTACCACATGCTTTTCAACGGTATCAATTTCAATTTACCCCGTCTGGTAACATGTCTATATCGCTGCTCTCCACAATGTTTACAGTTTTGAAGCACCTCATCTTCTTTATAATACAACATACATCCATTCGGGCAACATTCAATTTGCATACTTGCTAACCCTAGTTCAGCAAGTGACTTTTTTGCCTGGTAGAAAATTTTAGGCATTTTATTATCATCAGGCATTGTGTCTCCCATTAACTGCACCCAACCATTAAAGCATCCCTCAGATAATCCATAGTCAGCTTTCAAACTTAATGCCGCTAAAGAAGTCGACAACACAGAATGTCTGTCACAACCATCCCATAAAGGAGATTGCGCAGCCTTTAACAATTCAAAGAATTGTCGTGCTTCTAAATTAGGATCTTCTATCATTGTGTCTTCTTCATGATGACCTTCCCGCTCAAGATAGTTGCCAATTTCCGGTCCCATGGCGTCCATTACCAATTGCTCATAATTATCAAACATATCCCTACGGCCACTACTACCATAATATGAATGATCGACAACCCTTGGGGGAATCGGGGGAATCGGTTCACCATGATTTGTCCAGTGATAATAATTACTCATGAAACCCTTCCTACATAGATGCACCATCACCATGTCAGGTGGGTGATGATGCAAACATTTGCAAATCTTACATGGACATCTAATCTCCCGGCTTTCGATGTTCTCCTCACTTTCAATGTTCTCTTTGTCTTTTTCTTTGTCCTTTTCCAAGACAAACTTGACAAATCCCAAACATCCTTCTTTAAAGTCTTCTGTAATATTCTTATCCTGATCTAGTCTTCTATCCATCCACTTTCTATTTTCGGGTACTTCCATTGCTAATGTATTATTTACACGAGCAACTATTGGTCTTTAAAACTATATGAAGAAACAATGAAAAGAAAGGAAATTCATCATTGAGTACTTCAAATTATTAAAGACATCTACCAAGTATCATGCAGCTTTCAAATAAGGCACCCAAACAAAAACAAATAAACGTACCTATTAACTGTATCTATTAGAAACAAATTTTGCATATTAGTAACTGCAAATTAATCAAAGAGCCTTCTTTTGTGGTATCTAAAAACAAAATTAATGCAAAAGTAGCTAAAAAAGAAAAGTAGTTAGCATGTACTATAGATTAGGAGTAGACAATTTTAAGTTACACCAAATATCAAGCAACTTTAATGCAAGTCCTAATTCTATCATATATTAATTTGTCCTCATTCAGTTACAAACTCAAATGCAAATCCTCATTCATTAGAAGAGATTAAAGTATCGAAAACAGTGCAGCAAATATCAAGCAACTTTAATGCAAGTCCTAATTCTATCATATATTAATTTGTCCTCATTCAGTTACAAACTCAAATGCAAATCCTCATTCATTAGAAGAGATTAAAGTATCGAAAACAGTGCAGCAAGCATATAAAAAACTGCATGCAACTACTATGATCCTTATAAAAAATGGTGACTATTGACTAATGTGATGATTAACTGAAAACCATGCACAGCAAGCATATAATATAATATGTGAGAATGGTAAAGCAGTGCAGATTATCTACCCTATCCATACAACCCAAAACACAAGATATCTTCTGAAACTTCCCAACACATATATTGAATAATCAATTATAAAAACAAAGGATGTATAACATTAATCAAAACGAAAAAAATCAACCTAAGTGGACGTTTTTATCAGTCATTAACCAATAGTAATCACAGGCTTCAATCCATGTCAAGGAACCTAACCACTTGTCCCCTTTCTGCTTAATTTTCTAACTTTTAAAATGGGTTAGAAGCTCAATTAGCTATGATATTGGGATTTCAGCTTAATTTTTTCAGGTTTTCCAACAGCACAAATAATCAAACATATTTTGAGGTAGTGGCTTAAACAGTTACATTTACCATTTGTACAAGATAGGCGAAAATTGAAGGCAAAAACATCAGTAAGAATGGATTTTTAATTGTTGTCCTCCTATTTCCTTTATGCAAGCTAGTAGCATTCAATGCTTGAAGGTTTTATATGCAAGCAGTAGAATATTTGAACAAAAGACCTTAGATTTAACAATGCATCTTATACAATTTACTTTGAATGGTGAAAATAATTGGATCAATCATCCTACAGGCTACAGCTACAGGTTCAAAAAGGATAAGAATGAATCATTTTGATGGTGGTAAAGTTTAACTTCAAAAATTGGTGTATGAAGGGTAAATATCATCTTGCAGATAACAGTTGAGAGTACTCTACTAGTAAATATCATCTTGTAATGAAACCAACAACACAAATACCAACAGCACAAATAATCAAACATTACTCAGTTTATTTCCGGTCAACCATTGTCAGCACGCATGAACAAAAAGGAACAAATCACATTGCCAAGAAATGGCAGCCACGTCAGCAACAGTGGATCAAACATTACTCAGTTTATTATTCGGGTACTTCCATTGCTAATATATTATTTACACAAGCAACTATTAGTCTTTAAAACTATATGAAGAAACAATGAAAAGAAAGGAAAGTCATCAATGAGTACTTCAATGCAAAAAAGTGTTACCTTGGCTATGAAGAGAGGGAAACACAATATATCTTCTTTTCACAAAGGTAAGATTGTTCTGCAAGGTCATAGGTTGCTGCCACAACAAAAGAAAAGTGCTTCTGCAATTTGAAGGTGAACCTGCTAATTCAAACAAATTAAGTCAGAGTCATCCTTAGGCATTCCTTGTTTGTTTTGGAAAAGATATCCTCTAGAACTAGTTTTGAAGGTGAACCTGCTAATTCAAAAATTGTTAACAGCAATTTATTAACATAATGATTTCAAAAAAATAATAAAATTGGTTGTTTTTGAAATAGGTTCTGAAAGCTACATGAAGTATCAGCCTAAATGTTAAACATATTGTCCTATTATATTTTTTGATGAAGTAAAATCTACATCAAGCTTAATGTAGAACTAGTTTTGTAACAAGCACTAAGCACACCCATAGGGTCATTCACTTTTTCAAGCATTATATTTATCCAATGCTGATACCAAATTTGAGAAAACAAAATAAGGAACAAGAGTTAACAATAATACAAGAGTTAATAAAATTCCAGAAGTGTTTACAATGATATCAGCAGAGAGTTAACAAGAGTTAACAAAATAAGGAACAAGAGTTAACAATAATACAAGAGCTAACAATAATACACGAGTTAACATAGGTTTTCTAAAAAATTATCTTAATATGTGCAATAAGCTTGAAGTTGTTGGCAGAATATTGTTCAAAATTACAGAGGGGGAAAAGGGAGAGGATGAAGAACTTACAGAGAGAGTGAGCGACCCGCAGAGAGAAGAGGAGAAGACCAGAAATTGCAACACCAAAAATGTTAGGGTTTTGAAGTGAAGAAGCGTTGATGATGGTGAAGTCCAGAAATTGCAACACCAAAAATTCAGTGAAGAAGCGTTGATGATGGTGTTGATGATGGCGGTTACAGAGAGTGAAGAAGCGTTGATGATGATGATGGTGGTTTTGAACGTGAAGAACTTTGAGCGTGAAGAAGGGTTTTGAGCGTGAAGAAGAACAATGGGTTTTGAGCGTTGATGATGGTGTTGATGATGGCGGTTACAAAGAGTGAAGAACGGTTTGGAGAGAACGATGGCGAGGTTACAGAGAAGGGTGTTGATGATGAACGATGGTTGAGAGAATGAGAGAAGGGTTTGAGAGAACGAGAGAAGGGTTTGAGAACGAGAGAAGGATGGTTCGGTCAAACAAAAAAAATAAGTGAGGGAAGTGAAAACGAGTTCGCTGTTTGGGTAAGTGAATTTTTGGTTAGAGACGGATTTTTTATTCCTCGCTATTAGTGAGGGATTCCTTTCCCTCTCAAAATCCCTCTCTAAACGAATTAATGGAGGGAAGTGAAAACAAAAGGGCGCTGTGTGCAAAGCAAATTTTTAGTTAGAGACGGATTTGTTATTCCTCGCTATTAGTGAGGGATTTCCTTTTCTTCTCAAAATCCCTCTCTAAACGTCTTTTGAATGTTTTGCGACGAATTTAGCTACGGAATTATTAGAGAGGGATATTTTTGGTCTCTATTTCCGTCACAAACGTAAGTTAGTGCTGGCTACCTTTTTTCGTCACTAAATCACTCACTAATAGTGAGGGATACTTATCCATCTCTAAAAATTGGTCTCTAAAATTAATTTTTCTAGTAGTGCGATGAACCTCATTATTTTACACATATCATTCCACCGACTCCGCGAACGCTAACTCCCGGGGGACCTGCTTTAACTCAGTACGACACCGACTGCGCGAACGCTAACTCCCGATGAACCGCATTATTTTACAGATAGCATTCCACCGACTGCGCAAACGCTAACTCCCGGTGAACCGCACAACAAACTTTCTAACATAACACCGACTGCGCGAACGCTAACTCCCGGTGAACCCCCTTACCAATAGTACTTTCCCTAATGGTATACGGGCCAAGGGTAAGGGATCATGACTGCCCCGCCTAATATGTTAACATCATGGGTCGGCACCCAAACTTGGTGTATATATATATATATATATACACCATCATATGAACCCATAGTTCATTTACATTAGATTTTCATTTGAACATTTAGTTCGCATCATAAACAAAGTCTACGTTTGCTCTCGCATACTAACTTGCCGCTTTTCGAAACAATTTATGACTTCAAAAACAGTTCATTTTATCTTTTAAATTGTATATTCAGTTAGGCCTCTGAATAAGCTTTTAAACGCATTTTAGAACACCTCAATCGGGTTCCCGGATCAAAAGTTATCGCAAAAACAAAATCAGTGTACAGTTGCTGAAAAACTGCAAAGCGTCGCGATGCGGAGTGCTTCCGTCGCGACGCGAAAAGCATCAGAAACATTTTCCTCACAAAATCGTGCATAGTCGCGACGCGATGGCTTGTTGAGAAATGCAGATTTTTGCAGTTTCTCGCTAAATCCGCTATTTTGCTCAATTCCGATTCTCGTTCCCATTGAAAACAGTTCAAACAGCCATAAAAACAGATTCAATCCACATCACACAATCAATCAACTCCACCGAAAACTCAACGTAAACGAATTTTATCAAAATACGATATATTTCGAAATAACGGTTTTCGACTCAAAATCTTTCGAAATCAATCAACGTAAAATTCATTGTAAAAACGAAATAATCCTAAGCGTGAGTAAAACTCACCGACTGTGATGAAAAACACAAATAGCCGAGACTGTCCGAGAAATTGCTTTTCCGTCATAACCACACGAACGCTCCCCGAATCAACTCCACGTTCCGGCGACATCCGTATCCGCTCCCAAAGCTTTCCACTCGATCACGAGACATCTTTTTAACCGAAATACCGAATTCCTCGAAATCCTGCCATTCGAACCCTAATCACCAACCAACTTCCAATTCGCGAAATTGAACTTCGTTCCGCACTCAATACGCTTTGGGTTCGTTCCTAATCATCCTTGAATCATCAAACACTATTCATCATCTTCAACCTTCAATGACTATTTGTAACGTCCTAATTTTTGAGGGTCGAAACCAATAAAAATAGTAGAAAATTTTATCAAATAAAATAAATATTTCGCAACTTGAATTTGATAGTTGGAAAACAACCTTCAAAAGGATATTTATAAAGATAAGAAATCATATCTAAAAGAAATTACAATATATACATATTATTACAAAAGTGGTCGTCTTCTAAATATCCCAAAAATAATTAAACCCCTCTAGCATCGCCAAACTCTTCACGTCCTCAACAGTCTTAGTCCCTGAAAACAACACTCTAATGAGATACAAAATTCCAGTGAATAATACACACAGTTTTAAAAAGAGTATTGTTCTCATCCGGCGCGGTAACCGGAAAACTCGACCATGGTTCCCGCGTTCTTCAAAAAAAATCTTTAAAAATATAAGTAGTTGAGACGCTTTTTCACAATAAAATAATAATTTAAAATAACCAACAATAGACTATCCGCTAAGAATCAATATGACTCACTTTCATAATAGTAAAAATTATACAAGTAATCTATATACTCTCACAGAATAAAATAATTTTAGACCATAGATGTTTCAAGCTCATTGGCTGAGATTCAACAGTAGATAATTCCCATAATATTGACAAATCATTCCTCCTCTTAGAACCAACAGAAAATAAATAAGTTAAGTGGCGTCCCACTATCATATGGAGATATACCCCTTCCGCGAAGTAGGTGTTATCTCATCGTGTGGAGCACAGCTCGTCTAATGTGGGGTATATGACCCATCCGTGTGGAGTATAAGACCCGTCTAATATGGGGTATAAGACCCGTCCATGTGGAGCACCAGCTCGTCTAATGTGGGGTAAGAAACCCATCCATGTGGGGCTCGAAGCCCATCTCGAACACAAAAGAATAAGCACTAGTAAATCTGAAAACTCTATAAATTGGGATAAATAATAGACATAATAACTTCGAGCAACACTATCAGTACCTCATATAACCGTAAGGGATATGTAACATATCATTTAAATGATTAAATGGTCACCAGTAGCTAGTCAACCCAGTAAATTCACTGTCGCATATGTATCATCTACATACCTATTCAAGTACTTGTCCAGTAGTTATTTCAAGAAAGGCTATTCACACAAGGCCAATCACAATCCATATTAATAATATTTTTCTAAAGACAGTGTGTGGGGTATTAGCGTGAGAGAAAAATAATGCTAGGGAAACATGATAGTTAGACATAATGGTACCCTTCAAAACACATGTTGATATATTAAGGGGGATGAAGTCTCAAGCAATACGGCAACTTACGGTATACACCTATATGATATTCTAATTCTCATTAACAATAAAAAGACATGAACAATTAGCAAGGGACAAAGAATAAGGATCGTAACGTCAGCACAATTGCAGCAATTAATATCCAACGGTCACTTTAAGGATTTCAAGTATTATGAGAACGTGAATTGGTGCATATTAACTGGAAAAAGGTTCCGAGACAGATTATCAATGTGTACGAGGGATGACACAACATTGGATAATAATTTCATTGGGTTGTGGTTAAGCAAATCTTGTTTGTTATGAGATCCCTATTTTAAATAGAAATAAACTTTCATCAACATAGATCCTATCACATAATTTATTCTTGAAAACTATAATTGTTTTTCATCCAAAAACTACAAAATTAAAGTACCATGGAAGGTTTTAAGGGGTGTGATTACTCACCTCTTGAAGATCTCTCAAAACAACAAAAGCTCATATGTGTATCGGTGTTGTTAGTATCAAATTTAACAGTCGTTTTCTTTATCTCTTCAGAAGCACAAAACGCCCCCTTTTTCTAATTAGCACACCACCATGTAAATATCCAGTAGCCTGCGATTCTCTTCCCTCTTCTACTCTCTATATTTTTCTCGGTTTGCTTTCTATTTATGTTTCCGCCGTCAAACCTTATACCGTATTGCAACTCCCTCCTCTCTTAGTTTTCCTAACCTAGTTATTCTATATATATTATGTGACGATTCCCTCACTGTTATAAAACGCATTGGGCTGCGCTATTACTACTTATCACAAGTCCAACACATATGGTTTTACTTTTGTTATCGTATAATAATCATTTGGTCTGCTCCTCTTTTTTTATATCATCTAATCTTATATTATTATAATGCATAGATAAGAAAACAACATAACCTATTTTGGTTTCTAGCATCATATAATAAATAATAAATATTAGTATAGGTATTCATAATAGCAAATCATCTTTTACATGTACAGCCAAAGAAGTATTATCAGGTACCAAATCCTTTATCTCAACTATGTTAATATAATATTATAACACCAATTTCACAATTTCAAAAGAATAGAATAAAATTGTTTTTAGGGTTAAAGGTATGTTTCGTCCCTGCAAATATCACAATAATCCAGTTTCGTCCCTGTAAAAAAAAAAGTTTTAAAACAGCCCTTGCAATTACCAAACGCTTCTAGTTTCGTCCCTGCTGTTAACTTTCCATCCAAAAAACTAACAGTTGCCACGTCATCAACCCTTGCCCAAAAAAAAGTTTTAAAACAACCCTTGCAATTACCAAACGCTTCTAGTTTCGTCCCTGCTATTAACTATTCATCATCTTCAACCTCTTGATTGTCTTCTTCAAACCCAAATCCCATCAAATCTCCTTAAAACAACCCTTGCCCAGAAAATAGGGTATATGATGAGGGAGAGATGGGACCACAAATGTCCACATGGATGAGATCAAGCTTTGATTTTAAATAAAAAAAAGCTTTTGTGGTCATTTGTGGACATTTGTGGCTAAAACATGTTGCTGAAGCCTGAAGTAAGAACCCCACTGGAGATGGCTAAAACTTTCTTTAATGTGAATCTGGTATATTGTACGCGAGATGGTGAATTCGGTAGCTGAGTTATTGAGAGGAATCGGAAATTATGTTCAAAAGGATGCTTATGAGCACAACTTCATGTGTGTATATATTCATATCATTTAGGACATCAAAATACAGAAAACAGGAGTGGAGGTAAAGAAAAGCGAAAACAATATCAGCCTGCCATAAAGTGAACAGTTAATTCATCCTCTGATGAGAAAGAAATCTCACATTTCCAATACAAGTAAAGGAGACAAATTGTAATTCAAGTCTTGTGACTAGTGCTTATTTATGAGATATCAAAAAGACATTAGGATCAGGTATTTCAATTAGGAAGGAACCAATTGCTTAAATAATGCACCCCATTTTGCTATTGATTGAAGACAGTTTTATTTAATCATTCATAATAATCATACCTGTTGTTCATCTGAATACCTCTCAGAATGAGAGGAAACAGATCCTGAACTCAACTTTTTTATTTAAAATCAAAGCTTTTTTTTATTTAAAATCAAAGCTTGATCTCATCCATGTGGACATTTGTGGTCCCATCTCTCCCTCATCATATACCCTATTTTCTGGGCAAGGGTTGTTTTAAGGAGATTTGATGGGATTTGGGTTTGAAGAAGACAATCAAGAGGTTGAAGATGATGAATAGTTAATAGCAGGGACGAAACTAGAAGCGTTTGGTAATTGCAAGGGTTGTTTTAAAACTTTTTTTTGGGCAAGGGTTGATGACGTGGCAACTGTTAGTTTTTTGGATGGAAAGTTAACAGCAGGGACGAAACTAGAAGCGTTTGGTAATTGCAAGGGCTGTTTTAAAACTTTTTTTTTTACAGGGACGAAACTGGATTATTGTGATATTTGCAGGGACGAAACATACCTTTAACCCTTGTTTTTATTAGTATTAACAAACTTATCTTCGCTAGTTGGGAGAGCTTAGTCTTGTTAACTTTATACTTCTAAATCACTACCTTATGGCAATACACTCGAACTATTCCTAATATTATATTTTGGGATGTTACACTATTCACACATAAACCCCAATTTGAACCCTATCCTCTTGATTCTTCAAAAACCCCAAATCGGACTTCAATATTTCGCATAATCCACCTTGAGCTCGCTCTTAAACGCTATCCTAAGTCTTCCTTTGAGCTTGAACCACAAAAACCTCCCTTTTCCTCTTAAAATCGAAAATGGTGAATTGAGGGAGAGTGGATCATATGTTGTGATATATGTATCAAATTGAAGAGGAAGAAACAGTGATCATTTTTTGTGTTGGAGGGAAGACGTTTTGAAGAACCTTTGTCTCCCTTGCTCCTCTTCTTCCTTCCATACCCATTCTCTTCTCTTTTCTTCTTTTCTTTCTTTTCTTTCTTTTCTTCTCTGTTCCTCTCTTTCTCTCTCTCGCGTATCCTTCTTTTGTTTTCTTTTCTTTCTTTTAATTCTTTCTTTATATATATATATATATATATATATATATATATATTAAGTGGTAATGTGGTCAAATGACCACATTGCCCTTAATCTCTAATTTTGTTTTCAAATCGTCATTGCCCCGAATTAACCGGTTAACGATCCTAAGACAACCAATAATTATTTTTAGCACTCAATAATTTTACCAATTAAGTACTAAATTAATTCAATTGGGTTAACACGCAAATAATTCGACTAATTATTTTAAGGATGTTACATTCTCCCCAACTTGAAAGAATTTTGTCCTCAAAATTTCGTCAAGTCCTTTATTTGACTAACCGAGAATCGACATTCTAAGAAAGGTCTAAATTTGCTGGAACACAATCTTGAATTAACGAAATGAGTGTAGAAAATCTTCCCAAGTAGGCACGTCAATATTTAAGTATGATCCACCTAGAGCTCGCTCTTAAACGCTATCCTAAGCTTTCCTTTGAGCTTGAACCACAAAAACCTCCATTTTCCTCTTAAAATCGAAAATGGTGAATTGAGGGAGAGTGGATCATATGTTGTGATGTTTGTTTCAAAATGAAGAGGAAGAAACAATGATCATTTTTCGTGTTGGAGGGAAGACGTTTTGAAGAACCTTTGTCTCCCTTGCTCCTCTTCTTCCTTCCATACCCATTCTCTTCTCTTTTCTTCTTTTCTTTCTTCTCTTCTCAGTTCCTCCTTCTCTCTCGCGTATCCTTCTTTCTTTTCTTTTCTTTCTTTTAATTCTTTCTTTCTTTATATATATATATATATATATATATATATATATATATATATATATATATATATATATATATATATATATATTAAGTGGTAATGTGGCCAAATGACCACATTGCTCTTAATCTCTAATTTTGTTTTCAAATCGTCATTGCCCCGAATTAACCGGTTAACGATCCTAAGACAACCAATAATTATTTTTAGCACTCAATAATTTTACCAATTAAGTGCTAAATTAATTCAATTGGGTTAACACCCAAATAATTCGACTAATTATTTTAAGGATGTTACATTCTCCCCAGCTTGAAATAATTTTGTCCTCAAAATTTCGTCAAGTCCTTTATTTGACTAACCGAGAATCGACATTCTCAGAAAGGTCTAAATTTGCTGAAACACAATCTTGAATTAACGAAATGAGTGTACAAAATCTTCCCAAGTTGGCACGTCAATATTTAAGTATGATCCACTAACTTGCCGCTTTTCAAAACAACTTATGACTTCAAAAACAGTTCATTTTATCTTTTAAATTGTATATTCAGTTAGGCCTCTGAATAAGCTTTCAAACGCATTTTAGAACACCTCAATCGGGCTCCCGGATGAAAAGTTATCGCAAAAACAAAATCAATGTACAGTTGCTGAAAAACTGCAAAGCGTCGCGATGCGGACTACTTCCGTCGCGACGCGAAAAGCATCAGAAACATTTTTCTTACAAAATCGTGCATAGTCGCGACGCGATGGCAGTGTGTCGCGACGCGATGGCTTGCAGGGAAATGCAGATTTTTGCAGTTTCTCGCGTAATCCGCTATTTCGCTCAATTCCGATTCTCGTTCCCATTGAAAACAGTTCAAACAGCCATAAAAACAGATTCAATCCACATGACACAATCAATCAACTCCACCAAAAACTCAACTTAAACGAATTTTATCAAAATACGATATATTTCGAAATAACGGTTTTCGACTCAAAATCTTTCGAAATCAATCAACGTAAAATTCATTGTAAAAACGAAATAATCCTAAGCGTGAGTAAAATTCACCGATTGTGATGAAAAACACAAATAGCCGAGACTTTCCGCGAAATTACTTTTCCGTCATAACCACACGAACGCTCCTCGAATCAACTCCACGTTCCGGCGACATCCGTATCCGCTCCCAAAGCTTTCCACTTGATCACGAGACATCTTTTTGACCAAAATACCGAATTCCTCGAAATCCCCCCATTCGAACCCTACTCACCAACCAACTTCCAATTCGCGAAATTGAACTTCGTTCAGCACTCAATACGCTTTGGGTTCTTTCCTAATCATCCTTGAATCATCAAACACTATTCATCATCTTCAACCTTCAATCACTATTCACACATAAACCCCAATTTGAACCCTATCCTCTTGATTCTTCAAAAACCCGAAATCGGACTTCAATATTTCGCATAATCCACCTTGAGCTCGCACTTAAACGCTATCCTAAGCTTTCCTTTGAGCTTGTACCACAAAAACCTCCCTTTTCCTCTTAAAATCGAAAATGGTGAATTGAGGGAGAGTGGGTCATATGTTGTGATGTTTGTATCAAATTGAAGAGGAAGAAACAGTGATCATTTTTCGTGTTGGAGGGAAGACGTTTTGAAGAACCTTTGTCTCCCTTGCTCCTCTTCTTCCTTCCATATCCATTCTCTTCTCTTTTCTTCTTTTCTTTATTTTCTTTCTTCTCGTCTCTGCTCCTCTCTCTCGCACGTATCCTTCTTTCTTTTCTTTTCTTTCTTTTAATTCTTTCTTTCTTTATATATATATATATATATATATATATATATATATATATATATATTAAGTGGTAATGTGGCCAAATGACCACATTGCTCTTAGTCTCTAATTTTGTTTTCAAATCGTCATTGCCCCGAATTAACCGGTTAACGATCCTAAGACAACCAATAATTATTTTTAGCACTCAATAATTTTACCAATTAAGTGCTAAATTAAATTTGCTGGAACACAATCTTGAATTAACGAAATGAGTGTAGAAAATCTTCCCAAGTTGGCACGTCAATATTTAAGTATGATCCACTACTACCCTAGAACACTCCAAGGTTATAGTCCGAACTCTCTTGTTATGAATCAACACGAGAACTCATCATTCGCCTATAGGCTTGGTACCGCGTTTGAAAACACTTCCGTAACTTTATTCCTATTATACTCGTTTACACTCTAACTTCGATTAATCTAAATCAAAGGGTTTAATATGAGACACTTGAAAAAAGTACAGGTTGAAAATAAGGTCCACATATTGGTACTCCTTGATAGGGGTAATAACAAACATGATTTTCTTTAAGGGAGTAAACACCTTTTCAACAAATTTCTAAAAATCCTTATCAGTTCTCGTACACATTGAAAAATGTGACGAAAAAGTCACTATGAAATTCCTTGACTCGCTTCCAAGTTTTCGAGGTAAAACTTTTTCAAAAAGATGAAAGGAGGGTTTTAACTCAACACAGCAACTGTAGTATTCAGTATCATACAAGAAAGCGGAAGAACAATATAACCCTAAAGACATAGTGTTGCAGTAAATAGACAACAAAGGGAAACATAAACTTAAGCATAAAGCTAAGTCACCAGCAACCATCCGAGCTCAACCTACTCGTGCCTCTGTAGTCCTCTCTTTACCCGTTTCTCTGTAAAACAACAACATATAAACAATGAGATACAATCTCAGTGAGTTCTACCGAGACCCCTACTAACACTCTCGGTTTAATTACGAAACTTTTTAACTCAACACAGCACCGACTGCGCGAACGCTAACTCCCGGGGAACCTGCTATAGCTCAGTACGACACCGACTGCGCGAACGCTAACTCCCGATGAACCGCATTTTTTTACACATAGCATTCCACTGACTGCGCGAACGCTAACTCCCGATGAACCGCATTATTTTACACATAGCATTCCATCGACTGCGTGAACGCTAACTCCTGGGGGACCTGCTATAACTCAGTACGACACCGACTGCGCGAACGCTAACTCCCGGTGAACCGCACAACAAACTTTCTAACATAACACCGACTACGCGAACGCTAACTCCCGACGAACCCCCTTACCAATAGTACTTTCCCTAATGGTATACGGGCCTAGGGTAAGGGATCATGACTGCCCCACCAAGAATGTTAACATCATGGGTCATCCCCCAAACTTGGTATAATATATATAAATATATATATATATATATATATATATATATATATATATATATATATATATATATATATATATATATATATATATATATTTATATCTTCCATCATAGGAACCCATAGTTCGTTAACATTAGACTTTCATTTGAACATTTAGTTCGCATCATAAACAAAATCTACGTTTGCTCTCGCATACTAACTTGCTGTTTTCGAAACAATTTATGACTTCAAAAACAGTTCATTTTATCTTTTAAATTGTACAATCAGTTACGCCTCTGAATAAGCTTTCAAACGCATTTTAGAACACCTCAATCGGGTTCCCAGATCAAAAGTTATCGCGAAAACAAAATCAGTGTACAGTTACTGAAAAACTGCAAAGCGTCGCGACGCGGACTGCTTCCGTCGCGACGCGAAAAGCATCAGAAACATTTTCCTCACAAAATCATGCATGGTCGCGACGCGATGGCAGCGTGTTGCGATGCGATGGCTTGCTGAGAAATGCAGATTTTTGCGGTTTCTCGCGAAATCCGCTATTCCGCTCAATTCCGATTCTCGTTCCCATTGAAAACAGTTCAAACAGCCATAAAAACAAATTGAATCCATATCACACAATCAATCAACTCCATCAAAAACTCAACGTAAACGAATTTTATCAAAATACGATATATTTCGAAATAACGGTTTTCGACTCAAAATCTTTCGAAATGAATCAACGTAAAATTCATTGTAAAAACGAAATAATCATAAGCGTGAGTAAAACTCACTGATTGTGATGAAAATCACAAATAGCCGAGACCTTCCGCGAAATTGTTTTTCGTCATAACCACACGAACGCTCCCCGAATCAACTCCACGTTCCGACGACATTCGATCCGCTCCCAAAGCTTTCCACTCAATCACGAGACATCTTTTTGACCGAAATACCGAATTCCTCGAAATCCCGCCATTCGAACCCTAATCACCAACCAACTTCCAATTCGCGAAATTGAACTTCGTTCCGCACTCAATACGCTTCGGGTTCGTTCCTAATCATCCTTGAATCATCAAACACTATTCATCATCTTCAACCTTCAATCACTATTCACACATAAACCCCAATTTGAACCCTAACCTCTTGATTCTTCAAAAACCCAAAATCGGACTTCAATATTCACATAATCCACCTTGAGCTCGCTCTTAAATGCTATCCTAAGCTTTCCTTTGAGCTTGAACCACAAAAACCTCCATTTTCCTCTTAAAATCGAAAATGGTGAATTGAGGGATAGTAGATCATATGTTGTGATGTTTGTGTCATATTGAAGAGGAAGAAACGGTGATCATTTTTTGTGTTGGAGGGAAGACGTTTTGAAGAACCTTTCTCTCCCTTGCTCCTCTTCTTCCTTCCATACCCATTCTCTTCTCTTTTCTTCTTTTCTTTCTTTTCTTTCTTTTCTTTCTTCTCTTCTCTGTTCCTCTCTCTGTCGCGTATCCTTCTTTCATTTATTTTCTTTCTTTTAATTCTTTCTTTCTTTATATAGATATATATTGGCTGAAGTGCTCTCAGGGTCCCTTATCTTTATTTAAAGTAACGAATTAGTCCTTTATGTTTTTTTTGTCCCAAATAAGTCCTTTATCTTTCAAATTTTTGACACATAAATCCTTTTCCGTTAACAGTGCTGATTTATGTGTCAAAAAAAAGGATTTATGTGTTAAAAATTTGAAACATAAAGGACTGATTTGTGACAGAAAAGGATTTATGTGTCAAAAATTTAAAACATAAATGACTGATTTGGGACAAAAAAAAGATAAAGGACTAAATCGTTACTTTAAATAAAGATAAGGGACCCCGAGAGCACTTTAGCCATATATATTAAGTGGTAATGTGGTCAAATGACCACATTGCCCTTAATCTCTAATTTTGTTTCTAAATCATGCTTGTCCCGAATTAACCGGTTAACGATCCTAAGACAACCAATAATTATTTTTAGCACTCAGGAATTTTACTAATTAAGTATTAAATTAATTCAATTGGGTTAACACCCAAATAATTCGACTAATTATTTTGAGGATGTTACAAAATGAATATGTGGAAAAGTTGGACGCTTCATTACCGATGGAAAATTTTAGGCTAAAGTGTTCCCGGGGTCCCTTATCTTTATTTAAAGTAACGAATTAGTCCTTTATGTTTTTTTTGTCCCAAATAAGTCCTTTATCTTTCAAATTTTTGACACATAAATCCTTTTCCGTTAACAGTGCTGATTTATGTGTCAAAAAAAAGGATTTATGTGTTAAAAATTTGAAACATAAAGGACTGATTTGGGACAGAAAAGGATTTATGTGTCAAAAATTTAAAACATAAAGGACTGATTTGGGACAAAAAAAAGATAAAGGACCAAATCGTTATTTTAAATAAAGATAAAGGACCCCGAGAGCACTTTAGCCAAAATTTTAATTCCCACCCATTAAAGCTGTCGATATCGAAAAAATTAGGAGAATCATATTGATAGAAAAAGCCTTTGGAAAATAACTATTAACCGACTCTAGTCGATAGGTAATTTTAGTAGGTAGACAACATTTTTCTTGTAGTGCCTCTAATCCTGTTATTTTTTGGTCATGTACAGGTAAATTTTTTGAAAAATAATTTTGGAAATGTGTTATGAAGTAAAGATGGTATGAGTGAGGTTGCAGAGTATTTTTTTTTGTAAACGTGTTATTGGTGTACAATACTAAAATAATGAAGCTTTAATTCGTCGGATGTAATTGCAAAGTATATAATAAATACTTAAAAATTATATACTGTATTCAGAATTTATTGAAAAATATTATAACATAGTTACGCATAATGATTATAATAATAAATTGAACAATACTAAAAAACTCTGTGCATCATATTTCTACAAAAAAATAAAAAGGTAATTTATATTTAAAACCTAAAAAATATAAAAATATTAATATTTTTTTTGACCAAAATAAAAATATTAATATTAAAATTATTAAATAATCGTCTACATTATTTTAGAAACTAATCCCTCCATAATGAGAACCATCAAAAGTATGATAAATATCAACTCATTACCTCTATATAAATCTGAACATCCTAGTAACTCCAAGTTGGCTATTTGGGGTTGGTGTTGATATGGACAAAGATGTCTAATTAATTCTTTTCTACTTATATATTGCAATGAGAAGACTCAATTCAATGGCCTTTGATACACTTTGGTTGAGTTATAGTTAAATTTAGCGGAACCTATTGCCATTACGTTTTTTTCATTAATTAGTTAAATGTTCTTTTTGTAAGAAACAGAGGGCGGAAAATTGAATATATATGCTTCTTCACTAGATTATGATCACACTGACTTGAGCTAGCAAGGAGAAGTCAAAATACGAAGAAAAGAGTGAAATAACAAAAGCAATACTTGTTATATTTGAAACAAGCTCAATATGTCATAATTTATATTGAAATGATAGGTAGAGCTATTATAGTCGTGTTGGCGACTAATCTACACATCTTTAATTCGTCGGATAATTGCAGAGTATATAATAAATACTTAAAATCTATATACTGTATTCGGAATTTATAGAAAAATATTAGAACATAGTTAAGCATAATGATTATAATAATAAATTGAACAATGCTATAAAAATTTTTTTTTTTGGGAGGAGAAGAGAAAAAAGAAAAAAGCTACAGAAAAGAAAATAGGCAAAATAAAAACAAACTAGCCTCTTGCAAACCGAGCCCGAAGGGCGTCAGCTTCCAGTAGAGGGGAAATTCCATTTGGAGGTTGTAACACCCCGGTATTTCTTTAACACAAAAATACCTAAATATACAATTTGGTATAAATGAGAGTATAAAAATTCTTGTTCAGATTTACATCTTTACAAGAAACAGCGGAAACTAATAAATATAACATAACACAAGCTCGAGTCATACGATCGTATACAGAGGCAACTACGGAAGAACATGACAACTAATCAGTCTTCTATCTTCTCCTTGAACCCGACAATCAACTGTGTCGTCCGTTGTCCTTATATCCTGTTCTCTGTAAAAACAACAAATATGGATTGGGTGAGACAACTTGTCTCAGTGAGTCCTATCGAGACCCCTGACCAACTCTAACGGTTTATTATACTTGAATCTGAACTCGTGGCCCTAATAAGCGACCACGTGAATACATGATGTTTTCTCGTAACTTGTAGCCCTAATAAGCGACTACTCGTTACATTTCTGATTTGTCCTGATGTAGCCCTAATAAGCGACTACGGATCATATTTTAACATGAACATAGCACAACACCTCGAAGTCCGCCTTAGCTAAGGTTTAGGACGTCTTAGTGAACCCATCCCCACTAATCCAAGTGAGCAACATGAGAGCCTAGGTTCTGGGGCTCATGACTTCCCCTCCCCTAGTATGCTAATAACTGGAGGATCGTCACCCTCGATATACACAAGGTATACCATCTACCTTTCCCCGAGGGAAAGTAACTTGAATTGTGTTTACATGAATTGAGAGTTTTTATGTCTTTATAGACTTACAGTCAATAGCTTACATGACATGATGAACTTGAAGTTCGTTATCTTAACATGATTGACTCAAAGTCCGTTAACATTTCTTGACTTATGTTCTCTCGCGTTCTCTAAGTACGGTTTTCCGTTACGTTCATAACACACAAGTTTTCTATCAAACATGTTCAATTCCATGATATCAGTATCTTTACATTGTTGGGGAACCATGAGGAATGGATTAGAAGAGGTTTGGAATCATTCGGAATGGATAAAAAGGTACCTTGAAGTTGGAAATCAGAAGGTTACGCACGACCCGTGCGTATAGGCGCACGATCTGTGCGCTTTTCAATAAAAATGTGGAAAGTTTCAGAATGATACGCACGATCCGTGCGTCTTGGCGCACGATCCGTGCGTAACTAAAAATCCATTTCGTGCAGTATCAGATGGGGGCGCACGACCCGTGCGCAGAGGCATTCGATCCGTGCGTCTCCATCAGTTTTCCAGAAGACAGCATTTTCATGAGTAATTCCGTTCCGATTCCAAAATCTCTTCCGATCGAGACCCAAACTTAAACCCGCATTGAAACAGTATTTTACAGCAACACAATCAATCCAATCCAGTACATCCAAACAATCAATCAAGAAATTCTTAATTCAAATCGCAATTTTTGGGAAAACGGTTTTCGATAAATTTCCTTTCGTTACCAGAAACACATGACAAGGGTTTTCGAAAAGTGGAGACTCAGAAACACACACATATCCCCTAAGCGAGTTATAGAACTCACCCGGTTGACGATCTCGCGGGAAATCACGCCGAATCACGGACGACCGGATCGTAACCATTCGAACAATCCTCGAAGTCACCTACACGATCCAAATGCTTCCGCAACTGAACTTGATGGGCCCCACATGCACAACCAGTAACTCAATCAACTCCTTGCTACTGAACTCTTATCCGGTACTTGAATGGACGACCCTCGAGACTTATGACGAATCGAACCCAAATTTGACGAACGGATATACTAGATTCCATCTCCATTTCCCAGCATCAGGATTCAGTTTTGCAACAAGCATAACTTGGTCAATCCGTGACCAAAACTACCCAAACCGGTGCTCATTGTGAAGATAATTTCGTCTACTTTCTGATGGAAGAAGTTTCACACGCATGCATCCAGTGGATGGAGAGATATCACTGAAACAAGGTGACTGGTCCAGGATAGTGCTTGATTTTGAATCCGGAACTTGTGAACAGGATATCTCTCTCCTTTCTCCATGAAATCATACGGTTCTTGTACCCAAAATGAAGAGCTTTGTGTCTAGTTTTCAGAGGGACAAGAATCACAAGGTGTCAAAGAATGCAAGAATGTATTGCATCGCCGCCTCACTCTGTCTAAGGGGGATTCTCCTCTAAAAATTAATGATCTCAGAGCAAAACTTTTGCAAGAATGGAAATCCATAGGCGCTTGGAAAATGGTCTCCTTGGGAAAGGGATACTATGAATTTTGTTTCCAATCGTTTGAGGAGATACGAAGCCTTCAAGCCATTGGGTCTTGGTCCTTGCATCCGGGATTTCTACGGCTATTTGCATGGACGCCAGACTTTGATCCAAACAGGATCTGAAACACCAATGTTCAATGCTGGGTGCGTATACATGGACTGGCGCGTGAATACTGGCGTCCAATCACTCTTTTTGAGATTGCCGGTGCAATCGGGGGTCCTATTGCTTTGGATGATGCTACAAAGAAACGTACTTTTGGCCACTTTGCAAGAGTGCTTGTTGATATTGATCTGAATGGAGATCTTCCTGAGCGTATTATGGTTGAGCGTGAAGGCTACGCATTTTATGTGGAAGTTGTTTATGAAAGGTTGCCACAGTTCTGCTCTTATTGTCATATTATTGGACACAATTTTTCCAATTGTAAGCAGGCTCATAGTAAACAGGAGCCACGTGTGCAGCCCCCACTCAATAGGCAAGTTTGGGAGCCAAGGAGAAAAAACGTAATTGATGACATTAATGTTCGTGACATGCACGTGCCTGGCGCCGAGAAAGAACATCAGGTCAAAGGTAAGGCTACAACTAATTATACTGTTGTTATTGCTAACACTATTGATAATGGTGCAGGCAAAGATATTCAAAAGGACATTGGAGCAGGTATCGAAGCCACTGAGAGTGTGGGAAAAGATAATCACTCGAATCGTCCCAGAGATCTCATTTCTATTGAAGAGATCACTATCCCTAATCAGTTTGGTGGCCCTAACAATATCCCTCATGATGATATTAATCCACTGCTTGGATTTATTTCTAATCATTTTGAAACAGGATCCCCAAGTGGTAGAGATCCAGCAATAACGACCCCTGATCAAATTTTAGCAGGTGACTCACAAACGGAAGCAACCTTTGAGGTCGATAGAAACCGAGTCCAAGTGGTTGCAGACCAAGAAGCTGCTCAAGTTGTGATAGATGATTTGAACATCCTTAAGCAGCCTTGGGCTGATGTTGTTGAGGAGGATGATAACTTGGAGCAAGATAATGCCCAGAATGATGAGGGATCCGAATTTGAAATAGTTCGCACCAAGTCTCAAAAGAAAAAACAAAAACAACGCCAAAAGAAAGCTGTTACCCCAATTAAAACCCGTTCTAGGGCAGGATCTCAAAGTCTTGCTCAATGAAGTGCTTATATTGGAATACAAGGGGCCTGGCTAATCCCCCTACAAGATTAGCTCTTAAAAAGCTTTGTTCATCTAACAAGCCTGATTTCGTTTTTATCTCCGAGCCTTGGTGTTCTCTTGATGATTTCCCGCGCAGGTATTGGTCTAGCCTTGGTATGAAAGTCTTTGCTATTAATGACAGGAATAATTTAACACCTAATCTTTGGTGTATCTGTATGGACAATTTCAATCCTACTGTTATTGCTTGCTCAGATCAGCAAGTCTCTTTTACAGTGGAGGTCAATAATGATACAGTAGGTATTTCTGCAATCTATGCTTCTTGTAACTATCTGGGCAGGAGATCACTTTGGCAGGATCTTTCTCTTCTTCAGCATACTTATAAAATCCCTTGGTGCTTTATTGGGGATTGGAATGCTGTTCTGGGCAGCCATGAATATAGAGGTAGTGGGACCCCCTCTAAAGCAGCCTGTGAAGACTTTCAGAACTGGACCAATTTGAATAGCTTGATTCATCTGCCAACTAGGGGTGTTCAGTACACTTGGTCTAACGGTCGTAAAGGCCGGGCATTCACGGAGAAAAGGCTTGATCGAGCAATTTGCAATGACGCCTGCTTCACTTTTTACACAGGTATCTCTTGCTATACTCTTACTAAATCTAGATCTGATCATTTCCCTTTATTGCTTGATCTTCAGACTACAGATGGGGCGCATCCCTCTTCTTTTAAATTCCTTCGCACTTGGGCAAGTCACCCTGACTACCTGAATGTGATTAAGGAGGCTTGGCAAACTCATGTTGTTGGATGCCCTTTGGTGGTCCTCAATCAGAAGCTTAAAAACCTTAAGGTAAAGCTTAAGGCTTGGAATAAAGATGTCTTTGGGGACGTTAATATGAGGGTGCAGGTGGCGACCGCATCCCTAGATCACGTTCAAGCACAGATTGATAATGATGGCTATTCAGAGTTGTTAGAGGAGCAAGAAAAGGTCCATCAGCTTGAGCTGCAGCAAGCTTTAGCTTCCCAAGAGGATTTTTGGCTCGAAAAATCTAGACTTAACTGGCACTTACATGGTGATCGCAACACAAAATTTTTCCATCAGATGGTCAGAATCAGACATATTACCAAGCAAATAACTGCCCTAAAACATGGTGATGTTCTTCTTACTTCTCCGAATGAAATTGAATCTCATGTTGTTAATTATTTTGAGAATATTTTCGCCTCTAATAACCAGTGTCTTGATAATGGTATGGTGGAGGAGATTATCCCTAATCTTGTTACAGGTGAGGAGAACAATATGCTCACCAGCGTTCCTAATAGGGAAGAGATCAAGCAGGCCATCTTTGCTATGAATGCTACCGGTGCCCCTGGGCCGGATGGCTTTGGTGCTTTCTTTTTTCAGCAGTTCTGGGACATCATTGCGGAGGACACGGCGAACGCCGTCCAGCAGTTCTTCAGGCAGGGTTGGATGCTCCCGAACTTCAACTCTAATTTGGTTGTCCTTATTCCTAAAGTCAACGGAGCCGACAGTATTGAGAAGTTTCGGCCTATAGCCCTTGCGAACTTCGAGTTTAAGATTATTACTAAGGTACTTGCTGACCGTCTTTCAAAAATTGCTCCTCGTATTGTTTCATCTCAGCAGCGTGGCTTCATCCCCGGTAGAAATATATCAGACTGCATCTGCTTAACTTTGGAAGCCATTAATATGCTACATAATAGGGCTTTTGGTGGTAATATGGCACTCAAGGTTGACGTCAAGAAAGCTTTTGATACTCTGGATTGGAATTTCCTTCTTAGAGTCCTCAAGGCTTTTGGGTTTAATAGCAAATTCTGTGATTGGATTAATGCTCTTTTACATTCTGCAAAGCTTTCAATCTCAGTCAATGGCAAGCCTTCTAGGTACTTTAGCTGCAAGCGGGGTGTGCGTCAAGGGGACCCCCTCTCCCCCTTCTTTTCTGCTTGGCTGAGGAGGTTTTGAGCAGAGGCATCTCCCTGTTGGTGCATGATGGGGGATCTCCAGTTAATTAATGGTCCTAGAGGCACTCAGGTTCCATCTCATACCCTTTATGCGGATGATATCATGATTTTTTGCAGAGCTTCGCTGAAAAATATTCATAGTCTTCTCAACTTCTTTACCAAGTATGGGGAGGCTTCTGGTCAGATTGTTAACTCCAATAAATCTACCGTTCATTTGGGCGCTGTTCCCAATCAACGGCAGTGTCACATTGCCGAGCTGTTGGGCTTCTCTATTGGCCAGCTGCCGTTCACCTACTTGGGCACCCCCATTTTCAAAGGTAAGCCTAAAGCTGGTTATTTAATGCCTATTGCTGACAAGATTAAAGCCAAGTTATCAGCTTGGAAAGCTTCGCTCCTCTCTATTGCTGGAAGAGCGCAGCTTGTCAAGTCGGTTGTTCAAAGTATGTTAGTGTACAGCTTCCTGATATACAAATGGCCTACCTCTCTGTTGAATACGGTCGATTCTTGGATCAGAAATTTCATTTGGTCTGGTGACGTCATTCAGCGTAAAGTGGTTACAGTGGCGTGGCATAAGGTTTGTAAACCAACCTCTGAGGGGGGTCTCGGGATTAGATCCCTTAAAGACACAAATAAGGCAGCCTGTCTTAAGCTTAGCTGGGAACTCAGCATTTCCCAGAATAGCTGGGCTGTCTTATTAAGGTCCCGGGTTTTCAGAAATAGGACTACGATCTCTTATCATATCAGTTCGTCGTTGTGGGGTACTTTGCGTGATCATTTATCTGATATCCATGAAAATTACATATGGCAAATTAGTAAAGGTGACTGCATCAACTTTTGGATAGATCTGTGGATGTCGGACCCTCTGGTAAATCTCCTCAATGTCCCTGAGCATCGTTAGCACAATCTAAAGGCTTGTGTTTGTGACTTCATTCAGAATGGTCACTGGTGTATTCCAGCATCTCTTTCTAATATCTTCCCTTAGCTGGCTTCGCTCCTTCGCGAAAAAGATCTGCCGTCATTTGACTCTCAGGATCAACTGATTTGGAAAAACTCTACAGATGGTATGCTTACTTTCAAGACTGCTTATCTTCATTATAAGCCTTTGGGGCAGCCTATTAGGCGGTTCAAAAATATTTGGAGTAGTGTCATCCCGCCCTCCAAATCTCTTCTTGCTTGGCGTATCCTTCATAACCGTATGCCTACAGATGAGCATCTTAGAAACCGTGGATGTGGAACTGTTTCCATTTGTAGTCTCTGTGAAGCGGAATATGAGACATCTTTGCACCTTTTCTGTGAGTGTTCTTTCGCTAAGAAACTCTGGGACTGGCTTAGTGGTAAGCTATCAATTAATATTAATGTTTCCTCCCCGGAGACGATTTTTGAGGTTTGTCAGTGCCCTTGGTCGAACCAAGTGCAAGATGTTGTTACCGCCGCTGTTATTAACGTATTTTGGGCTATATGGCACTCTCGGAATCAGATTCGTTTTGACAATAAGAAGATCTTGCTCACTCACATGAAGAACTTGATCACGGCAAATGTGAGCATTTCTGGTAATCTCAGCAAGGGCTCCACGTCAAACTCCATGCTGGATTTTTTGATTCTTAAGGCGTTTTCGGTTGATTGCAAGCCTCGTAAGGCTCCTACACCTATAGAGGTTATTTGGAAGTCCCCTCCTTGCTTGTGGGTTAAGTGTAATACAGATGGCGCTGCTAGAGGTTCGCCTGGTTTAGCTGCTTGTGGGGGTATCTTTCGCGATAGTAATGCTGAATCTCTTGGTTGTTTCATGCTTCCTCTTGGTACAAATTACGCTCTTCATGCTGAGCTGGTTGGAATCATGGTAGCCATTGAAGTGGCTTTCCATAAAGGTTGGCATCGTTTATGGATTGAGAGTGATTCTCAGCTTGCTGTTATGGCTATTTCATCTCATTCCATTGTGCCTTGGAGTATCCGCAACCGCTGGCTTAATTGCATGGGTCTTCTAAAATCCATGACTTTCAGTTGCACTCATATTTTTCGGGAAGGAAATCACTGTGCTGATAAGCTTGCGTCTCATGGAACTACCCTGTCTGGCTTCCAATGGTGGAATTCTATTCCCACTTTTATTCAGGATGATTTTAACCGTAATAGGGTTGGACTTCCTTCTTTTCGATTCAGCAAGTAATTTTTGTAATTTTTGTTTGCAGGGGTTTTGGTTTATGTCCCCCCTTGCTTTTTGTATTCTTGCTTTTTATTCTTTAATGAAATAGGGGGAGTACTCTTTCCTTCTTGGTGTTTTTATCCCTAAGGAGGGTTTTGCATCAGAAGGTTTTAACGAGGCTCCTTTCCTTTTTGTTTAAAAAAAAAAAAGAATCACGATCATCGGAGTAGGGTACAGTGAGATGCGATGAAAATACCGAAGGTAGGTAATACGGGTTTTCTGCAGAGTTTTTTCCCTGCAAATCCTTCTTCTTCTCCAAACTTCATCTTCACGAATTTGATACCATTCACTCATCCACAACTCCAGCTTTGACTCCAGTCTCTAAACCAAATCTTTGAGAACTCTTAATCACAGTGTATCATCCAGTACCTGCCTCACCTCCCAACATCAACATGCATCCAAAATTCTGAACTTGTCTCCTTTAAAACAGAAATGAAGAGGTTCCTGGTTGGGGATGGTGGATTCGAAAGAACTCAGAACAAAAGAGGTATGAATTGATAGAGGAGAAGAAATGATGGAAAGAGGTGGTGAGAAAAAGTACATGCATCAAGGATTGAGGAGCTTCACTCTCCCTCTCCTCCTTCTCCACTCTCACGCTTTTTCCTCCCCCCCTTCAGCCCCCTTCTCATTTTATTAAATATGTCTTCAGCAACTGAGGGAGTGTGAGGAGGAATATATATATATATATAAATCCAGCTGAGGGTTTAATGGGGCTAATTTACCAAACTACCCTTATTTCAAATTTCACTTAACTTTTACTTTCAATCAAACAACCAATCTCTAATGCCCATTCTCCTATTGTTAGCGATTGATTAATTTAATTACATTAAGTCGACTAACACCTATATCCATGACCACTTACTAAATTGGTCCAAAGATACTTAGTAAAATGACTATTTTGCCATTGCGCTCCAATTCCCATTACAATTCACACGATTATGTTGACAATTTCCTCGACTATTAATCCCCGAGACACGACTAATTATTCCCACAAATAATTACTTGGTCTTAGGCATCATAGTACGAGTCTTTAAAAATTTAAGGATGTTACAATCACCCGAACTTTTAAAAAATTTGTCCTCAAAATTGACAAGACGCACCTTAAGCGAAAAGATATGGATATCGAGTCATCATGTCCTCTTTCAAAATCCCAGGTAGCCTCTTCGGCTGAGAAGCCATCCCAGACCACCTTGACAATTGGAATAGTCCTTGACCGCAGAGTCTTCATACCACGGTCCAAGATATGACTAGGATAAGGTTGGAATGATAAATCCGGTGGAAGATCGATCGTATCAACGCTCAATGGCTGAAGTGGATCGGGAGTACTTTTTCTCAACTGAGACACATGAAAGACATCACGAAGATACAGACTTCCTTCGGAATTTAACTATTCCGACCTCTTGAAAGCTGACACTAATTGTTATGGACAATGGAATGCCTACAATCGTTGAGGGCACGAACTCATAGCTTATGGTATCAACACATCCTGCACTTTCGAAGTCAGGAACTCGAAAGGTTTCGGCTTAGCCGTAGCTTTAATTAGAGGAGACGACGCCTATGAAAGGATTAGTTAGAAATCACACTACGCGGTATCCGGAAGAAAAGTTTCCTTCCCTTCCTAAGTTACGCTTACACAAGTGCTAGACTCATTTTACTAAAAATCTTGACAGAGGCAAACAGAGTTATTTTTATAAAACAGTTGACTCTCGGTCCAATTGAATGTAGGAAAATACTTTTTCTCGTAACAAGACCAAGAAAACTATAAGAATAGTGGTGATATATTCTTTCATTAAATCTTTTCCAAAACTTGGAAGTACAATAGTTTCATTTGAGTAAAAATTCTTTTCAATGGGGTGTTCCAATAACGATAGTTTAAAAATACGACTATCCAAAACGATAATTCACCCTAACTTATAAATGACCTCACTCGATGCACGACGTTTCAACAAGGCGGAATCTCATTCTCAAGTTTTTTTATTTTTAAATTTGCAAGTTCGAGAGTGAGAATAAATGTGTTACTTTGTTGGAATCAATCATCTGTGCGATCAAAATCTCGCAAACTTTTATCGTGCTTGAGTTCGATTCTGTTAAGACAAAAATAATTAGGTTCGTTCGAGGAAGGGATCGGGAAGGACATTGAGCCGAAAAGAAAGCGGGTATTTGCTTTAAAAATTCTTCTCAAGCCGCTATTCTACTCGATCAATTCATTTCCTTTCAATTCCTTTCTCGAATCGGTCCATGATAAAACTTCGAGATTAAAACAGAGGTTCGTATTTCGTGATGAAAAATAGACACGACTCGATTGTCTCAAGAGACTACACAAAAGTTGTAGGTTTCACTATCAAGGATTCTTGTGTCACACATTCACTGTCCAATTATTTAGTCTCAAACCGACATACGGTTCATCCTCAGGCATTCTACCATCATACGGGTGTAGTGGGTGAAAGGGAAAAATACTATACAGGCTCAACTGTCGGATTGTCGTAGAAAGCATCGTGTGCTGGACCACAATCAGACAATTCTGAATTCAACACATACTTGATTAATCGACGTCTAACCATAGGTTAATAGAATGGAGAACTAGCCTTGACCCGTCCGATGGATCAAAGTCACAACAACTTACTGTTGTTCTGAACGAATTCAAGATTAACGATTGGAATTTCACTTCAGTAGCGGAAGCTTGAACACTATAACAGTCGACGGATGATTTTCCTAACATGGCTTTTTAGGAATTTTCTAAGTCAACGACTTATCCAATTTCAGCTATCTTCTTAGATCAACTAGGCTTGAATTTTGATACCTATCTTTCATAGATCTTGATCACCCAGATCCTAAGGAGATGCGGATTTCGATATTAGGAACCTCACTAGAACTTCATAAGGTTTTCCTTAGAAGGTAAGATTTAGGGGTTTCCTAGGCAATCATTGGTTTCTTGATTAACTTCAGCGTAGCAATTATTCTCGGATTAGTTACGAAATTGGAATTGCGGTGGCACCAGGGAATTTTTGGAAAACAAAATATTATTTTGGGAATCAAACGAGCACACCCTAAGTGTCTTCGTATCGATTCGTAAAAATTTGAGTATTTTTCATTTAGGATTTCCCGGCCCAGCTTCTTTCCGAATTTCTGCAGCTATCCAGACATAATTAGTACTATCGCGTTAATCGATCTAGCTCCCGAACGGTTTCTACTCCATGACGACATTACGTTCGCCACTTAGGTGACTTTAAGTTCCTCGTTCTTACAACCGGTTAGTTGGGGTCTTAGAGATAAAAATTTCGGAATCATTTCTAATGGTTGAATGGCCATCAGTACTACTGACAATTACCGGAAATAGGTTTCTTGGAAAAACTCACAGTAAACGTGATTCTGAACTGGTGCTCAGGAGTCTAAACTGATTGATTGGAAATCTCTTTTCCAATTTCCAGTACGATAGGAAGGTTCACATTCCGCGAATGCTTTAGAGTTCACGGTTCAGATTTTAAAAACAGAGGTACGCTTCACAATACAGTTGGAGATATGGTTCACAACCCATCCATCGGTGTAGATATTTTCGTTAGTTTCCCGACGCCTCTCGAAACATAAAAATCGGAGTTCTGGAGCAGAAGTCAAGAACAAAATGAGTCGGAAGACTAACGAGAATTTCTCACAGACCGTGATTGGAGTGCTCCCAACAGCGGATTGAAATAAGGTCACTTCTACCGATTCAAAATACTAACCTACTTTGAAGGATTTGATTCACAGTTCCTGATCGGGACTTAACCTAATCGGTACCTTGTGATTCTGCTAGACAATATTGACGAGGGACTATCTTTACTCGGCTGGCTTTATCACCCATCACAGGGTGACTTCGAAGAAGGATAAACGGGATCTGTACTTTGGAATTTTCCGAAGGGACTTTCTCAACTGCTACCTAAACTGGGATTGTCTTATTCCAGAAGGTAAGATTTATGATGAAAACGATATCTCAAAAACTGATACGCCAACTAAATAAAGGTCAGGGTTTCGGGTGTTAACTCGTCTGATAGCTTTCAGTACACTGACAGTGCCATTGCCCAATGGCTTCGCTTGATTTGTACTTCTCGATAAGATCTACTATGTTTCATGCCGCGACTCACTAGCCGCATCCGACTCATTTACTGAACAGCCGCCCACAGTTTCCTCGAACTATCGCGGATGCCCATCATTGTTTCTAATTGTCGTATGTAGCCCTCTGCTCCTGCTGCGCGCTTTGATGAACGAGAAGGCTGAGAATCCTATAGTGTAGGGTTTTGGATATTTTCGGGGCTGAGGCAACTATCTGTCATAATTTTCAGTACTTTACATGAAACATTGAGTGGATCCTGACTCAATACGTCACATAATATACTAAAAAGGTCTGACATAAAATTGTCTAAGTCCCTAGCTGACTCGATCCTATAATCTCGACCCGAAGGTCACTAAGTCCGACAAGGCCGAACCGCTCTGATACCAAATGTAACACCCCGGTATTTCTTTAACACAAAATACCTAAATATACAATTTGGTATAAATCAGAGTATAAAAATTCCTGTTCAGATTTACATCTTTATAAGAAACAGCGGAAACTAATAAATATAACATAACACAAGCTCGAGTCATACGATCGTATACAGAGGCAACTACGGAAGAACATGGACAACTAATCAGTCTTCTATCTTTTCCTTGAACCCGACAATCAACTGTGCCGTCTGCTGTCCTTATATCCCGTTCTCTGTAAAAACAACAAATATGGATTGGGTGAGACAACTTGTCTCAGTGAGTCCTATCGAGACCCCTGACCAACTCTAACGGTTTATTATACTTGAATCTGAACTCGTGGCCCTAATAAGCGACCACGTGAATGCATGATGTTTTCTCGTAACTTGTAGCCCTAATAAGCGACTACTCGTTATATTTCTGATTTTTCCTGATGTAGCCCTAATAAACGACTACGGATCATATTTTAACATGAACATAGCACAACACCTCGAAGTCCGCCTTAGCTAAGGTTTAGGACGTCTTAGTGAACCGATCCCCACTAATCCAAGTGAGCAACATGAGAGCCTAGGTTCTGGGGCTCATGACTTCCCCTCCCCTAGTATGCTAATAACTGGAGGATCGTCACCCTCGATATCCACAAGGTATACCATCTACCTTTCCCCAAGGGAAAGTAACTTGAATTGTGTTTACATGAATTGAGAGTTTTTATGTCTTTATAGACTTACAATCAATTAGCTTACATGACATGATGAACTTGAAGTTCGTTATCTTAACATGATTGGACTCAAGGTTCGTTAACATTTCTTGACTTATGTTCTCTCGCGTTCTCTAAGTACGGTTTTCCATTACGTTCATAACATACAAGTTTTCTATCAAACATGTTCAATTCCATGATATCAGTATCTTCACATTGTTGGGGAACCATGAGGAAAGGATTAGAAGAGGTTTGGAATCATTCGGAATGGATAAAAAGGTACCTTGAAGTTGGAAATCAGAAGCTTACGCCCGACCCGTGCGTATAGGCGCACGATCCGTGCGTAACTAAAAATCCATTTCGTGCAGTATCAGATGGGGGCGCACGACCCGTGCGCAGAGGCACCCGATCTGTGCGTCTCCATCAGTTTTCCAAAAGACAGCATTTTGATGAGTAATTCCGTTCCGATTCCAAAATCTCTTCCGATCGAGACCCAAACTTAAACCCGCATTGAAAGAGTATATTACAGCAACACAATCATTCCAATCCAGTACATCCAAACAATCAATCAAGCAATTCATAATTCAAATCGCAATTTTTGGGAAAACGGTTTTCGATAAATTTCCTTTCGTTACCAGAAACACATGACAAGGGTTTTCGAAAAGTGGAGACTCAGAAACACACACATATCTCCTAAGCAAGTTATAAAACTCACCCGGTTGACGATCTCGCGAGAAATTACGCCGAATCACGGACGACCGGATCGTAACCATTCGAACAATCCTCGAAGTCACCTACACGATCCGAATGCTTCCGCAACTGAACTTGATGGGCCCCACATGCACAACCAGTAACTCAATAAACTCCTCGCTACTGAACTCTTATCCGGTACTTGAATTGACGACCCTCGAGACTTATGACGAATCGAACCCAAATTTGACGAACGGACATACTAGCTTCCATCTCCATTTCCCAGTATCAGGATTCAGTTTTGCAGCAAGCATAACTTGGTCAATCCGTGACCAAAACTACCCAAACCGGTGCTCATTGTGAAGATAATTTTGTCTACTTTCTGATGGAAGAAGTTTCACACGCATGCATCCAGTGGATGGAGAGATATCACCGAAACAAGGTGACTGGTCCAGGATAGTGCTTGATTTTGAATCCGGAACTTGTGAACAGGATATCTCTCTCATTTCTCCATGAAATCATACGGTTCTTGTGCCCAAAATGAAGAGCTTTGTGTCTAATTTCCGGAGGGACAAGAATCATGATCATCGGAGTAGGGTACAGTGAGATGCGATGAAAATACCGAAGGTAGGTAATACGGGTTTTCTGCAGAGTTTTTTCCCAGCAAATCCTTCTTCTTCTCCAAACTTCATCTTCACGAATTTGATACCATTCACTCATCCACAACTCCAGATTTGACTCCAGTCTCTAAACCAAATCTTTGAGAACTCTTAATCACAGTGTATCATCCAGTACCTGCCTCACCTCCCAACATCAACATGCATCCAAAATTCTGAACTTGTCTCCTTTAAAACAGAAATGAAGAGGTTCCTGGTTGGGGATGGTGGATTCGAAAGAACTCAGAACAAAAGAGGTATGAATTGATAGAGGAGAAGAAATGATGGAAAGAGGTGGTGAGAAAAAGTACATGCATCAAGGATTGAGGAGCTTCACTCTCCCTCTCCTCCTTCTCCACTCTCACGCCTTTTCCTCCCCCCCTTCAGCCCCCTTCTCATTTTATTAAGGCTAAAGTGCTCCCGGGGTCCCTTATCTTTATTTAAAGTAACGAATTAGTCCTTTATAATTTTTTTGTCCCAAATAAGTCCTTTATCTTTCAAATTTTTGACACATAAATCCTTTTCCGTTAACAGTGCTGATTTATATGTCAAAAAAAAGGATTTATGTGTTAAAAATTTGAAACATAAAGGACTGATTTGGGACAGAAAAGGATTTATGTGTCAAAAATTTAAAACATAAAGAACTGATTTGGGACAAAAAAAAGATAAAGGACCAAATCGTTACTTTAAATAAAGATAAGGGGCCCCGGGAGCACTTTAGCCTTTTATTAAATATGTCTTCAGCAACTGAGGGAGTGTGAGGAGGAATATATATATATATATATATATATATATATATATATATATATATATATATATATATATATATATATATATATATATATATATATATATATAAATCCAGCTGAGGGTTTAATGGGGCTAATTTACCAAACTACCCTTATTTCAAATTTCACTTAACTTTTACTTTCAATCAAACAACCAATCTCTAATGCCCATTCTCCTTAGCGATTGATTAATTTAATTACATTAAGTCGACTAACACCTATATCCATGACCACTTACTAGATTGGTCCAATGATACTTAGTAAAATGACTATTTTGCCCTTGCGCTCCAATTCCCATTACAATTCACACGATTATGTTGACACGACTAATTATTCCCACAAATAATTACTTGGTCTTAGGCATCATAGTACGAGTCTTTAAAAATTTAAGGATGTTACAGAGGTTCCAAGAAGTCAATCCAGCCATCAGAACTCGATGCTCCTAGCTTCGCCAAAAAGTCCGCAGATGAGTTTGCCTCCCTCAAGGTGTGAACTATCTGAATACGCCAATGCCTTTGCACAAGATCCTTGATATTGCAAATAATTGATACAAAGTGATGCCTCTGATTCACAGGTGCCTGAACTAACTGAATAGCCAGGGCTGAGTCAGAATAACAAATAATGTCCCTGTATCCTTTTTCCCAAGCTGCTCGGAGACCATGATAGATTGCTAGTAACTCCACATGAAGGACAGTGGAAATGCCAATGTTACCGGCAAATCCGTAGATCCAAGACCCATCCGACCTTTGAAGGACACCACTAAAGCCAGAAATACCTGGGTTGCCCAAACTGCTGCCATCTATATTAAGAACCGTAGTCATACCTCCTTCCGGATGCCAACTCACCCATCTCCTATCTGTTGAATCATTATCAGCGGTAACAAAGACACCATTAAGAAGGGCGGCCAAATTAAGGATGTCGTGCATTAGTTGATGAATTGGTACACGATCGTTCTCCATACATAATAAGTTTCGGGCACGCCAAATCCCCCAAAGAGCAGATAGGAATAAGCTCTTCTTCTGAGTATCAGCGCCTCCTCTAAGCCAGGCTACTACAGAATGCTCCGAGAAGAAATTGATATTGTCAAACCCAAGGGCAAGCCAAATACGTTTTGAGAACAAGCAATCCTTGAAGCAGTGCATAATACTTTCATTTTCATCAGTGCATCTCGGGCAAGAAGCAGATTGCAACATACCTCTATTATGTAACATTAGCCTTGTAGGAAGGGCATTGTGACAAGTCGTCCGCATGAGAAATTTTATCTTCTCAGGAGCAGCTAGGCGCCAAAGCCACTTCCACGAACCTGCAATGATCCCATCACCCGTAGTTGGCCAACGCATAAGCCATTGATAACCTACCTTAGCAGTGTAAATACCATCTAAGTTTCCTTTCCATGTAAAACCATCAGGAATTTGATCATTCAAACAGACTGTAGTTGCTAAAATAGAATCAGACACAGATTGAGGAAGCTGAGTATACAAACGGTCAAGGATCCATTTTCCATCCTACACTACATCAGACACAGACAAATGGAGGTCATGAAGATCAACATACAGAACCTGTTCGCTAAGCTTCCCAATATTAGTCCAGGGAACAAACCAAAAGGAAGAGGACCCATCGCCCAGTCTATGCTCATATCCATTTCTAAGAGCTGCCTTAGCTTTCATAACAGAATTCCACACCGTGGAGCCAGGAGTTTTAGGGATATCTAAGAAGAATTTGTCTCCAACATATTTGTGTCTCAGAAGATTAACCCACAGTTTATCTGTGTTACAATGAATGTCCCAAACCAACTTACCCAACATAATCATGTTAGATTCTCTAGTCCTTCTAATACCCAGCCCACCATCTCTCCGAGGTTTACTGATCTTGTCCCAACCAACCAAATTAACACCCTTCTCAGAGTTTCCATTCCACAAAAAATTTCTAGAACATTTATCAATCTGCTCACAGATGGAAGAGGGCAACCAGGATACCTGCATATAATAATTAGGAACGGAAGTCAAGACCGACTGGACAAGCGCCAATCTCCCAGCTTTGTTACGCCACTTATTTTTCCAAGAAGCTAGTCTATTTTGAACTTTATCAATCAGAAAATCATAATCTCTCTTGGTTAGTCGCCCATGTATCATAGGGAAACCAAGATATTTGTCAAGAGAAGTTGTTTGCCTTATTCCTGTGGTTGACACTATAGTCTCAATCTTGCTTCTTCTAGTTGTTGCTGAGAAGAAGGCTCTGGACTTAGAGACATTAACTTTTAAACCTGACTTATGAGCAAAAGTTGTCAGAATACCTTCAATCAAGGTTGCTTGAGAAGCCGTAGCTTTAGTAAATAACAACATGTCATCCGCAAAGAAAAGATGGGAAAGAGCTGGACGATTTCTAGATATTGTCACAGGCTTCCAATGATTCAAGTTAACTGCATTCAGAATATCATGGGACAAGAACTCCATACAAATAACAAAAATATATGGGGAAAGAGGATCCCCTTGGCGAATGCCTCTAGCTGGAGAAAAAACAGGCAACCTTTTGCCATTCCAAAGGACGGATAGTCTTGAAGCAGTAACACAGTGCATTACCAGCTCAATAGTGATGGAAGGAAAGCCAAATTGCTGAAGGCAATTCCTTAAGAAAAGCCAATTCACATGATCATAAGATTTTTCAAGATCAATTTTATACACCACATCTCCTTTCTTTTTCTTAGACTTTCGCATAGAATGAATAACTTCCTGAAGAATGATAGCATTATCACTAGTTCCTCTACCTGGTAAGAAACTACTTTGATACGGGCCAATAATTTGATCTAAGAAAGGCCTCAGTCTATTCACCAACACCTTTGTGATAAGCTTATAAATAGTGTTGCACAAACTAATCAACCTAAAATCCTTAAAAATTTTGGGGCAATCAATTTTAGGAATAAGAGCTATTAGAGTTTCTGCAAGAACTGGATCAAACGTACCTGTAGAAAAAGCTTGAGCCACCAAGGTGCTCACATCATCACCTACAATATGCCAATACTGCTTGAAGAAAATGCATTGGAATCCATCTGTAACATCCCCTAATTAGCTAATTTAGTTTATTTAAATTAGCGGAAAGGTTAAGGTGAATTATTGGCTAAATCGAATATTTAGCACAAGAGGTTATCATGAATCGATTAATTAGCATAATTACTAAATTATGCGATGTTGAAATAAATATTGTAGTCATGCATAATTAAAATAAGGTATTAAATTAGTAAGTTATGGAATAATTGAGGTATTAGGAGTAGTTTAAGTTAGCTGAAGGGTAGTAAGGTAATAACACCATCCTTTAAGTGAGTCAGCTGGACCAAACATACCCACCCTGCCAAAAACACTTCATTCATTTTCATATTTCCATAATTGAAAAGAAAAGAGAAGTTGAGAGAAAGAAAATAGAGAGAGCTCGCGAGGGGGAGAAGAGAATGGAAAGGGAGGATCCTCAATGCATGTTCCTGATTCATACTCCATTGCAATCCTTCCATCATCCTCTTCCTACTGATATAAAATTTGTCACCAACATCTTCCTCCCCCATCAATTTCCAGTTCTGAAAACCAAGCTTCAAGTCCATGAAAATGTGTTTCCTTAGGTTGCATGTTCATCATTTTGCCATTTGGGGCTGTTAAGGAACCTCCACTTCCGCTTCCTTGTGACTTCAGAACCTTCATTTCGATCTAGGGCAGCTGGGGAAGGGTTTGTGGTTGCTGGGTTCGAGTTGCCTAAGGATTGGTGTTTGTGAGAGCAAGAGGAAACCGTTCGGGGATCGTTCGAGAGGTTACGGTTCGGTCGTTTCGTGTGAGGACGTGATTTCTCGCGAGATCGTCAAAACGGTGAGTTCTATACTCGCTTAGGGATTGTTTTTCGAATCAAGGTTTTTCGCGTTTCGTTTTGAAAAGAATCGAGTCAAAAACCGTTTTCGAGAAAATGACGTTTTTACGGTTTTTCGGTGAATATATATGTTTTATTGATTTGATTGATTTTAATGCTTTCGCTGGAATATGACTGAATTGCTGGTTGGAATGGTTGTTTTTAAGTCACGGAAGTCCTAAAATGTCTCGGCACCGGATTGAAAGCGAAACGGAACAAAACGGAATTTGGAAAAATCATTTTTGAACACTTCTGCCAACGGTCGCGTCGCGGCCCGTGGCCGTTGCCTCGCGACCAGGCATAAAATTGTGACAGTTTTCGTTTCTGTAACTTTTCGCGTCGCGACGGAACCTGTTCGCGTCGCGACGCAATTTAAATTTTCAGCAAACTATACCGATTTTGTTTTCGCGATAACTTTTGATCTGGGAATCCGATTGAGGTGTTTTCAGTTGCGTTTTGAGCTTATTGAAAGGTCTATTCAGAGGTGTAATTCAAACTATAAAATGCCATGTTTTGAAAGTTAAGAATGTTAGAAAAACCGTACTATAGTGAACGCGAGTGCATACGAATCATGTTGAGATAACGAACCTAGAGTTCATCATGTCATGCTAAGTTAATTGATTGTAAGTCTATAAAGACATTTAAACTCTCAAATTCATGTAAACACAATTCAAGTTACTTTCCCTCGGGGAAAGGTAGATTGTATACTTTGAGTATATCGAGGATGACGATCCTCCAGTTTATTAGCATACTAGGGTGGGGGAAGTCATGAGCCCCAAATCCTAGGCCCACATGTTTTGCCCACTAATTATTAGCGGGATGGGTTCACCAAAGGCCAGAGAAATAACCATGCTAAGGTAGGCTTGAGGTGTTGTGCTAAGTTCATGAAAATATGATGTGTAGTTTCTTATCAGGGCTACATCAAGAAAGTAATTAATTTAACGAGTAATCGCTTATTAGGGCTACAAGTTACATGAAAATAATATATGTCCACGTGGTTGCTTATTAGGGCCACGAGTTCAAAGATAAAGTTTAATGAACCGCTAGAGTTAGTAAGGGGTCTCGATAAGACTCATTGAGATAATGTTTATCTCACCCTTAATATGTTTTGGTTTTTACAGAGAAGCAGGGGAAAGCAAAGGTGACAAAGCACGGTTAGCCGGTGCGACTCATGGAGTCATGGGAGACTTGATTCTCTGTTTAGGCCCTTATGCTTTTCTAGTTTATGTTATCGATTGTATGACTATCACTGTATAAGTTGTAAAATCGTTTCCGCTACTTTATGTTTTGAGTATGGAACACCAGGATTGTATAAGTCTTAAGTTATGAAACTTAAGCATTTCAAGAAGCTAATGAGGTTCAGAGAACCATTTGATATTTTATTATCGAAATTTTTAGTTCGTGTTCAATATTCATTAACGGGAAGTTACTCTGATGTATGCCATTTAGTGCATTTCGGTAATTCTACATGTTAGAAATTATCGGGGTGTTACACCATCTGGGCCTGGAGCCTTATAGGCATGCATTTGATTTAGCGCCTTGGTAACCTCCTCCTTAGTACGCTGAAGATCCTGCTCAAGGTAAACTAACCTGGCAGAGTCAACTCTCTCTAGGGAAAGTTGAATCCCCTTAATACGCTTCTCAAGAATAAGTTTCTTCTTCCTAATGTTTCCAAACACATCAGAATTGAAAATTAAAGAGTCTTCTTTTACCTGATTAAGAGCAGTAACAGTACAAGGCTTCTTAGCCTCCCAAGCAGTTTGAACAACTTTATGATATTTCGGATGAGTGATCCAAGAGGCTTCAAATCTGGAAGGTCTTGGTCCACTCATCCGAGAAATACACCCACATCTCAGCAACAAAGGGTTATGGTCTGAATGGAGTTGGCACAACACTTCTACGTAAGCATCAGGAAAAGCAAGGCACCAATTCATATTAGCCATACCTCTATCAAGCCTCTTGGCCACTCTCCTTTGGCCTACACAGTTTCTAACCCAAGTGAAAGTGCCACCAATAGTAGTAACATCCAGCAACTGACAAGTATCAATCATTCTAATTATAAGCATCAGCCCTGGCTTGACTAAAATTCCCTCCCCTCTGTTCACTAGGAAGAGTAATCTCATTGAAATCACCAATAATAAACCACGGATCATCGATACTATCTTTAAGCATATTAAAATAGTTCCATAGTTCCAGCCTTGTAGTGTACACCGGACTAGCATACATACCCGTTAGGCACCAACTCTTATTTCCCAAGGTAAGCTTCAGAGTAATTGTGTCACGGTAAATATCTAGCACGGAGGTAACCACACTGCACCCATTCTACTTCAGAATCCAGAGCCCTCCCGATTGGCCCGGAGCTTCCACCACCTCAACCTTTGTATACCCTGCCTTGTCCCAGAATAACTGAGTCTTCTTGAAAGCCCCATGAGTCTCCATAATTATTAGTAACGTGGGAGAATGTCTCCGAATCAACTCCATCAAATGACGTTTAGCATTTTTATTTAAGGCTCCCCAAATGTTCCAGGAGAGCACTGTTACATCCTTGAAGCCTAGCATCATAAACGAAATAAAAGATGAAGGCCTCAAAGAGTCACAACTACTGGCACATATCATGGCAATGCTCATCCTCAATGATAGGAGTTTCCTGAACAAATTCCACGTCATCTCTTTCATTCGTCGTCTCCACATTAGCTTCACTGGGCTGCGAAATAATTGAATTATCTCCTCCTTCATCAACCGGTTGCAGATAATGGTTGACAAGGTCCTGATCAATTTTAGTGTAGTGGGAGTTTCTTTTGTCAATTGACGTCCACCACTGCTTGGAATGGGAGGCTTCGGTGCTGCGGTTGGGCCTGTTTTGCGCACACCATTAGTATTTTTATTTGCCTGGGCTGAACCTTCATTTTGCATGGTAGTGGGCCTAGCATTATTACGGAATTGGGCCAAAGAGTCAAAAAGGCGCTTTTTTGCTTTGACCCATTTTTTACTTGGACCACTAGATGGATTAGATTGCTTGTGGAACTGATTATTGGTTGTAACAGTCTTTCCCTTATTCCTCGTACCTGAAATAGGGATATTAGGAGAGGGGAATTTAGTCCCACTTTGGACGCGGTTTCCACCCAGATTCTTCTGCCCATTACTGCGTTTCTTACATGAAACCGTTAACCAATCTCCATGAATTTCGTGAACCTCTTCATTCTCTCCCTTAATATTTCGCTGCCCTTCATTACTGCTAGCCGAAGTTTTCTCCACATTAACTGCATCAGATACATTTTTTCCAACATTACTGTTAGCCGAATTTTTCTCCACATTAACTGCATCAGTTACGTTTTTTCCTCCATTATTGCTAGCCGAATTTTTCTCCACATTAACTGTAGCAGTTACGTTTTTTCCTCCATTATTGCTAGCCAAATTTTTCTCCACATTAACTGCAGCAGTTACGTTTTTTCCTCCATTTCCATCAATCACCGACTGAGACGCAACGGTGCCATCATCGGAACCTCTAACCAGCGCCGGTTTCGTGACACAATTACGAGTGTAGTGGCCATAACAACCGCAAGCACCGCAAATGATATGGAGCCCTTCATACTGGACTTTATACCAATGTCCATTAACCCACACCTTGCCAATCACCGGCTTAGTGAGATCTGTAACACCCCCTTCTACTAAGCTACTATTTAATTCATGGCTAAAGTACTCCCGGGGTCCTTATCTTTATTTAAAGTAACGATTTGGTCCTTTATCTTTTTTTGTCCCAAATCAGTCTTTTATGTTTTAAATTTTTGACACATAAATCCTTTTCTGTCCAAATCAGTCCTTTATGTTTCAAATTTTTAACACATAAATCCTTTTTTTTGACACATAAATCAGCACTGTTAGCGGAAAATGATTTATGTGTCAAAAATTTGAAAGATAAAGGACTTATTTGGGACAAAAAAAACATAAAGGACTAATTCGTTACTTTAAATAAAGATAAGGGACCCCGGGAGCACTTTAGCCTTAATTCATTTGAGATCAGAGTTTCCAAAAACCGTTTTAATGCATCCACAAGAGGGTGCCACATTTCAAAACAACAACGCATAATAGTATCCAAAATTTAATTCATAAATTCGGCTACTGAGAACCCCTCTTCTCCTTCACAATCTTGTAGGAAGCATTACTATCTTCTTCAAAGATCCTACAGCTATCTACCAAATCAGCAAACACCCGAATCTTTTGGTAACCAATCGCCTTCTTGATGTCATGCCTCAGACCATTTTTAAATTTGATGCATTTGGAAAATTCAGCAGTAGCTCCAGTGTAATGCGGATAGAACTTTGATAATTCCACAAACTTGGCCGCATACTCAGATACGGACATATCCCCCTGTTTCAGTTCCAAAAACTCAATCTCCTTCTTCCCTCGAACATCCTCCGGATAATACTTACGGTTGAACTCCTTCGGAAATCATCCCAAGTAATCTCCTCGCCAGCAGTCTCCAACCTCTGTCTATCTTCCAGCCACCAATCGTCGGCTTCCTCAGCTAGCATATGCGTACCATACCTGACTTTTTGCGCCACTGTGCAGTCCATCACTCGAAAGATGCGCTCCATTTCTTTCAACCATGCCAGCGCTCCATCGGGATCATACTTGCCCTTGAACACCGGTGGGTTCTCCCTCTGAAACGTCGCCAAACTCCTAGTCCCAGCATTCTCACCACCACTTTGCTGATTTTGCACCGCCTGAGCCATAGCAGCCAACGCCGCAGCAATCGCAGCATCGTTCCTTCCAGCCATTTCACTTACTTGCTACAAAACAGATAACAGTCAGAATAAAAAAAATACAACAGTTGGTCGTACACCGACACAACGACTCGACGACTTGGCCGGACGGACCAACCATTGCTCTGATACCACTTATGTAACACCCCCTTCTACTAAGCTACTATTTAATTCATTTGAGATCAGAGTTTCCAAAAACCGTTTTAATGCATCCACAAGAGGGTGCCACATTTCAAAACAACAACGCATAATAGTCTCCAAAATTTAATTCATAAAGTCATAAGGTACGATACATAGCACCACAAATAATCTGTTAGCCCACACCAAAGTAAATCATAATCGTCATCGCAGCGGAATAATCACCAATTCTTAAAATGCCAAATTACATCACCAAATAAAGTTCAAAACATCAAATAAAATAATACGTAAACTAAACGCCCCCCCCCCCCCCCCCGGTGCTACGTATCAGAGCAGACTCAACTGACTAGGAGAAGGTACTAGATCACCTTCACTCGTTATCACCTGCACGTTGCCGACATAAGAAGCAACACAAAAGCAGTAGGGTGAGTCTCATTTCATAAGTAATAACATATAAGATAAGCATCATTTAGAGAAGGCAACTAAACACACCAATTCACCACAATAACAACATACCCCATTAATTTTCATTCACCAAGAACCAGCACCGAATATTTTCAATCACCGAGAACAACACCAAATATAACTAAATACACCAAATTACAATTATCTCCACATACACCATCAATTTATAATCACCAGGAAAAGTACCGAATGCATGTCCAATGTATGAGATTCAACCCAAAATTCCACGGGCACATGCATGTGGATCCATCACCAAAAATTAGCCTTGAGGGCATACACCAAAATAAGGCCGAAGCCTTCTGCTCACCGATAAATGCACATGATTATGCGACGCCATGAACAATGCACCATACACCCCAAAGTCACCACAACAATGCAATAACATGCGCACCATTAATTTGATTAACTCACCAATAGTTTTATTAACTCGCCAACACCAAAAGAAAGGTCATAGACCATTGCCTTGAGGGCACTCACCAATAAACTCACCAATAATTTATCTCACCATTTTATATACATCACCATTATACATCTCCAAAATTTCAGCTCTAAGGATAGCACACCAATCACACCAAGCACAATTAATTACGCGACTACATTATCAACAAAGGACTAAACAACACCCATAGGGACCAAAACAGCACATAGAGTAGCAGCAGCAATATAAACAGCAGCATAAAACAGCAACAGCAATACAAAACAGTTCATTTTGCCTTAAAAATAGAATAATCGGTTAGGCCTCTGAATGAGCTCTTCAGCGCATCTTAGAACGCCTCAATCAGGTTCCCGGATCAAAAGATATCGTGAAAAACAACAAGGTGCAGAAATTCCGTAGCCATGCGCTTACTTTGGCGAATTGATTAAAATAGTAACCCACACCGGATTTCGACAAATAAATACTTGTTGGAAAGCCCTATGGGTCTACTCCTTATTCCTAAGTTCAGTTTTTTGAAAAAGAGAGTCTAACAGGTACAGTTTTCAAAAACACACATACTAGTTTCAAAAGAGGGCAGTTTCTGTCCTTCAAATTCAAGCAGTTCTAAAATGACCAAAACTCAATCAAATTGCATGAAACTTGTGCATAAACTGGGGAGAATTCTGTCTAGTTTTCAAAGAAATTGGATTCGTTTGAAAATGAGTTTTTTGAAAACGCAGTGACCAAAACACTGACCCTATGTCCAGATTGTTTCCAGAATCTTACCCTAACTTGTGAAATTCATATCTCGAGCTACACAACTCTAAACGCAACCAAACCAGTGCCAAATTAACAAGCATTAAGTCTATTTTCCAGAACAGCAAACCACATAATTTTTCAGTCAAAACAACGTTCCCAGTTACCGAAATACTGAACCTCTACCCAAATCGTTTCCAGAATTTTAACCTAACTTGTTTCACCTATAACTTAAGTTTTACAACTCCAAATGCAACCAAATCAATGCCAAATTAACAAGCATTAAGTCTAGTTTCCAGAACAGTAAACCACGTAATTTTTCAGTCTACACAACGTTCCCAGTTACCGAAATACTGAACCTCTACCCAAATCGTTTCCAGAATTTTAACCTAACTTGTTTCACCTATAACTTAAGTTTTACAACTCCAAATGCAACCAAATCAATGCCAAATTAACAAGAATTAAGTCTATCTTCCAGAACAGTAAACAACATATATTTTCAGTCAACACAACATTCCCCGTTACCGAAATACTGAACCTCTACCCAAATCGTTTCCATTCTCGATTTTATTTAGTCATTACAACATACACCTAACTTGCATGACTAATATCATGTACATCTCAATACTAATCAATTATGGATTCTACCAAAATAACATAAGTTCATCATCAACAACATGGATTTAACAATTTACATTCATCGTAACAAAAACATCCAAAAACAACAATTCAATTCAATCAATCAAACCCCCCCTAAAACCTAACTCATGTGATTCTAATCCTATAAGTTATTAAGGATGAAAAGAGAGCCCCCTAACCTTTTGTTAATGGAAGAATTCACAAGCTCCTTGAAATTTCGCCAAGACACCAACAACCTTAGCCTTCTTCTTCTTCAAGCTTGCGCAAAACCTCTCCCTTCTCTCCTTGAGCCGTCGCGTTTTCTCACTCTCACACACTTCTCACTTTTCAATTTTTTTTGTTCCTTTGCACAAGTAAGGGTTTTCCTAAGACCCTAAGGCTTTTTACTAATTCAATTGGGCTACTTAACAACAACGGGCCTTATTTACACTCCCTTAATCACTTCCACTACCCCCTAACATAATTAACACACCACTCCCTTATTTACTAATCACCACCTCTTAGTTTAATTAAATACCCTATTATTATTTTAATATAACCAACCACTATAGCACCTGATTAAATTAATTAAATAAACAAATACTTGAATTATTTTGGGGTGTTACAACTTATTGTAACAGCCCAGGTCCAACGCATTGGCCACCCCAGCACTATTACATCACGGTCTTCTCTACCCCACTTGTAGAATTTTTGCCTTCCGTGGGAATCGAACCTTGCACCTGAGGCATAAGTGCAAGTTAAACACACCTCCCACTACCAATCGAACCTTCATCTGATTCCTATCAACACCCTGATTTGGGTGATGTATTCCACCGTTGTCTGGTGGCTTCTCCTTGACCACCGTATGCACTTGTTGCGCCGCGAACGTGAAACCCGCCGTATTCATTGTGCTATAAAATTATGTGCATCATATTTCTAAAAAAACTTAAAAGGTAATTTATATTTAAAACCTAAAGAATATAAAAATATTAATAATAAAATTATCAAATAATCGTCTACATTATTTTAGAAACTAAGCCCTCTATTATTTTAGAAACTAATCCCTCAATAAAGCTGCACATCGTAGTAACTCCAAGTTGGCTATTTGGGGATGGTGTTGACATGGACAAAGATGTCTATTTAATTATTTTCTACTTATATATTGCTTTGGGCAGTTGCAATGAGAAGACTCAATTCAATGGGTTGTTAAATTTAGCTGAACCTATTGCCATCCTACGTTTCTCATTTACTAAAAAATAAGGATACGCCTAAAGGGGCCCAACCAACAAGTGTTATTAATTAGATAAATATCCTTTTTGTAAGAAATTAGTTGAGACTTTTATTGTTATCATCAGAAAGTCCTTAGAAACTAAATTTTTGTTATACAATTTAAAAGAAATTTTCAATATTTGTTTAGTTGGTGCAAATTAATTATATAAAAAAATGGAGAAGATTCCAACACAACAAATTAAGAAAGAATGTTTTCTTAGTTCAATATTTCAGAGACTCCTCAATCTCAAGCAAACATGCATTGAAAAATCACTACATTCTACAATGGTTTATTACACTACTATTAAAGAGTTAGAGAGAATATGTAACATCCCCAATTTAGCTAATTTATGGAAATTAGCAAGAGGTTATGTTTAATTAATTAGCTAATTTAAAATGCTTAGGCATAAATAATAGTATGTCATAGTTGATTAATTGCCAATGATATGAGTGTATGCTTGATGAGTAATTGTTTGATTTAAATTGGTTTTAAGTAGAGATGGGAACTAAGGGTATTTTGGTCTTTTCCTCTATAAAACACCATAGCTGAGTCATTAAGCCACCACTTTACTTCCATGGAACCATAACCAGGATTTTAGAGGGAAAAGTATTGAATTAGTGGATGATTAGAATTAAGCTAAAGTGATGAAGTGAACAAATGGCAAAACAGTAAATACACAACCCCCCCAGCTGACCAAAACAGCACCTCACTCCCACACTCCCCATTTTCCTCATTTCTGAAAATTAGAAAGAACATAAGAGAGAGAAAGGGAAAGGGACGCAAAGAGAGGAGAGGAGAAGAGGGAAGGAAAATTCAGCTCCAAGGTTGCATGTAAGTGAAAATCACACCATCCTCTTTCATTTTTCTTGCTCTACAAACTGATACTAATTTCATATCCAACTTCTCCACCTTTTTCCTTTTGATGGGATCACGACAAGTGTACCAAATCGTTGCAAGTAATAGTACGGAGAGACGGAGTGTCGAACTCAAGGACTGCGGTTAATTATCAGTTTAACAATTTAACTTCTAAATTGAAAAGCTACTAAGTTGGAATTGTTTGACAGAAAATTAAAGTGATAAAGCTGTAAATATTTTTAGTGATTTTAATTTATAATGATAACAAGAACACAAGTGTGAATTTATATGAATTAAAAAGCGTTGGGGACGAGCTTCAATTTACTTTACTCTTATATCTAACGAATCAAACGTGTTATTCAACTTATTTTATGAGCTATGATGAAATTGTTATAATTATTCTAATCCTAATTCCTTAGGTAAGAGAACCTTTATTCCTAATAAAAATCCCTAATTCCTTAGGCGACCTTAAAGAGAAATAAGCAGTAATAACAATAATTATCTTATGATTCTGAATACCAATAACTATTCCTAGACTAGAGATAAACAGATTTCAATTCTCAAGCATATGTAATTCAAACTTCCATTCATAATCACACATCATAAATCATCGTAAGAGTGATCAAATCCTAGAAAGCGTTAAGAACAGAGATTGAAACATAAATCATAACATTCATTCAAATAATAAATGTTTGATTCAACAATATAAGAGATTCATGAATTGTTACGCATCCCCAACAAGAGGAAATTTAGCTAGACATAGAAATAGAAATAACAAGAGAAAAGATCAAACTAGAGGGAGAAGCTGACAACATTGATGCTCCAATGACTTGTTCCCAAGCTTGAATCATCAACGGAGGTCAGCGGAGTGCAAATCCTTGCCGTCATGGACTTCATAGCGCAAAACGAGACTGTTCTCAATGATCAGAATAACCTAAAATTCGAGTTATGGGCTTAAATATGAGTTGAGTAAGTGACCCATCGCCTGGCGAGCAGGATCCATCGCCAGGCGAGCTGCAGGAAAATAGCTAAAACTGCTTCACCATTGCCTGGCGAGCTCGACGGTCGCCTGGCTATCCGACAACAATGACCGCCATCGCCTGGTGAGCTGTAGGCAAAATCAGCGTTGAAAAAACTGCTTTCTCATCGCCTGGTCCGTGCTCCATAGGCGCACGACCCGTGCGTATCAATAAAATCTCAGTTTTAAAAACTTACAGGGCGCACGATCCGTGCCACCACGGCGCACGACCCGTGCGTGTCCTAAAGTTTTAAAAACCTGTTTTGGAAAGGTGACGCACGGTTTGTGCCCTGGGGTGCACCACCCGTGCTGTGTCAAAAATTCATTTTTAGGCTAGCTGCGAACCAGGCGCACGACCCGTGCCCCTAAGGAGCACGATCCGTGCCTCTTTGACAGAAGCGAAAAATCTCAGTTTCGTGTAACTTTTCCATTCCGTTTCGATTCCAAATTTCGTTCCGATCGATAACCTAATGCATAACCAAGGGTCCAGTCCAGATACAAACATATAATCACGCACAATTCATCAATTCACAGTCAATCATACAATTCGAACAATTACGAAATAGCAGTTTTTCTATAAAACGGTTTTTCGCTAATTTTCACAAAGCGGATTTAAAAAGGGTATCGGTTCAGAAAAACATAACGACTCTATATCAAAACATCCCTAGCGAGTTATAGAACTCACCAATTGCGATGATAATCGCACAACCAGCGGCTTAACAGATTGACATGGTTGAAGTGACCCCACGAACAATCCCGAGTCGAATCTACGCTACCCAAAATGCTCCAAAAACTGAACCGATCGAGATTAGCCTCTACCACTTCGAATCCAGCTACAATTCTTGGTCCTAATGCTTGAATGGAGTCCTAGTACTGATTATTCAGTTTCAGGTATGACATGCAAACCACTAGAAACATTAAAACTCCATTTTTGAGCTTGGAGCTTCAAAAGAGTGAAAATGGTGAATCTGAGTTGGGAGGAAGTTAGGCCACAAAAATTGTATCAATGAATAGAAGAGGAGAAGCTGAATCCAATGGTGTGGAGAAGTGGTACTTGCATTGGGGAAAATGGGAGCTCCTCAAGTTTCTCTTCTTTCTCCCTCTCTCACGCCCTACTCTCTTTCTCCCTCTATTCTGGTTCTGCTTTTCTTTTCTAAAATGTGGGAGTGTTGTGTGTGTTGCTGAGTTAGTGGCAAGGTCAGATGAGGGCTCATTTAATGGGTGAAAAGACTAAACTACCCTCTCTTACTAATACTCGCTTAATTCACTTCTAATCCAACTATTACACTTAAACTTCTATACTTAGTGTGCCACATTAATCATATTTACACACAATCATTTATTTAATTCTACATCTCATAATTTAATGATTTATGCTAATTAATCATTTTGTAATAACCTCTTTTGCTAAATATTCGATTTAGCCAATAATTCACCTTAACCTCTTTGTTAATTTAAATAATTAAATTAGCTAATTAGGAGATGTTACACCTTTAACATTGGCTATTCCATAATATTTACTTTTCATTACTTATTTTTATTTGAGCGATACTTTATTTTATTTCAATATTTCTAATTTAAAATTGGTTACACAAAATTTAATTGGAAAATTACTTGAAGTGAGATTTTGTAAACCATTGAAATACTACTAGTACATGTAGCTCTGTCGAGATGCGAGAAATGCAATCATTCAAGTAGATGTATTTATGTTTGAGGGTATAATAGGAAAAGCATAGTTTTTGCTTTGTTGGTATTCTAAAAAGTCATATATTATGAGACAAAATTTTTTGGCTAGAAAGTCATATAATATGGGACGGAGGGAGTATTTTAATAGGCCGTGTATAGGCTTCTTCACTTCCTCTTTTTTTTAAGCCCCCTTTCTTCTCTTTTTTATATATATATATATAATATAAATGTAGCTTTCAAATGGACTTTTATATCACTTTTTTATTTTTTTCTTTTCTACAAAATAAAATAAATTAAGTCAATGATTTAAATAACTAGTAATAATTTCTCTAAAAAAAAGACCAAAAAGTATTTCTAAAAAATGCACTAAATTAGAGTTTATCAATAGTACATAGAAAATACGGCCGCATATGACATCATAGACTAATGCATAACGTTAGGATTATTAAAGATAGATTTAAAGACAAAAAGAGAAACTGAAATAGTCAATTTAAAACATTAATGACCCAGTGTTAATGCATTTAATGTAGTATATTTTGAATTTATTTCTAAGGGTTTCTATTAATGACCCACTACTGTTAATGCATTTGGTCAACAATATACTAGTATAAAGCTAGATACTTTTTGGTTTAGTGTATCTATCTATTGTTTGAGTAAAATGATTTCCATCTCTAAAACTATCTTCTCAGTGTTACTAATCGCACTCCTTGTTTTGTTGCAGTTCAAGAGTGGTAACAGTTTCCCCTTCCCCTATAGACCTCATCCCCCAGTAACTGTGTTCCTTAGAAACAAGCTATCAAGCCGTCTTCCCTTGCGTGTTCACTGCAAAGACAAGACACATGATCTTGGGTTTGAAAATATATCTTATGGAGACACTTACAGTTTCAATTTGACGCCAGATTTCTTAGCAAACACAGATTGGTGGTGTTTATTTTATTGGAGTAACGATGCTCACCATTTTGATGTTTATATTAAATCTAGAGACCATAGCTCTTGTGGTGAGGACTGTCCCTATGAAATACATGAATCGGGACCATGTAGGGTTTCTACGGATCCTCCTAAATGCTTTCCTTGGAATCCGAAGGCTATTATAGCAGAGAGGCGGCTGGACGAAGAGAATAATACTTAGTGTGTAACTAGTATTTTGGGATAAAATCAATTAAATAAGAGAGAAGTTTGCTTATGATAATAATAAAAATAAAATATAATCAAACAACTTTATGTGCTTTCCTAAACAATATTTATATTTGTATGAGAAATGTAACATCTTATTAAAACATCTCAAATATTCGCAAAGGTTTACATACATGGTAGATTAAGAAGATAAATTCGTACATAAAAAGAGACATTAAAATCCATACAAGACAAAGTGTGAAATCAGAAAAATTTCCTTGAGTCCCTACCGGGTATTTCGATTCAATCCGACTTATAACAAAGTACAATAACTAAATTGGATCACATAAAGCAGAAGGCGACTATAGTCTCCTTGCTGATAACTTAACTAAGTACATCTAGGGCCGATGATGGGCATGTGCAAGTTGTGTTGCTGCACAGGGCCCCGACCCAATACAAATTTTTAGGGTCCAAAAAATAAAAGACAAGTCATATAATTGTTTTTCGATAGAGGTTTGTTTGTATAAATAGATATTAGTGGAATGTGAAGGTTCTCTCGTTCGATTCCTAAATGCAATCTCCATGTTAATTTTTGTTTTTTACATCGAGGAATGCTCAGTCTATGTTTTGGAGTGTATTACAGTTTTTTTTTTTACAATTACAACAAGGGTTAAATATGTTTTTAGTCCCTACAAAATCGGCTCCTTCTAAGTTTAGCCCTTACATTAACGAAATAGGCGTTTTGGTCCTCATCTTATTTTGCCGTTTTCAATTTTAGTCTCTCATGACTTTTAATAGCGCTTCAAAACTTTTAATAGCTCTTTTTTGACCTTTTATAAGCGCTATTAAAAGTTTTGAAGCGCTATTAAAAGTCATGAAGGACTAAAATTGAAAACGAAAAAATAAGATGAGGACCAAAACGCCTATTTCGTTAATGTAGGGACTAAACTTAGAAGGTACCGATTTTGTAGGGACTAAAAACATATTTTACCCTTACAACAATTACAATGCTTTGGCAAATGTTTTGGAATGTATTACGGTTTCTTTTTGACATATTATTTGGAATGTATTTTTTTTTTAATATATTTTTGGAATGTATTTAAATCAACCAAAAACTATATTCCTATTAGCAATTTTATTTTAATAAATATTTAAAATTTCAAAAAAAGTAATTCCAACCTTTTAAAACCAAAATAAATTAAACTTATATTTGTTTTTTAAGAATATTGCGATTATGAATTCTTAACCGAATTTCTATATTGACGTATTAAAAGAGTTTTTTTAGAAATTTTGTTTTTGTTTACAGCTATAGTAGTTTTTAATTTATATTTAGTTTTTTTATATTTGATTATTTGGTATATTTGTTGATGATTTTAGTCCCCACAATAGACTTGGTAAAGCTCCATCCCTGAGGGGTCCAATTTGATAAAAATAGGGGCCCAATTTTAAAAATATCAACAGGGCCTCTCAATTGTATGGGACGACCCTGCGTACATCTAAAACAATGAGCAAGCATGGGATTAAAATGTGTTTTTTGTGATATTTCAAAATTTCTAAGTGAGACTAAATATGCCTCCAGATACGTTATTTGTTCAGCACTCTCCAATTTCCGCGTTCTTAGGCACCATTTTACTTGGTAAAAGCTTACCTGCAAAGCATATATCAGTGCATTTGATAGAATTTTGATATATACGCATACATCACCAAAAACTAATGTACCAAATATGCTCCTCTTCTCTCTTCTTTCTGGGCTCATTTCCTAAAAAAAACACTTCCATTCTTGATAATTTGGATACCTTGATCGCTATTGTGATTCAGGACGAGACCGGTAGTATCCTAGGGGGATTTGCGCTTTTGAGGCGGATAAATCCAACCCTTCGGTTTGTTTCTTTAACATTTCTTGTTTTGCAGGTTATTTCACTGTTGTTGTTTCAGGTTCTACTAACAACAATCTTATGGAGTATATCTACTGAGACCAACAACAACGGTGGTACCACTGATATTGCCTTCTGATAACAACAATAACAGTGACAAAACCTCTCCTGCTCTTCTCTATCGGTAAAACGCCCCTTGAAAATTGATTCTCTATATTCTGGAAAATGAAATTATTAAAATTGTGAATGCCCAATAGAAGCAAAAATTTGTGTGCATAGACCCTTCTTCCTTTACACACATATACAACCTGAATTTCTTTAAATATTTTTTTTTAAATAATGCATAAGGATATGCCGTAGGATTGATAAGGATAACAAGTAGTGTTGATTTTTTTCTTTTCCTTTTGAGACATGTTCAAGTTACTAAATCTAATAGTATTTTTGATTCAGTAGATACAGTGAATAACTATTAGATATATGAAAGTATTGTATTAGGCATTTCATGTTTAGAGAAATCATCAAGATATGTGTAAGCATGAGTTTTATACTGAGAAGTGACTTTTTACTAGTATTGTATTAGGCATTCATGTTTAGAGATATTGTCAAGATATGGTTGTGTAAGCAAGATATCTAAAGTAATGTTGTCTGATCCTAAGAAAATAATAAATTGCTTGTAATACTACTGATTGTAGATTCCTTGTTGTGAAAAGTGATGTTCTAGAGAATAATAAAATTGTAGAAACAAAGAATGCTGATTTTTGTTTAGAACATACTTCCTTTGAAATATGATAGTACATCTAGAAAACCATTAATAATTACTATTGATGATACAAGTGAGGAACCATGTGAAGTATCAAGGAGGACTAAAAGGCCAAGAAAACAAAAATCCTTCAGAAATGATTTTTATACTTATCTTGTTGGAAAGAAGCTAATAAAACTAAAATAGATTCAATTTCAAAATGTAAAACATGGACTTTAGTTGACTTACCTCCTGGAGAAAAACCAATGTAAGTGGATTTTCAAAAGAAAGTACAACCCGATGGAGAACATGTTATTATATGGTTGTATGTAGATGACATGCTTATTTTTGGTACTTCTCTTGATATTGTTATTAGAACCAACTATTTTTTAGGGGTGAGGCAAGCTTAATATTAGGAGATAGAGTCATTAGGGAAGGGGATCTTATTATACTATCCTAGGGACATTATGTCGAGAAAATTCTTAGGAAGTTTGGCTATTATAACTCTACCCCTTTGAGTACCCCTTTTGAAGCTAACTCTCACTAAAAGAAAAATAGAGGTTAACATGTTGACCAACCACAATATGCCCAAGTAATTGGGAGCTCACTGTATGTAATGAACTTTGCTTGACCAGACATTGCGCTCGTAGTTGGTCGTTGATTAGGTATACTCACAATCCTGTTCAGGATCACTGGAAGGCACTTGCTCACATCATGTTGACCAACCACGAATTATCTTATTGTATATAGTGGATTTCCCGTAGTATTAGAAGGATATCTAATTCAACTGAGGCAAAATCCACTAGATTTTATATCTATCCCGTTGGTGGTGGTGCGCTAACTTCGAGGTCAGACAGACAAACGATAATAGCAAGATTGACTATGGAGTCAGAATTTATAGCTCTAGAGTTGGCTTGTAGTGAAGTTGAATGGTTGAAGAACCTTTTAGCTAGAATCCCTTAGGGAGTAAAACCAACACTGTCAGTGTCAATACATTGTGATAGTCAATCGACAATAGCCGTTGCAAAGAATAAGACCTTTAATGGCAAAAATAGACATGTGCAACTGAGACATAATGTTGTTAAACAATTGCAAAAATACAGATTAATATATCAATCGATTATGTGAAGTCAGAAGTGATTTTGGCCGATCTTCTGACAAAACCCCTAGGGATTTGTGAAACATCGAGGGGAATGGGACTTAAGCCAATTGAATTTATTAAGTGATGGTAACCCAACCTTTGTGATAAAAACAAGTCGCTTGTTAATACTGCTAGCACTAAAATTAATTAATTTAATGTTTTTGTCTCTTTTCTATAGTGTTATTGTGATAGTACTAGATTGCATGGTTAAGAGGATAAGCTTTAAGATTTTAATGAAGTCACCTATATAAGTGTCAAGTGGGGCCGCTTGCATGAGATCCTGGCGAGATCTCTACAACGTAAAATCCCAATAAACTTGTTCACACAAGTTAACTCGTTTTATTAAGTACACGTGAAATTTTATGTTATCAGGCATATCATAAGTACTAATGAGTAACCTGAAATATCCTTATCATAAAATTAGTCCTCATAATATAATACTGTAGGTGTGGTAAATGCAAAAAAACCTCAAGGTCATGCATAACCAACAAAGGGTGTAAAGGAGACATAACCTGAAGAGTGGAATCTAAGGTTCCCTAAATTCGTTTTTCACATACTTGTCCTGTATTACTAATGTAACAGGGTCTACATTTACAACCTAAGGAATAATTGGGAAGTTCACAACATTACCAATCTGATTAATAATCTTGATAATACAGTTTATTCTCATAATCACAACAATTCCGAATCTCATGAATATTCTAATAGAGAAAAAATGAAGCTTAAGAATCAAAGGCAAGATCACATATCAAGGAACTGAAGGCACTGGAAACACAAGAAAGCGAGGGGTTTAATTGTGTTGACCGTTTGTCAAACCTTTTTGTTTCTTATCCAAGGATGTTAACTAACAAAGCATTTAAGTTTGTTAAGGAAAAAGTTATTTAAAAAAGAAGTTAAATCGTAGAAAACAACATAAAGAAAAAAGAAAAGGGGAAAAGAGAAAATGTACAGAAGTAGTTTATCCTAATTTACAACAACTGTTGCTACTTGTAGTTCACTGGTTATGGGGTAATTTTGTGTTCTTCACGTGAATGAATTAATCCACTAAAAACAAAAACAAGTATTATTTGCTCTACCTCTCCAAGTACTGTGACTTTTCATTAAATGCCTCTCCAGGTGTTCAGTGGGATATTTTTTCAAGCCTCACCGGACTCTATTCAATTCTTTCTTGGAGCTTCAATTGACGATAATCAATATATAATCTCATGCTCCCATCTTTCTTTTTAACAAGTAACAAAGGAGCACCCCATGGTGAAGCATTACGTCGAATGAACTGTTTGGAAATCAGTTCTTCAAGTTGGGTTTTCAATTCTTTCAACTCCAATGGAGACATTCTATATGGTGCAATGGAAATTGGCCCTGTACCCGGAACCAATTCTATCAAAAATTCAACCTCACGATCTGGAGGTAAAGAAGAAAGTTCATCAGGAAATACATCTAGAAACTCATTCACTACTTGCACAGAAGATAAGTCTAAACCTCTTTCAGTCGATGCTGACAACATCATGACATACGCTTCAGCTCCTTGGAATAGACAATGACTGGCAGAAGTAAAAGAGATAACAGCTTCGGAGGTGGTCTGTGGTAGCTCCACTGACTCGGAAGCAAAACCGATAGTCGATTAAAGCAATCTATCGTGACATGGTTCGCAGACATCCAATTCATACCCAAGACAATGTCCATACCCCTCATTGGCAAACAAATAAAATTCACAAAATTTCTGTCTCCTATGGCAAGTAGAAAATTTTCACATAAAGTTTGGGTCTGAACACTACCCTCAGTAGCAGTTAGAATAGAAATCGGCTGGGGCAATAGAGTTAAAGCCAAGCCCAACCGATCAACACACGCTTGAGATATAAAACAATGGGTTGCACCCGAATCATATAAAATACTGACAGAGTTATAGAAAAGAGATCTCGTACCCCTCTGCAAATTATCTGTAGAAACAAAGATTCGAACCCATACGACATTCACCACGGTGGAACTTTCCACAATTGGAACACTTGCCGAACTTTGAAGAATCAGATGATTGAGCTTGCTTTCCTTTGTTGATATTCCCCTTAGGCTTTGTATTTGGAGTTGATGCCTCGGATCCTTTATTCTTCCCTTTCCAATACTCCCTCTTCTCTTCATACAGTCTTTTAAGAACCTCCTCAGCTACATATGCTTGTTGTACCAAAGCAGCATAGTTGGGGAAAGTGTAAGAACTAAGGCCTTGGGCCACATCAGCACGAAGGCCCATCTTATACATCTGCATCTTCCATTCATCATTGGGAGCATACTTTTCCAACTGATAAGAGTGAGACAGTTGTTCAAACTTAGCGATGTATTCTCCCACTGTCATATCACCTTGCTTGAGGTTCACAAATTCAGTCTGCTTATTCAACTTCTTCACCAGAAGAAAGTAATGCCCAAGAAACAACTCCCTGAAGTTGGCCCATATAAGGGGGGTCCCTTGATTCACCATCATTTCACGATCATTTGTCCACCATGTATGAGCATCTTCTTCAAGTACATGAGCCGCAAAGATCACTTTTTCTTCTTCACTACACTGAAGTATTCTGAAAATCCTCTCCATAGTATCAATCCAGTAATGAGAGGACATTACATCCGGTCCGACCTTGAAACTTGGGGGATTCATCTTTTGGAAGCGGAAATAAGCTCTATTCGGATCTTCCGGGGGTTGCTGCACATTATGCTGCTGATAAGCTTGTTGTTGGACTTGCATCATATCCTGCATCATTTTCTGTTGCATATGCATCATGTTTTGCATCCAAGCAAAATGCGGATCAACTGGTTGGTTGTTCCTTGAGCCTCCTGCCATAATTCTGCAAACAATCCACCAAGTATTGAGTTGATCAAGCTCAATGTCTCTTAGCATAATAAGAAGAAAAATAACAAAATTACTCAAGGCACAAATCAACCCTAAAACTAATCTAAGTCCGACTGGGTCAAACTGCTCTGATACCAATATATAATACCCTAATATCTCAACCATAGAAGAAATACTAAGACACACATAGAAACATACATCAGAGTAAAATTCCTGTTTTTAGACATTGAACCCACTAAAATTTGATGAAAAACTCATCAAATAAACACTACATTACCATAAAGTTCAAGTTTTAGATCCTTTCGACATCCAAATGTTCAATATCCAAAACAGAACTACCGAAAGCGATACATAACTCCTAATACAGTTTAAGTTATCATATCGAAATACATCAAAATGGGGAAAATACATAAGCAAGTAACTAAGTCTTCAAGAACGTCCAAATCTCCATATAATGCACTGGCTAATCACGTTTCTTGGCTTTTGATTTCCCCTGTTTCTTTGTAAAACCACAAAATATAAACAGTGAGATAAACATTTGAGTGAGTCCTATCGAGACCCCTCACTACGCAAACATAACATACGCACAACACCGACAACAACTTTTCCATTCCCGGTGAACCCCAATCCACTAATCCTTTCATCTGTGGGGAAACTTGGAAGACGGGGCCTAGGGTTTGGGCTCATGACTTCCCTCCCCTAGTATGCTACTCGTAGAGGTCGTCACCCCGATTATTAACATTATTCATAACCTTAGGTGTTTACCAAAAACTTTAATGGACAATGAGTCCGTCTAATAATCATTTCATGGTGTAATCTCACCCGTGGCTAACTCTACGGTTATTACAATTCGCATAACTTAGAGAATTCACAATATACAATTCAAACATGAGCATTTCTATGAGTTTACGGTTATTGCATCATTATAGAAGGTTGGAAAATGAAATTATTAAAATTGTGAATGCCCAATTGAAGCAAAAATTTGTGTGTGCATAGACCCTTCTTCCTTTACACACATATACAACCTGAATTTCTTTAAATTTTGTTTTTTAAATAATGCATAAGGATATGCCGTAGGATTGGTAAGGATTACAAGTAGTGTTGATTTTTTTCTTTTCCTTTTGAGACATGTTCAAGTTACTAAATCTAATAGTATTTTTGATTCAGTAGATACAGTGAATAACTATTAGATATATGAAAGTATTGTATTAGGCATTTCATGTTTAGAGAAATCTTCAAGATATGTGTAAGCATGAGTTTTATACTGAGTGACTTTTTACAAATATTGTATTAGGCATTCATGTTTAGAGATATCTTCAAGATATGGTTGTGTAAGCAAGATATCTAAAGTAATGTTGTCGGATCCTAAGAAAATAATAAACTGCTTGTAATACAACTGATTGTAGATTCCTTGTTGTGAAAAGTGATGTTCTAGAGAATAATAAAATTGTAGAAACAAAGAATGCTGATTTTTGTTTAGAACATATTTCCTTTAAAATATGATAGTACATCTAGAAAACCATTAATAATTACTATTGATGATACAAGCGAGGAACCATGTGAAGTATCAAGGAGGACTAAAAGGCCAAGAAAACAAAAATCCTTCAGAAATGATTTTTATACTTATCTTGTTGGGAAGAAGCTAATAAAACTATAAAATAGATTCAATTTCAAAATGTAAAACATGGACTTTAGTTGATGAACTGAGGTGCTCGACCTGAAGCGGGTACGAGTAGTCGAGTCCGGAGTTCAACTGTGTGAGTTCATGGGATGAGCGATATCTGGTCACTTGCAGAGTTCTGTCCAGGTTGTACCTGCAATGACACTCCGACGCCCAAATCAGTGGAGTAAGAGTTTAAGCAGAGTAAAAGTATGGGTTGAGATTATGTCTACCTGTTTAGTGAGAGCAATCATTCTTTATTTAGTATAAGAGGGCAGTGCTGGCCATCGGATCAGTATGGTCGACCTCGACCGTTTGATCAAGCGCGCCTCCACGAGGGTAGATTTGAACCGTTGATCTCAGTGGATCGAAGGCCCAGTCATTACTTCTCCATTTTGGTAATGGGCCGGTCCTGGCTGGTCCAGCGTCGGATTGGGCCGAAGGCCCAGTCCAGAACAGTTTCCCCAAAGCCGAAGTCGTCCTGGCGGCGAGTTCAGGATTGAGATTGATTTCCCCCAGTGCAGTGGCCTATTTTCTGGGCGGTCACCTGTGCTGAGGTAACTCGTTTATACTTTCTATGCTGGAATCAAGCCGAAGTCGTCCATGTGAATACGTGGCAGTCAAGCTTAGATGGATGTGATGTTTTGCTTTTGATGCGATGTACAAAACATTTTGCGTTTTCCAAAGAGGGGTGTATTGATGTTGGCTCAATTTCCAAGAAACGCATTTAATGCTGAAGAAGGAGGGTCGTGTCGCTTGGATTTTTTCTGGCTGGTCTCCTTATATATAGGGCTCTTATTCCTTCATTTCGTGCTTTACTTTCGCATTAGTTGCTCTGAGAATGACTTGTATTCTCCGGCGAGCGACCACTACTTCGGGGATATTTTGGCGAGGTGCTCCCCAGTGAGCGACTTAATACACCGGCATGACTGTACTCTGGACCGTCTCGTCCTCGTGATTGCTGGGGCGATCAACCTATCTCCCACTCCAGGTAATCAGCTCTTCACTATTCTTTAGTTTAATTATTATCTTTACTTTTGTGAGGAGGGGGTGTCAGGCCCAGGGTCGACCTTGTCGCCCCCTTCCGCAAATTCTAGACGGCCCTGACTCCCTTGCCCCCTCCTTACAGGGTAACTTTATTTTGGTACGGATATCGTGATCGTCTAGTCGAGAGTAGAGTTATGAGTGATTCTCGTGATTCTCAATCTGAAGATCGTCCGCCTACATCCTCTACAGATCTGTCTAGCTCGAGTACATCTTCCAAGAGTACTCCTTCTATCGATACTTCTATTCATCCTTCCCTCATGAGGGCGTCTGATTCCGCCACTTCCGCCGAACGGTCTCCCTCTCGATTAACGGAATACAACATTGAACCTTCTGGCGACGAGCCCGCCCATTCTGGGCGGGGAAACGACCAAGTTGACGAAGTTGAGGAACCGAATTGGGGTGGCGTGATTGGTGAAGATCGCTCTTGGGTTTCGCTGGGTGTGATTAACAAAGTGCTCTCGATACTCTGTCCTGGGGATGAGTTGCTGCAGTACTATGCAGAAATGGTAGGCGACCCGGGTCATATATGGGCAATCGAAGGTCCTTCCGCGGACGAGCATGTAGCGGTTGTTCCGTCGTCCTTAAAATTTATCATGTATTCGAACGTCCTACGAGACATGAGGGTTCGTCCACCGTTTACCCCTTTTCAACGCTCCGTTCTTCGCTATCTTGGGGTCGCCCCATCCCAGTTGCATCCAAATACCTAGGCGTTCATCAAAGTGTTTGAGCAACTCATGGGCGTGATGGGGCGTGATTGCTCTCGCTCACTTTTTTTAAGATCTTCGAGATGAGAAGGCGGCCCGAACCTGGGAGCAACAGGAATCGGTGGGAGCATCTAAGCAACAAAGGTCAGCAAGACTTCAAAATCTTCAAGCCCTACTCCGACTCTTTAAAGCCCTTGTAAAACGGTCGGGTCTCTTGTTGCCCAGGGTCGAGTGACCGGTCATAAATTCCCTATTGCATGGACGTACGCGCATTATCGACTTAGTGAGGATGATCTGGAAACCCTAAGATTGCTTGAGATCATGGCCCTCGGGATGGATGAGGAATTGATTAAGTGCTACCAGTTGACTCGGGCTCAGGGCGACGACGAATTCAAAGTCGTTCTTGGTGCGAGTCGTTCTCATTTTTTCTTGTTTTTACCTTTGCGCTCTTGGCGGGGATGAATTCAAATTGTTTCTTACTGTTCTTCTTTTTGCTTGTAGGTGAAATGGCAGGTATGGGATATGAGGATTATGAGAAAATCCAGGAGGGGAAAGAAACCCCCAACCGCCCCTCCAGCGACTGTTGACGTTCCTTCCCCGGGCGATGGGGAAACGGCCACAGGTGCAGATCGAGGAGGTGACTCGCTTTCCTCCGTGCCTGGCTCTGGGAAGAAGAGGGATCACCATCACCACGCTGCTGGGACCAGTGGAAAAGACGCTGAGATCGACCACCCGCACAAGAAGACCAAGGGGGCGAAGGAGGTTCAGAGGAGGTCAACCTCTAACTTAGACTTAGACGAGATCTCTGAGGAGGATTTTGACCGCTTTCGTCAAGACCATCTCCTCTTCAAGGCTGAGGTTGTAACACCCCTTTTCTACCCGGTAGTTATTCAATAAAATCAGAGTTTTCAAAAATTTTAATTCATAATTCGAAAAAGGATGTCACACATTCATTACCAAACAAAATGTCTCAAGCGATATAAATAACTTGTCAAAAAGGGACTAAGCCCATAACACCTGTTTAATTAACCACATCACCAAAAATTACATCACCACGCAGCGGAAATAAAAATAAGTTTAAAAACAATCAAATCGTGATGTCCTGAATGGACTCCAAACAATAAAATATAACGACTAAGTTCAGCGTTTATTCCCCCCTGAGTGTTACACATCAAAGCAAGGACACCGAGGACACCGACTCAGAATAGCGAATGTACCTAGGCCTTCACTCGCAATCACCTGCACGTTACCGCATAGGGGTAACATTCAAACAGAAGGGGTGAGATATCTCCAATATAATAGCATAAAATGATAGGAAATATGCTAGAATATGATACTATATCTACCATTTCACTACACACACCAAATCATAAACATACATCCAATTATAAACATTACATCAAATTATAAACATTCCAATCAGTCACCAGATGTCGTGACGATGCATGAATGCAACCCACACCAAGGGGCATATGCATGTGGTACCAAAATCACCAAAAGTCTTGCCCGTAAATAGGGGCGTCACCAAAATTGAGAGCTTTCACACCAGGCTCACCAATTCACCAAAAATCGAGCTTTCACACCAGGCTCGCCAGTTTTATAAAAATTTGAGCTTTCACACCTAGCTCCAAGACCAAAGGTCTTCACCAAAATAATGCATATGCTGTATGCGACACCATGAATGCACACAAACAATCACCAAGTTAGTCACAATGTGACACACCACAACAATCACCAAATATCACCAAAAGTTGGGCTTTCACACCTAGCCACAACGACACCAAAAACACCAACCACCCGACACAACGGAACACCCAGACTTGGAACCTTCACACCTAGTTCCAACAACACCAATGTTTGAGCCTTCGCGCCTAGCATCAAACCACACCAAGACACCTAGAGGACAACAACCTTCCAAAACAACACTAAGACACCAAGAAGACGACAATTTTCCAAAACAGCACCAATACACCAAGATAACGACAATTTTCTAAAACATTTGAGACACGAGAGTTTTTCACAACACCGGAGGCAAACGACAATTTTTCAAAGTATTTGAGACACGACAATTTTCTTTTAAAACATCACCATTTAACGACTACACCAACGGTAAACAACCTTTCCAGAAAAATGGGCCACATTGCCTCAAATTAGAATATTCAGTTAGGCCTCTGAATAATCTTTCTAAAACATTTTGAAACGTCTAAATCGGACACCCGAGTCAAAAGTTATGTCAAAAACAAAACCGGGGAACATTTGAGCAACATCCTGAAAATGGCGCCTAGGCGCTGGGCGCCTAGCAGGGACACGCAACACAGGAAACTGGCGCCCAGGAGCAGGGCGCCCAGCAACAGGCAACAACACTGAACTTGGCGCCCAGGAGCAGGGCGCCTGGCAACCAACGCAACACAGATGATTTTGGCGCCCAGGAGCAGGGCGCCTAGCAACAAAACGCAACACAACAGGCAACACCACAGGAATTGGCGCCCTTGGCGCCCAGACAGCCTAGAACAAAACGCAACACCAACAGGGCACAACTAGACACAGCGCCCATGGCGCTCATGGCGCCCCCTGCGCCAAGACAGCGCGCAACACACTCAGGAAACGGGCGCCCATGGCGCCCCTGCGCCAAGACACAGGCAACACGCGCACACTTGCACACGAAACTGACACCAGACACGGCGCCCATGCACTGGGCGCCAAAAACAGCAACATGACACGCAACACCCAGCAAAACCATGGCGCCCAGCGCCAGGGACCCCAAATCAGCAACACATCAAATTCACCAAACACCACATATGGACATCATATCACCAATTTAGCTCCTAAATTTTTAATCACCAATGCCAATCACCATGATTTGGAAATTACAACGTCAAACAACATTTTATCGAGCACCTAACATGCGTTTAGTTATAACAACAACAAATACCAATGTCTAGGGTCACAACAATCACCAACGAGCAAGTATTTTCAATCAACCTATATTAAAATCGACTAACACCAAATTACACATCAAAATCAAGCCCTAGGCATCATAGGATCTACCCCCACATAAACCCCATCATAAAATCCCATTATAAGGAAGAACCCCACCCTTACCTTATATTAGGAGAGCACCGCTTCCCTTGAGAAAGTCACCTACAGAACCTCAGCAACACGGCTTCCTTCTCCCCCTTGAAATTTGCGAATCCTCCTCTCCTTCTCCTCTCCCTTGTGCGCCGTTTTTCTTTCTCTCTTCTCCTCTCTCTATTTCGCAAGTTTCCTCTCTTTTCTTTCTCAACAATTCGCAAATGCCACCTAAACCTAGCCCAGGCGCTTCTCCTATGCGCCTAGCTAGCGGGCTTGGATCACGGGCTTCCTCCAACTTAAGCCCGATCACTAACGCCATCACCTAAAATCCAATTACACACCTCTCAATCCAACGTTAATATAATTATACTAACTAAAATAAATAAAATAAATAATTGAATACCTAAATATTTAATTAAATAATTTAATTAAATATTTGGGCATTACAGAGGTGGCCAATGCTGGTTCACGCCTGATCGCAAAACTCAAACAAGGAAAAATGGATCGGACCGCAGGTAAACGTCTTCTCGCTCAAAATTTGTGGTTGGAGGGTGATAATTTAGATAAAACCGATAAGCTAAATCATGCTTATGACTATATCTCAGAGTTGCGGGGGGAGTTGGAATCCCTAGAGAAAAATTATCAAGAATCTGAGGCCGCTCTCAAGCCTACTGCTGATGCTCTTACGGAGAAGAAGAAGTCGCTCTCCACCATGACCAAAGAGCGGGACGAGGCCCTGGTCGTTGCGATTGGGTCGTTGCGATTACGGGTTGGATGTCTAATTGTGCAGGCGGTAATGATAGTATCTTGTACCTGAACCGGTGGCTCACTTTTTCTAAGTAATGGGAAAGAGGACCGAAACATGCCACTGAAAGACTCTACTGAGACAAAGATGGGCTGTCAAGAACGTAGAGGAGGTAGGATGGGCAGTTGGTCAGATCTAGTATGGATCGTACATGGACGGTAGTTGGAGTCGGTGGCTCTCCTAGGGTTTCCTCATCTGAGATCCTGGGGAAGAGGAGCCCAAGTTGAAGTAGAGCGGAAGGCGCAGTCAGAAACGACCAAGGTTAACGAGTTGTCAAACCAGATCAAGGAGCTGGGGAATGAAGTAGCCGGCCTGAAGAAGAACATTAATGTGGCCGGGTGGTTGAGTCCACACTGGCCATCTGCAAAGAGCGATTTTATGAATCTTTGGCCCAAGTGCAGTGCGTCTATCCTGACCTCGAGATCAACCCCAATATAATCAATCATGCCCACTCCCTCAACGATGGTCGCATAGTATATCCCGTGGTGTACAAACGACCCTTGTAATTTTGTAACCTTGGTTTACTTTTTCTGTATTTGGCCGACCTCGTGGTCATTCTTTTCGTTGTAATAAGTACTTCTATTTGATCCCCGTTTGCCTTATCTTTATTTTATCATCGATTTATGATTGTTCTTTTACCAGATTTCTATCCGGGTTCAACCCGTCCTTAGGGGTGAGGCTATCCATCGAGGAAACTCGGTGTCATTTGGTGCCTTTGTGAATATATTGATGTTTTGCTTGAGTGCTGCAGCGGTAGGCGTTATGAAGCGGCAAGCGCTATAGCGCTACATAGTAGTAAGCCAATTGGATATTTATGAAGCCACTTGCTACTTGATGAGTCATCAATCTGATCTTCTTCTTCTCAGCATGACATTTTGACCTCCAAGTGGGCTGACAAGGACACTTGGCGCCTCGTAATTGAAACTTATGTGATAGTTGGTGATGATTTTCATCATTGCCCTTTTTGTAAAGCCACTTTATGAGATGTGGATAAGATCTATCTCACTTCTTCTTCCTCACAACTTAGATTTCGAAATAAGGAGAGTTTTTGGAGAGAAAAACTTGACACCCTTCTCCTCCATTGATCCTCCACTTTAAGCTTTTATTTTTCAAGAGAAGATTGTCATTTCCAGCGCTGTGAAGCTATGCCGTAGCGTCAGCAACCCGTCTCATGAGAAGGAGCTCACATAGTGTATATTTTGCAACCGTGTCTCCTCTTTTCCTATTCGGTAATAGAAGCTTTTTGGTTTGTATTTTGTTGATGATGCTCATCATGAGCTAAACACTTAGTAGTTGGATTTTTTTAAGCTTTGTAATGACTCTTTAGTATTAACAATATAACGTTATGATGTTTTGTGTTTCAACCATTGTTCTTTAATGCTTTCAAACTTGTTTTGGGAATGGCCAACTGAAATAAGTAGATTCATAGGTACAGACATGGTCTACGAATAGAACTCAAGGGTTCATATGAATGAAAGGTTGTTTAAAGACATTTAGACAATTTGTGCTTAACTCTAGACATAGGGGAGCAATAGTTCATAAGGTAAATGCAGTATGAACTTAATATACAGGGGTAAAACTTATTTAAAGTCTAGACATAGGAGTCTTGTAACATAGCCCTGACGATAGTGACTGAAAGGCACGCCACCATGACCTACAGCGTCTGTTGATTCTGTAGCGCTACAACGCTTAACGCTACAGCGTCTAACGTTATAGCCCTTCACTACAGAGAAATTACTTAGCAAAGAACAGTCCAACTCACTTTATCAACTCTTGAACTTTCTTTACTTGTTTATTTACATTTATGTTAATCACAATGACAATACTTGTTCACAACTTGTATTTGTTACTTGTTTCGCTCACTAGCTAAATTACTAATTTAAATATAGAAGTAAACTCAACAATCTCTGTGGGAACGATCTTTACTTATCATTATATTACTTGTTGCGATTGTGTATACTTGCACATCACCTTTTCGCACAACAGTCATCCACGGGCAGTTTACCAGACTTTTATCCAGATTGAACTTGGCCCCTAGAGGTGCGACCATCTTTTAGGCCGCTTCGTTTGTAGCTTGGTTCGACCAAGTACATTATTCCGAACGGTCAATTTACCAAACTCGGTTTAGTTTTATCTTGCCACGTAAGTCGCTGTTGTAGCCGGCCCAAATCGATTTAGGTTTTATCGAACCTAGGGCGGGAAAATATACTTCAACATAAAAAATAGAGAAATGCCTCGTTTTATTTATGACCATGATTAAAATCGTTTTGACCGGTTTACATGATTCATTTCTCAATGTGACATTCTTTCATTGTTTCCAATTATATGAAGTATCTTCTCAAGTTCATCGCGTTCCAAGTTCTTGGAATAGGCCCTCCATTCATCGTTTCAAGTTGGTAGGCTCCCTTCCTCGTCTTCGAGACGACCCTATCAGGGCCCTCCCAATTGGGGGCGAGCTTCCCTTGAGAAACATTCTTCTGACCGATGCTGGCTCTTCGGAGGACGAGCTGTCGTAGTGCAAAATCTCTTGGGACGACCTTGGCATTGTGCCTAGTGGTCCTCGCTTGCTTGATCAGCGCTTCTCTTAGGGCGGCCTGTGAACGGAGTTCTTCGATTAAATCTAGTTCTTCTCTGATTGCCTCCTGATTTTCTTGGAGTGACTTGGGGTTTGTTGTTCTCCAGCTCAGTTCCCCGATCTCGACTGGAATTACTGCGTCCGTGCCATATACTAATTTGAAAGGAGACTCGCCTGTGGTAGAGTGGGGGGTTGTTCTGTACGCCCATAATACGTGTGGGAGTTCTTCTGCCTACACTAGTGCAAAAATGCGAAAAGAATTAGACATTTAAAGTCAGATGCTCAGATGCCTGACTACATAAGTAGACACGGTGGCAAACTTGTAATTAAGAGGCAAAACTCGCGAGTTTTAAAGTCAAGCGAATACATGCCTGACTTCTAAAGTGAAAAAATAGGAAAAAAATTAGACTTTAGAAGTCAGGCGTGTATTTGCCTGACTACATAAGTAGACACGGTGGCAAACTTGTAATTAAGGGTGAAATTCTTTTTTCTATTTTAGTACTTTAGAAGTCAGGCGTGTATTCACTTGACTTCTAAAGTACTAAAATAGAAAAAAACAATTTCACTTACGCGAACCCTATCTCACTCTCACGAAGCCTTCACACTCTCAGAACCCTTCTCACTCTCACGAAGCCTTCTCACTCTCAGAATCTCCACTCTCACGAAGCCTTCTCACTCTTAGAACTCAGAACACGAACCCTCCCCATTCTCCATTCTCCACGCCGTTCTCACAGTTTCCTCTCCCTCACGCCGTTCTCACCGTCGCCGTTCTCACGCCGTTCTCACCGTCGCCGTTCTCACCGTCGTCGTTCTCACGCCGTTCTCACCGTCGCCGTTCTCACGCTGTTCTCAGCGAAGGTCTCTTCTAACACAACGAACAGGTATAAAACTTCTTCCTTCTCAAAACTCTTCTCTGCTTCTCACAGTTGAAAACCCTAATAATTTTCAAACACTGATTTTGCCTTTTTTCTTTGCTGTTTCTGGTGCGATCTTGATGAATCTTGACGCTACACACACGAATCCTGCACAACGAGGGTAGAACCACTGTACTTGGCCCTTTTTAGTTTCGGTTTTAAGGTTTTGCTACGAACACAAAACCCTAACCTTCCGAATCTTGTTTCTGATTGCAGATCTACGAAGATCTGCTTGTGGAGATCTCCAAACAGGTATAAAACTGCACTTCAGTCTTTTCCTTTAATTTGTTTGAAGATCTGTTGCTGTTTGAGATGATTCTGACCTTGTTTTTTACGTTTCTGGGCTGCTGATCTTCACGCCTTGAAGATGCTATGGACAGCTTCGGTTCTCACCTTGAGAACAGGTACTTTCTCCCCTCTTTCCCTCTGTTTTTCTTTTCTGGGTTTGTTTCAGTCACTGAAACACTGTAATATGACTCTGTTTTATTTCTCTTTGTATTCAAGTATAACTTGTTATTAACATGTATCTTGCTGTTTGTTTGTGTTCATTTCCGGTTCGTAATAGATGAAAATAATGATTAGGTCTCTTTAATTTAAATGCACTAGGGAAAAGTATTGCAAATTATGAGAATGAATGATCTCAAGAAACCTTAACTTATTTTTAACTATTTTTGTATTGTAAATTTGACAGCTGGAGTGCCAATGGAGAACATACTTTATCTACGGGGTCCAAACATTGCCTCAAAAATCTAGAACAAGGAATATGCAAATGCTAGAATATGTGGAGCTGAGAAATGGAGGAATCACATTTATTATCTAGTATTTGCGTTTGGAGTGACTTATTTAATGTGCTGAAGGCAGCTCTCGTGGTTGATCCTGTGATGATGTCCACCAGTGGAGATATACTTGTTGGTCCTTCTGTTCTCGATGGATTTCGGTAAGAGTCTTTGAACCCGAGCTATTCTGCATCTGTATGACATGAAAGTATTCTTCATACTCTTTGTTGTTTGAAATCCTTTGATTATTTAAAATTCATTTTTATTTTCATCCTTATTTGTGCAACACTGGATAAATGAAGATTGGATAGAAATACTCCTCCTGAAGTTATTCAAGTTTATCAATAAAACTGTTGGATATTGATTTTGCTTATATCTTGATTTTTGACTGCAGCGAGGAGCTGCTTCCCATGGCTGACATTGTAACCCCAAATTTTAAAGAGGCGTCAATTTTACCTGGTGACGTGCCAATGAAATCAGTTTCTGACATGCGCACTGCTGCAAAATTCATACATGATTTGGGTCCAAGGTTCGTTGCTGTTTAATATATTTGAATTCTCTGGTGCAGTCAATCTAAATCTTGTTTAAGAACTTATTAGTGAAACCTTTCCAACAGAATGCACTGCATTTTTATACTTTGATTATTTGTAAAGCACTTCTAGATCTAATGATGAAGTTTAATAATCGGTGAGGAAAAAGTGATTGTTTAATTCAATTTATACTTTAATAATCGGTAAAGTCATCACGCTAATATAAACATGGTGTACGTGTATCCATTTTGTTTGTAACTTGTGAAGAAAGTGTTGATGCTAATTATTATATTATTAATCATCAATTGACTGTAATAGTTCCAATAATTGAAGTGTTTGATTCATCGCCTGCACTGTGTGCCTCAGGAACCCAGAGGATATCCCATGGGGGAGCACTGGTGCTGAAATTATTGTTGAGTCCACCGGAGTGTTTACAGACAAGGACAAGGCTGCTGCCCATTTGAAGGTCTGTATTTCTGTGGATGTGCTTTTACGTTTTTGATTATCTTGTTATTTTAGCCTGTGTTAGTCTTTTTCTTATTGCTGCACATGTATATTAGTGTTATATGGTTTGTTTCATTTGTTTTCGCCTGATCGCATGCTTGCTTTCTTACACTTAGCCATCTCATTTGCCCCTATTTTATAAACCTGCTCTTGGTATCAGGACAATTTTGTCACTAGCATCACTTATTTATTTTTTGTGATCTAATGGGCTACAATTTGTAACTGTTATGCTTCAAATAGTTACACGTCATTTCTAGTGGATGTCACCATTGTTTGGCTTTGTGAATTGTAGTGTGGAATGACTGATAATATCTTTTTTCTGTTTTATCCAGGGTGGTGCAAAGAAGGTCATTATTTCAGCCCCAAGTAAAGATGCTCCCATGTTTGTCGTTGGGGTTAACGAGCACGATACAAGCCAGAGCTTGATATTATTTCCAATGCTAGCTGCACTACCAACTACCTTGCTCCACTTGCAAAGGTTTCCAATCCCACATATATTTCATCTTGGAATTTTTGTGTTGCTTGGGCTGTTTGGGGTCTAAACCGTACTTTGTTTATTCTGTAGGTTATTAATGATAGGTTTGGCATTGTTGAGGGCCTGATGACCACTGTCCACTCCATCACTGGTGGGTCTATTGCTATTTGCTAGTTAGTTACTGTTGCATTTCTTTATTAGTTGCTAAATCATTCCTCTCTTTCTGCTTTGCAAATCAGCCACTCAGAAGACTGTCGATGGACCATCAAGCAAGGACTGGAGAGGTGGAAGAGCTGCCTCATTTAACATCATTCCTAGCAATACTGGAGCTGCCAAGGACTGGAGCAGTACTGGATCTTGGATTCTCTGAAGGGAAACCTGTTGCAGCATTTACCCTCTATAACTGTCTACTGCATTGGAAATCTTTTGAAGTAGAAAAGACAAGTATTTTTTATCGTCTTATTAAGATTATTGGTTCTGCAATAGAGGTAACTTCCTGCTCACTCAAATCATTTTTTTGTCTATGTTAAGTATACATGCATCCGCCACTAGGTCCCAACAATTAGGTTATTCAAGGGTCAGCCATCGTCATATATTAATGTCTCACATTGTATTACTTAGGTTTAAATAGTTATTACCCCCCTGCAAATATAGCCATTATCCAGTTACCCCCCTGCAAAAAAAACATTTAAAACAAACCTTGCAAAATGTAAAGTTATCCAGTTACCCCCCCTGCCGTTAAATTTTCTGTTAAAATATGTAAAATGTCACATATCCAGTTACCCCCTGCCACGTGTCACCTTATTATTGGGCCTCTGTGACACGTGGCACTGACATGCCACGTCAGCTCCTATCACTACAAGAATTACTTGCATTACTGGCTAGACATTTCTGGCGGAATCAGTCAGCCAGTAAGTTTTCTGGTGGAATTATGCGATTTCTGGCGGATTCAGTCTTCCAGTAAGTTTCTGGCGGATTCCATAACATTTCTGTCGAATTTAAACAGCCAGTATATTTACTGGCGGATTGAGTAGGAATTTCTGGCAGAAATTAACTGAAAAACTAAAATAATTTTATAAATAATTATATCCGCCAGTAATTGCATTTACTGGCGGAAATTTCAGCCAGAAAATACCCTCAAAACTGCGCATTGACTGTCAAAAATGGCCAGTAATGCAGTTCCGCCAGTAACACGCATGTTCCGCCAGTAACGTTGTTCAGCCAGTAACAGGAAATTTCCGCCAGTAACATATCCGTCAGTAAATGAATTTACTGGCGGAATTTCAGCCAGTAACATACCCTCAAAAGCTGTGCATTGACCATTAAAAATGGCCAGTAATGGGATCCGCCAGTAACATGCTTAATTCCGCCAGTAAACGCAAAGTGACTGTCGCGTCACATGCGTTGTCTCAGCTGCCCATGGGATCCGCCAGTAACGTGATTAATTCCGCCAGTAAACGCAAAGTGACTGTCGCGTCACATGCGTTGTCTCAGCTGCCCATGGGATCCGCCAGTAACGTGATTAATTCCGCCAGTAAAATTCGTGACATAATCCGCCAGTAATGCCTTTAATTCCGCCAGTAACTGCATCTTCTCCTTCTTGCTTCCGTCTTCTCCTTCTTGCTCCCATTATAAATCTGAAACCTCCATTCCATTTCTTATTCATTCCACCATTTCTCTCAAATGTGTCTAAAATTTTTTTCATTCATTCACACCATTTCTCTCCAAGTTCTAAACGAAAGTTTCCAGATTTGTTGAAGGTATGTTTGTAAAAATATATTTCATATTAGGTTGTTTTCGTTAATATTTTGTTTTAAAAGCTGAGTTGTTAATATTTCTGATATATCATATTTGTTAGCTTGCTTAAGTTTGGTTGAAGATTTGCTCAAAAGAAACCGGAATTAGCATCAAGCCAGAATCTTCTCTTCATTACCGGTTAGTTATCAAGTTATTTCTTACTAAATATTTATAGTTGTAAGTTTTTTAAAATCTGTTAATTAAAAACGAATTACTGTGATATATTATAAAATAATATATTTTTGTATTTTTTTAAAATGTGTATATAATTAAAATATTAGTTTTTAAAACCTGTTTATATTTATTATTAAAAAATGAGTTTTTTTTACAATCTGTTTATAATATTTACGGATTAAAATAAATATAATATAGTATTTTTTTTCCAAAAAATATAATATACTATTATTATAGTCTTTTATAGTATTACAAAAAAATATAAATGTGTTATAATTATTATTATTAACTAATATACTGTTTTTTTTAATATACTGATATTATAGTGTTATTTTTAATTAATAATTATTTATTAAAAAATAAATAAAATAAAATTATTTATTAATAATTCTTTATATCCGAGGCCATCAATGTCATCATCTGCATCATTTTTTCCAGCACCACAATATGCCCAGCCTTATGCCGGAGCTTTTCAGCCGTACCCGGGTGTAATCGGCCAGCCTTCCTTCCGGGGCACATGTGGTCAGCCGTACTCTCAGCCGTACTCTCAGCCGCAGCAACAGTCTCAACAGCAATTCCAGCAACCACATATGCAGTCTCAACAGCTTCCTCGACCTCAGCCGCAGCAACAGTCTCAACAGCAACTCCAGCAATCCCAACAGCAGTTCGACACAGACACCAACATTGATCCTGTTTTAGCTTGGTTTCGGGATGATGACAACAACAACAACAACAACAACAACAACAACAACAACAACAACAACAACAACAACAACAACAACAACAACAACACCAGCAGCAACAACAGCAGCAACAACAACAACACCTCTGGACCCTCCTACTATGATATCTAGTACTTTTACTAGATATTTTAATTTGCATTTGTAATGACTATTTCTATTTATATTTTGTAATGGATATTTTAATTAGTACTTTATTGCATGAAGTTTATGAAAATTTTATCATTTAGAAAAAAATATTTAGTAATTATTTTATTTTTTGAATTAAATAAATGAATTAAAAAATTATTTTTAAAAAATTTAAATAAAAAACGAATTAAATCAACAAATTTTAAATATAAAACCATTTGAAAAACATTTTTTTTAAAATAAATATATACAGTACTGGCGGATTTGGTTGTTTAGTGGCTGATATTCAGCCAGTAATTACTGAAGGATTTACTGGCTGAAATTCGGCCAGTAATGACTGGCGGAATTACTGGCCGAATTTCAGCCAGTAGTTACTGGCTGAAATTCCGCCAGTAAATCCGCCAGTCATTACTGGCCGAATTTCAGCCAGTAATTACTGGCTGAAATTCGGCCAGTAAATCCGCCAGTCATTACTGGCTGAAATTCCGCCAGTAACAATTACCTGCGGCCGTTTTTCTGGCTGATTACTGGCGGACTAAATCCGCCAGTAATGTGCAATTTCTGGCCGAATTTCAGCATTACTGGGAGATTGAGTTAGCCAGTAATAACTTAAATTCTTGTAGTGTATGTCACCACTGCCACGTGTCACTGACATGTGCCACGTCAGCAGCCAATGGATGGCTGCCACGTGGCACTAGTTATTACACTCAAAAATAAATGTTTTTGTGGCCACCAAGGGTGTTGAACTCGTGACCTCTTACTCACACACACCTCCTAACCACTGAGCCAAATTAGTTTTTGTGATTATTATCTCAGCTAGAAATATATATTACATCATTGATACTTAATTTTAAAAAAAAATATCATCGTTCATCATCTTCATCGGTTACTGGGTTCATCTTCATCAGTTCCTCTCTTAGAAATAACCAACAATCAATCAAACGAACAACCCCACATAAAACAAAACCAACCAAAGACAAAGATCCAAACCAAAAGCACAAAAATTATTGTTACCTTCAAAAGAAGAAATACTATCGTTATTCACAAATCTCTCAGAAGAAGAAGGTATGAGATTTGAAAGAAGTGAACTTGGTGCAGAGCGAAAACGAAGCAAACCAGAATTGGATTGATGTGTATTAGAATCCATTATTAAATAGTATATGTTGTTCAGTAATGTAAAAAGAGGCAGATTGTCTTCCCCCTCACTATGCTTGCGATTTCCCCACCTATGGTCTGTATTCGATAGCATCATCTCTCATATATCTGGTTCCTGGTTGTTTTGTTTCGCTAATGATACGGTAGCTACTGTATTTGTTCCATTTTTGGTTCAGTTGTTGTTGTTGTTGTTTTTGTTCCAATACTAGTTCTGTTGCTGTAATTCGTGATTGTTGCCCGTTAATTTCTAATGAATGAATTTAATTGATCTAAAAAAAATAATAGCTCTTGACAACACACCCTTTGTTACTGGAAATGAAGGGCAAGAGATGATGAATTTCTGGGTTAACGATGAAGATGATTTTTTTTTTTAAATTAAGTAACAAATGATGTAATAAATATTTGTAGGTGAGATAATTATCACAAATACTAATGTGGTTTAGTGGTTAGGAGGTGTGTGTGAGTAAAAGGTCGCGAGTTCAACACCCCTGGTGGCCACAAAAATATTTAATTTTGAGTGTAATAACTAGTGCCACGTGGCAGCCATCCATTGGCTGCTGACGCGGCACATGTCAGTGACACGTGGCACTGACATAATAAGGTGACACGTGGCAGGGGGTAACTGGATATGTGACATTTTACATATTTTAACAGAAAATTTAACGGCAGAGTAACTGGATAACTTTACATTTTGCAAGGTTTGTTTTAAATGTTTTTTTTTGCAGGGGGGTAACTGGATAATGGCTATATTTGCAGGGGGTAATAACTATTTAAACCTATTACTTATTACATTTATGCAGGATCAGGATAATAATGATTGTATGGCTTATTGGTTATCCAATACATCTACTTTGTTTTACTCTCCTACTTTATTGTTTGTTTGTTTGTTTGTTTGCTGGCGTTTCTAGTTTATGCTAAATTTGCTCCATCTAATTCTTTCAGTAGAAGCACTAGGGAATCCACACCTTGCAATTTGATAAGGGACCCAGACACTGTAGTGAATCATATAGTCGCAGAAGGACTATCTAGCTGAGAAGTTAAGACCAGGAGAAGATGATAAGGCACTTTCTGAGGTTAATTCAGAAACTTTACATAAGAAGAAAGAAGAGCCAGTGAAAAAAGAGGATGAAGAGCCCAATGTGGAAAGTCCAGGAAAAGGTATGGTTGGCAGGTTTAAGGGTGCTGTTGGATCTTGGTTTTACACATCAGAGGAGAAGCAATCACCACAAGGTATTTTCTTTTCTAGTTGATTTTTGTAAAATGTTATATGCCATATATGTGTATGATTCTGATTTTCATGTTGTTGATGTAGTTGCAGGAGATGAAGCTTTATCAAAGAATAAAGATTCTATTGTAGAAGGGGAAAGAGTTAGCCAAGTTAAGGATGAGTGAAAAATGCATTATACAAGAGTAATCCAATTGAAGAACAAGGGACCAAATAATTAGCAGTCATTATTTAGATTAGCTGGCTACCAAATAATTTTTTTTTTAAAAAATGAACCTTTAAATCAGACTTACGAAGTCAGGCTATCGCTTGACTTTACAACTCCTTACATACAAAGTCGACTTAATAAAAGTCAAGCGGGCGCCTGACTTTAAATCCCCTTTTCGCCTGACTTTAAATCCCTTTTTTGCACTAGTGCCACTTTCCTTTTTCCTCATCTAACTGCCACCTCAGCCCGCGCAAGATCACTCTATTGGCGGCCTCCGTCTGATCGTTGGTCTGGGGGTGCTCAACTGAGGTGAAGCGCTGCTTCACTCCTAGATCGGTCACGTACTCTTGAAAGTTTTTATCCGTAAACTGGGTACCGTTATCTGAGACCAGTACTTCAGGAATCCCGATACGGGTGAGGATGTTTTTCTTGAAAAACTTCAGACAGTTCCTGGACGTGATGGTAGCCAGAGGTTCAGCTTCCACCCACTTGGTGAAATATTCCACCGCAACAATCAAGTATTTGAATTGCCTAGGAGCGACTGCAAACAGACCCATGAGATCGATCCCCCACCATGCAAACGGCCATGGCGCGGTCATGCTGTTGAGTTCGACCGGGGGAGCGACATGAATGTCTGCGTGTCGCTGGCACTTATCACATTTCTTTACTAGATTTTTTGCGTCGTCCTCCATTGTGGGCCAGTAGTATCCCGCTCTTAATGCCTTTTTTGCTAAAGCTCGAGCTCCAAGGTGGTTTCCACAAATCCCCTCATGTATCTCCCTTAAGACATAACTAGCCTCTTCTCGGGGGAGACATTTCAAGAGGGGTATGGAGAATCCTCTTCGAAACAACTTCCCCTCAATCACCGAGTACGATGCTGCTCGCCTACCTATCAAGGTAGCTTTTTTACGGTCGCCTGGTTCTTCTCCGTATCTAATGTATCTGATGATGGGTCGATCCAGCAATCTTCTAGATTGACCATGCAAATATCCGAAGGCAAAGCGGTGTCTAGTCGTACACTGGGTTGAAGTAGGACTTTTTGAATTACGCTTCTATGGATCCCAGGATTTTTCGTGCTGGCCAACATTGATAATATGTCCACCCTAACGTTTTCTGATTGAGGGACGTGTTTCACTGCTGCGTATTCAAAGTGTCCGAGTAGTTCTCTCACTCTTGCCAGATACCTTTGCAAGATTACGTCCTTCGCATCGAACACTTCTTTGATTTGGGATATAGCCAGGAATGAGTCTGAGTGCAACTCTACTCTTTTTACGTTGAACTCGCGGGCAAGCAAAAGTCCAGCAATACATGCTTCGTACTCCGCCTAGTTGTTGGACGTTGAAAAAGAGAGAGTCAAAGCCACTTCGATAGTCGTTCCCTCAGTGTTCTCAAGAATCAAGCCCGCCCCACTGCCTCTGCTGTTTGACGAGCCGTCCACATGTAAGGTCCAAACTGGCAAGAAAACCGATGTTAAAAATAAGTATTCATATCGGTTCCCATAAAAAACCGATGTCAAATATATACGCTTATATTTGATAAAAAATTAACTTTTCATAACAGTTCTACAAGTAGCCGATATGAAATGTAATTTTTAACCGATATAAAATGACATTTCTGTAGTAGTGTATGGACCCCCTATTCTCCTAATATTTTTAAGAAGGTTCAATCTAGTTCTGTGTCCCTGGCTAATATGGGTATCCCTGGCTAATATGGGTATTAAACCAATTAAATTCAAACTGCATGTATTTATGGTAACTCTTATTAATTTTCTAACGTAAAATTTTGTAGTATTGTTTAACTTTGTGTAGAGTCGTGTTTATTCTGCTTAATTTGATCTTGATAATGAACCACTGTCTACATTTTTATTTTTTCTAGACAATGAAAGCTTTCTGGTTGTAGTCCACGAAACTGGAATTCTAGCTTTGAGGCATCTAATTTGTGAGTATATGACCAAAAAAAATGAACTTGTTTCTTCAATTAATTTCCTTATTCATCAAATGCATAGATACCCGATTTTTATTGCCATATATAATATAGTTTTCCAGCAACCCACACATCTTTTCTTAACTCACAACTCTGATATTTTGTATTATGGCTCAAAATAATGATGTACCTTAAATAACCAAAACTGTTGTTTAGTATCCTTTAGGTTTAAACTGTCTTGGTGTACATCCCTTTCTAAATGGGAAATCTTAACATTGTACCGCAAGAATGGTGGTGTCTTTGTTTCGGTCTAGTTCTTCTAGCATATGATTTTTGTGCCATTTGCAACCATTCATAGAAGGTGGGTAGAGATCGCACATATGATGCTATAATTAGATTTTCATCAATAAAATTATTTTTCTTATAAAAAAAACTAAAAGGAATATTGAACTTTTATAGTAGCATTATTATCACGAGTATCCCATTGATCAAAAAAAAAATTATTGGCAAGCATCCTGTATTTTCCAGCAAATATGTATGAAATGAAATGATTTCCCATTTCTCTGAAAAAATGTCGCGTGTCCATTCGTCAGTTTCGTGCGCAAATTCTTTTGTGACGTACCTCATTAAATGATCAAATAAAATAAAGAAAAGCTTGTAAAGTTAATCCGATTTATACAGTAAATAACTAATTAAATATGTACTATTCAAGTTAGGAGAAAAAAGTAATTCTTTAACACACTATTATTTCAAAATTAAATATTATGATTTTACATTAAAAATTTACCATTATTTAGAAATTCGTAAACATATATATTAAAACTTAGTAGCAACTAGTTACTAAGATTGCAAGTTAAAGATAAGATAGTACTAACAAATAACAGCAATAACACAATGAAAGAAAGACCCTTTAGGACCTCTATCACAATTGAAAGTTACACAACCAAATTAAGAGAAGTGAGAGGGTAGCATTATTTGCAGCATTCAAATATCAGCACACTGCATTAACAGGATATACCAGCCATCAAAAAAGTGGTAGCATTATTTGTAGCATTTGTTGCAACATGAGAAGTACTGAGAGGATAGCATAAAACGTTCAACATATAACCTTTTTGGTGGTGAAGGATCCCATGAAAGCTAACAAAAGCCGACAACTTGAAAGAAAATTTCACAGCTCCAGCTCCAGATATTTTCCATGTGTACTTCTCTTCGTCATTGGTTTTTACATAGATTGATGATGGCACTGGCAGGTATGTCGATGCAAGAAACTCAGATTTTGGGTTATTGGTAACTTTATAAAAAACAGATATGGAAACATTGTTGAAGAAAACATTAGCCCTGTCGTTTGGGTTTGAGAAGGTCATGGTGATGTTCCCTCCTAACTTGACATTTCTACCAGTGATGTTAATGGAGATGGTATTTGGGTTTTTGTCTGAGTTGACACAAAGTTCTGGGGAGGAAAATGGTGCCGGAGTGAGTACTAGTGCCACCAACGAACCGAAGAGAAGTAAACAGCAGAAGAAAAATGCGATCAATTGGATCAAAGGTTTGTAGTTCATATTAACCATGATGGATGGGTCTTGTTTAAAATATTACCGATAAGAGTATTTGGATTTGTGTCTGAGTTGACACTAAGTTCTGGGGAGGAAAATGGTGTCAGAGTGAGTACTAGTGCCACCAACGAATCGAAGAGAAGTAAATAGCAGAAGAAAAATGCGATCAATTGGATCAAAGGTTTGTAGTTCATATTAACCATGATGGATGGGTCTTGTTTAAAATATTACCGATAAGAGTATTTGGGTTTGTGTCTGAGTTGACACTAAGTTCTGGGGAGGAAAATGGTGCCAGAGTGAGTACTAGTGCCACAAACGAACCGAAGAGAAGTAAACAGCAGAAGAAAAATGCGATCAATTGGATCAAAGGTTTGTAGTTCATATTAACCATGATGGATGGGTCTTGTTTAAAATATTATTGATAAGAGTATTTGGGTTTGTGTCTGAGTTGACACTAAGTTCTGGGGAGGAAAATGGTGCCAGAGTGAGTACTAGTGCCACCAACGAACCGAAGAGAAGTAAACAGCAGAAGAAAAATGCGATCAATTGGATCAAAGGTTTGTAGTTCATATTAACCATGATGGATGGGTCTTGTTTAAAATATTACCGATAAGAGTATTTGGGTTTGTGTCTGAGTTGACACTAAGTTCTGGGGAGGAAAATGGTGCCAGAGTGAGTACTAGTGCCACCAACGAACCGAAGAGAAGTAAACAGCAGAAGAAAATTGCGATCAATTGGATCAAAGGTTTGTAGTTCATATTAACCATGATGGATGGGTCTTGTTTTGAGAACTTGAGGGAAGGAACGAAGTGGGTGGGTTGGTTTTGTGATTTTGAAAGAAACTTTTCTTGTTTTTTTAATTGAGGGAATATGATCCATGGGTTACCCAAGGTTATATATATAGCGGTTTTTGATTGAGGATTTTTTTTTATTACCAATTAAATTAAATAGATGATTCGATTGGTTAACACTTTTGATTGGTTAACACTATTAGGTGTGGAACGTGAATGTCAAACACATTCTCTTTGTTATAGTTCATAGTTATTTATAAAACAATTAAAACTAAAATAATAATAATGATAACAGTTAAATAAAACTAATTAAATTGAAATGAATTAATTTAATTTGAATGATTTGATACTCAAAATTAATTATATTAATTAATTAAAATAATTATATTTTAATTCTTGGGTACGATTGGTTTAATTGTTTTTTGCTTAGGGTAATTTGGCCTTTTTAGTAATAAGCAACACTTCTATTGTCTTTATTTTATTCCACATAATACTCCAAGTCTTCTTTATTTCTCCCTCTCCTTTAGGGGTGGCAATGGGCACCCTCTAAGCACGACAGTATAGTGCCTGTGCCTGAGCCCAGATACACATGGGCAACAACTTTAGTGCCTAACGCTATACTGTCTGAGCACTCAAGTGCGCCCGTACCCGCAACTGATACTCGCAGTTTAAGAGCAAAAAAATAATAAATAACATAAAAAGTATCATAATTATTTTGAAAAACCTTCAATTTTTTTAAATCTAAGTATTAAAATATTACCGATAAGAGTATTTATTGAAATTAAAACATCCAAAATATATATACCAAAAAAAAAACATACAAAACATTAGTAGTGCCAAAAGTGATATTTTTAATGGATTTATTTTTTTAAAATTGGTTATACATAAAATTGTAGTAGTAGTAACTAGTGTATATATATATATATATATATATATATATATATATATATATATATACTAGTATATATATATATATATATATATATATATATATATATATATATATATATATATATATATATATGCCGGTGGGAACCCAATGTGGGAAGGGCGCCATGGTGCCCGTACTCGAGCCCACAAAGATTTGGGCGGGTCAATACCCGTCTGCTATGGATAAGTTTTACGGGTGTCGAATCGGTATGGGCCAAATTGGCCTCTCTACCCTCTTTCTCTCTTCCCTCACTCTCTTTCACTTATTTCCCTCTTCACAATTTCTCTCGATAACCAAACATACCCTACATGACTTCCATTGACAAATTTAATATTTGACTATGTTAAATGTAACCATATATAAAATTTCTACCATGACTCATTATTTGTTGATGTTATTTTCATTCTTTGTTAAATTATAAATGACTCCTATGAATTTTATTTATAAGAATTTAGTTAATACTTGTGGCTCTCTTTAATATTTTGAACAAGCTCGCTAGTGGTCGTGTGTTTTAAAAGGTTTGAAATTCGGACAAGTCTAACTTCTTAAGTATATAAGCATGACTCTTGTTCTTGAAATAAATCATGTTTTTAACCCATATATCTTGAAAGAATAAATTACAGACAAATTACTAAATAAATATTTAACTTTAAGTTTCATCTCCAAAAGATGCATAAACAAAAGTGATATCTAAGATGAAAATATAGTTAAATTAATAAAGAAATATAAAAATTAAAGTTATATAATCTGAGTCACATAATTGCAATTTGTACATCATGAGGAGCTTGTAAACCAAAGAAAATATAGATAGGCTTAGGTGTAGGGAAAGCATTTGATCAGGCAAAAACAAGTGAAAGAAAACAAGGTTTAACTAAAAAACCTAAAAACCAAGAAAGAACCAAAGTGAAGGAAATAAGATTTTATTTTGTGTGTTTGCATGTGATAGGGTTACGTATGTAGCAATTAACTAGAGAGAGTATGTGATTATACATTGTAGAGTGAACAAAAAATAAAAAGAGTGTAGTCATTATTATCTTAATATATAAAAGTCACTGTATGTAGCGAAAGAAATCTGTCCGCCATATTTTACCAAAATGGAGCCAATTTTTGGTTGTTTTTTCTCCCAAATTTGAATGTCCGTGTATTGCATATGATATGATGATTGATTGGAAATTTTCATGTCTTGGAGAAAAAGAAAAGATGTCATTTTCATTTTACATTTATGCGATGTCATTTCCATTTTCTAAATATTGGTAACTTGGTGAAAAAGACAAATGAGGGTTGGGTGTTTTTTTAAATTTAGTGCAAAGGTGAGTGATCACATATGTGAACAGAACTGATGCAGGTCTCGGTTAAGAATCTGGGCCGAGATGCTCACAAAGCTGAGAAGTTTAAGTGTTTCGTTGATATCACGACCAGAGTTCATAATGTGTACGGTTTCTTGATAGTTGGATCTTGATGTGACGGTTGTTGATGAATCGTTGATGTGACACGCTGTGTTTGGGTTTCCTGCATTAACTGAAGCATCAGGTCATTAAGGCCTTGGACGCGGTCTTGTTTTTCGTGCTGGAGTGTGTTACCAAGTGGCTTCAGACTCAAGAGGGTGGTGAATTGAAATTTTAAAACTTTTTCCCCTTTTAACGACTTAGATAAATTTTTTGCGCAGGTTTACGTAATGAACGAAAAGGAAATAAAAACAGTAAATAACAAAGGAGATTTTATACTGGTTCAGTCACCTCCCAGTGACCTACGTCCAGTCCTCACAACCCTTGTGAGATTTTCCACTATCAAAACAAAGATTAACCGGGTGCTTTAAAACCCTTACAGACTCAGGCACTCTTCACCTAGGATACCCCACCTATTGAAAGATCCCTCAAGATCTAATACCAATAAGAGATACTCCACCCTTGTTACAACCACAAACCCTAGAGAGATACCCCACTCTCTAGTATAAACCAATCACAACTTTAAAACAGATTACAAGAAAAGAACAAATACCTCTATGAAGGTGGATACAACAACTTGAAGATTCCCAACCCAATCTAACCCTTGAGAGTGATCAGCTCAAAAGGATGAAGAACTTGAAGAACAAAAGTAACGGTGAAATAGGGTTTTGCGATTTGATTTGTGATTATTAGGGTTGTGCAATTTGTGCAGCCTTAAGTCCCTATTTATAGAATTCGTAAAAGAATGACCGTTGGGAAAATTTCTAACATTGTCTCAGTAAGTGAGAAATTGGTTGTTTTCTTGAAAACACTTGGCATGACAATCGATTTTGTGCTTTGAATAAAAACAATTTCATAAGTGAATGATCGATTGTTTGCTTTTAAAACTGAGTGTGAAAATCGATTATGTACTTAAAAAGAAACAGGACCATAATCGATTTTATACTTTAAACAAATAAGGCTATGATCGATTATGTGCTTTAAGAAAAACCAGACCTTTAAGAAACTAATTGTATAATCGATTTTGTGCTTTCCACACTCAAGCTCATAATCGATTAGTGCTTTCCTCAAACTTAGCGAGCTCGGGAGGAATAAATCTATTTTCGGAATTTAAAAGATGCTTGGCGGAGGACTCTTTAGGCCGCTCTTCTGGTGAAAAGGTAGTACAAGATTCGAACAATCGTTCCAAGGAGGTTGACGAATAGGCAGGACCTGCGACCGAGGTGGAAAATGGCTCTGATGCTCGAACCTCTGAGGACATTGATTCTACTTCTGAAGGGTGCAAGTCTGATGAAGGTTCGAGTGGTGACGCCTAGGTAAAAGTTTGGGTTCCTCGAGGTAATGGCTAGGTCCAAGTGGAGTCCCATAGAAAATTTAGCAAATTGGGTACCAGGAAACCTGACTTAGATGCACACATGTATCATCTTAACAACAGGCGAAGAGAACGTTGGTTGGTCTGCGGTGTGTCCCTGAAGTACGTGTATTCCATCGAGCTCCAGGGAAGTTCGGCTTTTACGTATATTCGATGGTGTTTTCAAAGATCGGTGTTTGTCCTCCCTTTACAAAGTTTGAACAAGTCATTTTGAATCAGTTGCAATTGGCGCCGACCCAGTTGAAGCCCAATGGTTGAGCCTTTGAAATGACGGTGAGGGCCTTAGATTGTCCCCTCTCAGTTCCCCTTTTTGTAACTATTTTCAATGTCGTTCGTCCCATGCCAAAGGCCAAGGTATCTCTTTGTGCTGCTGAGAGGAGATATTTTTATCTTTACTCTTAGAGTCGATCAACGACTTCAAGGTCAATTGTGTGGTTGTGTTGAATACGGCGGACAAGAGGAGGCTTGGAAAGTATGAGGTTGGACAATCTATAGGTGCAAAGTTCCCTCTATGCTGGCGCAAGAAACACTATGCAAAGTCGGCCTCCTGGTATTTCCTCACCTTGGAGGAATTTGATTCTGAAGATAGAGAGACTATGGAGCTACTGGGGAATTATGAGCTTCAAACGCAGAAAATTTCAAATACGACTGCTTTGGTTACTGCTGAGACGATTGAGGATCTTCAAAATTCCTAGGGCGGGGATCCGAGGTCTTGTTGTTTGTTACTTAATTGTTTTGATTATTGTCTGGACACTTGCTCTGTTTTATTTTTGCAAACGACATGGCACCAAGGTCTTTGTTTGCTTCATTGTTGGCAAAGATGAAACTTATTCCTATTGCAGTCGCTATGGACACCCTTTGCGAGGTTATTGGAAATCAGGTTTGCGTCTCTCCATCCATTATTCAAGAAATTGGGGAACTAGGTGAGTCACAAAGGAAAGTTGTTGTTGACGTCAACGATTCTTCTCTGCTGGTGAATTCTTCTCCTCGTCCCCAGCCTACTCCTTCAGATGCCCGAGATGACTAAAGAGGAAACGCCAATCTGAGGTCCACGAGAAACAAGATCATCAAAAAAAGAAGACGACAGAAGAGAGTAAGAGTCGCAAAGACAACGTCCCGAAGGGTGTGGTAACTGTGTTTCACTCTGTTGATTCCAAAACTTGTAAGAGGAATCTATTTTATTTCTTCCCAAGATTGATCATCAGGGCACAACCTTGTTGGAGAAGGAAGTAGAGAGGCACAAGCAAGAAGAAGGTAATCTCTTAGAAACTTTTATAACTTGGCTTGAGTCAGATTTTTTTCGGATGATTGCACTGATTTTAACACGTGGGATCCTAACTCCGCAGCGCATATATAACAACTTGAACAAGGAGCGAGAAAAGGCATTGGCAACGCTTAGAAAGTTGAGGGATTCCCTGTTTTCTATGGAGAAAAAAAAACAAGAACTTGACCGAGGAGTTTGAGGGCGGCAAGAGATATTAACACAACTAGTGAGAAGATTACAAGTCTTACTTTGGTCAAGGATAAGTCTTCTCAACAACTACCACTGCTTACCGAGGAGAAGAACCGCTGTGAGGTAAAGGTTGGTGAGCTTACCACAACAGTCAAGAAGTCTGAAAAGAAGAGGGGTGAGCTTGAAATTATCGTCTCTAAGATTAAGGCTAGGGTTGCCAGATCGGAGAGAGAGAAGGATGTTGCCATGCTGACAAGGATGAGGTGGTTGCTTACGGGGTTGACGTCGGTCAAGAGACCCCCTAAAACAAGTCATCCTAACGAAAGGTATAAGACAGATTAAGAACCAAGATACAAAATCAAATCAAAAGGATATAGATGCAGAATTTGCCTTTGAATGAGTATTGTATCCGACGATCAATTTCTTTTTTTGCCCCAATTTCTTCTTTTCGGTTTGGGACGCAACCAGTTCTAAACAATCATGTTGAGCAACCGTTCCCTCGGTATCGGTAGCAACCGAATCACCAACATCATCCGATATCGCTCCCCAAAGTTTTCCTAATATTCTCATGTCAGAAGCTACAACTGGATTAGGAGTAGCAACAGACTCTGAGGAAGTAAGCGAAATTTGGGTCTTGGACACAACCGCAAGTGCTTGAGAATCAGTGTCAACGTCATCATCTGAGACATCCCCCCAAACCTTCCCTAATATTCTCATGTCAGGGGCAATCACTTGGTTAGAGGTAGCATCTGACATTGAGACGTTTAGCGAATCAAGCCTTGTCGTGGGAGATTGTGTGGCGGATAAATCCTCATCCCACGAGTTCTGATTCGGAGATTTATTTGATGAAGAAGGGACCACCACCACCCTTAAAGTGTGAGCATTCGTAGGAGAACATCGAGCAAATTTCTCAGAAGAGATATCCCGTTGAGGAGCCGTCAAAGATGAAGAAACCTTTTGCATCGCGATACTAGTAGTAATATTTTTAGCTACGCCAAGAAGAGTCTGCCACCTCCTCAGGAGTTAAGACAATGTTATTTGTACCCTTAAAAGGGTTAGGATCATTATCAGCCTCTATTGATATAATCTCTCAATTACCAAGCTGGGCCTTGGGCTGATGGCTCTTTGATGAGTCACCATCCAACACATGCACGTGCTCAACATTTCTCTCCATGACACCAAACTTCCCCTTATCTTTCTTGGGGACATACTGAGTAGTAGACTTAGGAGGCATTTGATTCACCTTTCGTGGCTCCTCCTTATTTCTTTTATTTCCCTCCTCAAACTGTTGAGGCTCATTGCAATGCTTACAATTTTGTAGTGAGTGTCCAATACATTGACAAAACTTGCAAAACACAGGCAGACACTCATATTCCACCCCGATAACAAAAGCGTATCCCTCTCTTTCTACTAACAATTGATCATGCAACTTGGTAGTTAAATCAACACCAACAAGAATTCTAGTAAAGTGACCAAAAACCCTTTTCTTAGTGGCTTCCATCCAAAGCAATAGAGACCCCAAGGCGCCCACTTATCTCGAAAAGAATCTTTGGCCTCCTATATTCACGAGAAAGACCATGAAGCCGTACCCAGCATTGAGCATTGGTTTGTTTTATAGAAAAAGGGTCAAAGTCTGGCTTCCAAGAAAATAGACGAAAAACACCCTGGATTTGGATTGCAAGAACCCAGCGACCGTACTCGGCTAAAATCAACAGAAGATCCAAAAGAAAATTCAAAGAAGCTCTTACCCAGAGAAACTAGAGACCAATTAGAAGAAATATTCCAAAGTTTAGAAATTTTATTCTTCAGGTCCTTAATCTGATAAGGTTTATCCCCTTTCGACAGAATAATTCTCCGATAAAAGATATTCACGCATTTAACAATACATGCTGATATTCATCTTCAGAAATTTTGATAGCGAGGATATCTCGTTTTAGACAAGGTTTTGGCAAAAGACTAATGTGATTGTCAAAATAGGTCGGACCCGGAATTTTGTAACACATCTACAAAGATTTTCCAGAAGATTAGAGGAATCAGGCTTACCGTTCAACTCCGGTCCGAAAAAATCATTCTGCTGCGAAAGAAGTTAGTACTCCTCCTCCGGAGTTGAAATCGCTATTTTCTCTCCTATAACTTGTTCTTGAATTTTGAGAGGCGTGTTTTTCATTGGATCTTGAATAAGGGACCCATCTGTTTTGTTTGAGCCAACATAGCGCTGTTCCCACTGCCCACTCTTGCGGTCCTGAGGATCTGATTAGGCGGTGCGAATTTGAAGGGCTCTGTGCGCGTGACTGTGATCTGCTCTACCGCAAGCAGCAGCGTCAGCAGCCGATAGATTCTGCAAAGAATGTGTGTGTTCGTTTCCAAAGGAAGAAATAAATGCCTCAAAAATCATTGGATCTCGCATAAAGCCTTGATCCTGACGTGATTGACCAATCGGTCCCACCTGCCTTTGTTGCAGGTTGTTGTTTTGTGGTCCCACCTGTAAGTCTGCTGGCAAATGCGCGTCTGGCATCGCAGACGGCGGCTAGGGGTGAACCCTAGCGGAGAAGTTCCATTTTAGGTCCCACCTGTCATTTTGTGATGATGACTCGTATATTTACTTGGTATATATATACTCTAAGGAAAATTTATTTCATTAAGTTTTGTTAATTAAAAAAGGCTTAATTATCACTTACCCCCCTGCAAATATCACCACAATCCATTTACCCCCCTGTAAAAAAAAACTCTCCAAACAAACCCTGTAAAATGTAACCGTTTCCAGTTACCCCCCTGCTGTTAACTTTGCTGTTAAAAGTTAACAGTGCTGACGTCATCACTGACATCAGTGCCACGTGTCACCATATTATTGGGCCTCTGTGACACGTGGCACTGACGTGCCACGTCAGTCCCCTATGTCAACAGTGCCACGTCAGCAACCAATGGATGGCTGCCACGTGGCAATCCTCATCTTCATTCATCATCATTCATCTTCATTCTGGAAACAGATCCAACATCATTCATCCAAAATCATTCAACATCATTCATCATTCATCTTCATTCTGGAAACAGATCCAACATCATTCATCATCATTCATCTTCATTCTGGAAACAGATCCAACATCATTCATCCAAAATCGAAGAAGAAATTTGACGCAGCAGCAATCAGATGAGGATTGCGATTTAAAGAGAGAGTATTGCGATGAAGAAGATCTGAATGATAAGCAGAACAAAAACCAAATAGATTCATTTGAAAATTATAGATTCGTTTTGCGATTGACGATTTGACGATTTGTTTTGCGATTGACGATTTTGTTTTGTTTTGCGATTGACGATTTGACGATTTGTGGATTAAAATCGAAAAGAACAAAAACCAAATAAACCAAATCAAAATCAAAGAAAAGCTCAGATCTACCCATGAACGAAATCTGGGTTGTTTCCATGTGGGAACGATGATTGAACCGAGCGAAATCTGGGTTGTTTCCATCGTTTTGGTTGGGAACGATGATTGAACGATGAATGATGACGAATGATGAACGATGATGAACGATGAGGAAGATCCAGTGCAAGATGAATGATGAGGAACGATGATGAACGATGATGAATGATGAGGAACGATGATTTTTTTTCATCGTGATGAACTGCGAGCTCCCAAGGAAGATCCAGTGCAAGATGAACGATGATGAACTGTTGTTTCCAGTTTTTTTTTTTAAAAAAAATTAATTGCGAACTACGTATTATATATTTGAAATAGAGTTAGTAATCACAAATACTAATGTGGGACAGTGGTTAGGAGGTGTGTCTATGAGTACTTGGTCACGAGTTCAACACTCATTGGGAACAAAATTCTTTATTTTTGAGTGATATAAGTAGTGCCACGTGGCAGCCATCCATTGGTTGCTGACGTGGCACTGTTGACATAGGGGCTGACGTGACACGTCAGTGCCACGTGTCACAGAGGCTCAATAATATGGTGACGCGTGGCACTGATGTCAGTGATGACGTCAGCACTGTTAACTTTTAACAGAAAAGTTAACAGCAGGGGGGTAACTGGAAACGGTTACATTTTGCAGGGTTTGTTTGGAGAGTTTTTTTTTACAGGGGGGTAAATGGATTATGGTGATATTTGCAGGGGGGTAAGTGATAATTAAGCCATTAAAAAATAATGATATGGTTGTTAAGGCAAAATCCTTAAGATGAATTTTGGTGGAAACAAACCTTTTCGATAAGTATTTGAGTTTTTTAATTGATTAGTGTTTTAATGAATCTTCTTGAGTGACCTAAGTGAAGGATCAATTCAATCAAGTCACAAGACAACTATAGTGGCTTGTCAAGATGAGAACATACTTTTCAAGCCGTACAACTTCTCAAGATGAGAGGACATAAGCCATATAGCTTCTCAAGATGAGAAGGGTCAAATAAAATAGCTTCTTTGGATTAGAAGACTCATATAATGATGTATCACAAAAACAGAAGACATTATAAGAAGCCTCTATAACAACAAAAGATTCAACATTAAAAGCTTCTGTGACATTAAAAGATTTAACATCAGAAGCTTCTCAAAGATCAGAAGATGGTGTGTGTAAATATGTGAAAGTATACACAGTCACAAACAAGTAATATAATGATAAGAAAGGTCGAACCCACGGGGATTGGTTAAACTCTTGTATGTTTAGAGAGAAATATGTGCTACTACACTACTCACAAAATTTGGGGTTTTTGGTTTAAGTAAAAACAGAATGCAAGTATGTAAAATAAGATGAAGGAAATCAGTTGAGAATGATAGTTGAGATGTCTTTACTAGATAATGCTTCTTTTGAGAGTTTCTATGCTTTTAGAGATGCGGAATGTAACACCCCGGTATTTCTTTAACAAAGGAATACCTAAATATACAATTTGGTTTACATGAGAGTATAAAAATTCCTGCTCAGATATACATCCTTACAAGAAACAGCGGAAACTATGAAATAACATAATACAAATTTCGAGTCATAAGACCGAATACAGAGATGACGACAGGAAACATAAACAATTTGAACTGAGCCAGACTTCTCCTCGAGCGAGACAACTGAACATCCCATTCACTTCCTCTTTCCCTGTTCTCTGTAAAAACAACAACAATGATTGGGTGAGACAATTTGCCTCAGTGAGTTCTACCGAGCCCCCTCACTACCACTCGGTTTAATTATAAAACCGTTGCAACATAGTTATATTTATAAGCTATTTGCGTCAATATATACCTAGCCCATTACCGACTGTGCAAATCCCACAATCCCGGTAATTGAAGTGCTATTATATATTTTCAAGCCTTGTCAATTAATATATAATTACAAGCTTTTACAAACGAAACATCAACTGTGCAAAGCCCACAATCCCGATGAGTCGAGAACTTAACTTAGCATAAATCGACTGTGCAAATCCCACAATCCCGATAACCCACGAATTGACCACGCCAAAACGTATCCAGGGCCTAGGTAAGGGATCATGACTTCCCTCCCTAGTATGCTACTTGTCGGGTCGTCACCCAATGCGATATATAATAAAATATACATCATGTCCGCATTGGACCGTCTTTCAAGTTTTAGATATCTATATCTATTATCGATCTATAACCCGTTTTGATGAATTCGAAGTTAGACATCCGGCGTTATAATCATAGTGTCGAGAAAATTTACGATGCAGTTTGTTATACAAAACATTTCCTCACACGCAGTCTAAGTTTCGGTTTTTCAATAACTTAAACTTTCAAAATCCCTTTTTCCAAAATAATGTCAAACGTGCTCAAAACATTGATTTTATTAGGGCAATATCCTTAAAATTGGTTGGGAAGAAGATTAGAAGTGGTTTGGGATCGAAAAGAGCGACGAAACGAGAAATCGGGAACCGGTAACAGAAGCTCAGGCACGGTCCGTGCCCAGGGGCGCACGACCCGTGCATGATGCACCAAAATTTATACAGCCAACCCGAAGAAGGCACACGGTCCGTGCCCAGGGGCGCACGACTCGTGCGTCCGGTTCTGTTACCGAAATCTAATTTCTCATTCCGCTTTCCATTTCTTGCCCAAATCGAATTCCAATCGTTCTTCAACCCGAAAACGGATTTAATAAGTAACATTCTAGACTATATTCCAGTGAAAGCATTTAAATCAACAATTTATAAATTGCTCAATATTTTGACAAAAACCGTAAAACGCTATTTTTCTCAAAAGCGGTTTTCGACCCGAAAATCTTTCGAATTTAGTTTTTCGCCGAGAAACAAAATGTGACACAAGTTCCGAAAATCATATTTTCCCTAATCCGTGAGTAGAACTAACCGGTATGACGAGTCCCCGAGAAGTCGCGTTCCTCGCTTGAACAACCGAACCGTTAACCACTCGAACGGTCCCCATAGTCACGAACACGCTCTGAATGCCTCCGTGACTGAACTCAGTAACCAACGTTCCTCATGCTACTGACCTCCTTCACGGTATATGGAAATGGTGTCTCTCGCGATCTTGTCGCCTCGAACCCTCAATTCGAGGAATAAGCATATTCAGCTCTCCTTTCAGTTTCCCAGCAACGGTTGGCAGATTTGTAACTGCCCTATCTATGGCAATTCGCAACCAAACTCCTTCAAATCAGTGCCCATTGTGAAGAGAATTTTGTCTACTTTCTGATGAAGAAAGATTCACACGCATGCAACCAGTATTTTGGGAGATATCACTGAAACAAGGTGACTGATCCAATATAGTATCTGATTCTCAATCGAAACTTTAGGACACGATATCACCCTCATTTCCCAGTGGAATCCGACGGTTCTTGTGCTCATTTTGAAAAATTTTGAGTCTAGTTTCCAGAGGAACAAAAATCTTGTTCATAGGAGTCGTGTACAGGTAGATAGAAGTTAAACACCGAAGGTCGTCCACCCAGTTTTTCTGCAGAATTTGTGACTTTGAGTTTGCACCAATTTTCAACAACACAACCACTCTCCCAAAACTCTAAATTCGAGCTTCCAAGGCACCAGCAAGTTCTTTACACACTAAACTCGAATTTCAGCCCCCAATCCATTCTATGAATGTTGCTAATCATGATGTAGTTCTCAAAACATACATGCATTCATCATCCAAGTACAATCCAACCCATGTTTATGAACTTTGAGCTTGAAACTTCAACAATGGTAGAATAAGGTAGAGAGGAATGTAGATGGAAATTTTAGGATCAGTGGATAGAGGAGGAAGAGCTGAAGCCAATGGTGTGAAGAAATGGCACATGCATGAGGGTCTTGACCTTACCCCTTCTCTTCTTCCCTCTCTCGAGTTCTCCCTCTCTTTTCTCTCCAACTCTCTCTTTTGTTTTTCTGAATGTAAGGAAATGAGTGATCGGCTGGGTCTTGGCATGGTTCAGCTAAGGATAGTCAACTTAATTGGGTAAAAAGACTAAAATACCCTCTCTCACTAATGCTCACTTAAATCCATTCTAATCCATCAAACATTCATCCATTCTTATGACTTAGGAATTACAATACCATATTCATGATCCTACTATGACTCGAACCCAATATTTATATTGTTGGATGATACATCTTCGATGCCAGGTGAAATGACCATTTTACCCTTGTGGTCTAATTCCCACCACAATTTACACAATTCCAATAATTTGCGTACATTTCATATGCTTGAGTGATTAAACATCGTTTTCACGAAATTGTCATATCCATGACCCGATTTATTATCTAATCGAATAATAAATCGTTAGTTAATTTCGTAATCCGGAATTAACAAAACTAGGGATGTTACAATCACCCCAACTTGAAAGATTTTGTCCTCAAAATCGTTTGTAACTCATACACCTTGTTGACACAAACTTCATCCAATAATCAGCTACTCCGATCCCTTGATGGCAGACACTAGTTGTTATGGACAAAAGGTATACTCACAATCTGTTGAGAACACCAACTTATAGTTTAGGTTATCAATACACCTGGCACTATGAAAGTCAGGAACACAGAAGGTTTCGGCTCAGCCGTAGCATGAATTGGAAGAAACGATGTCTATGAGAGGATTATTTGAAATCAAACCACCCGGTATCCAGAAGAAAAGTTTTCTTCTCTTTCCGAGTTACGCTCACATAAGCGCCTGACTTATTTTACTGAAAATCTCGGCTGAAGCAAACAGAGTTATTTTACAAAACAGATTGACTCTCAGTCCAAGGAATGTAGAAAGCGATTTTCTTTGCAACTTGACCCAGGAAAACTACAGAATAGTAGTGATATATTCTTTCGTTAATTCTTTTCAAAAACTTGAAAGCACACTCGTTTCACTTGGATGAAAATCCCTTACAATGGGGTTTTAAAATAATGATACCTCGATAAATACGACTATCCAAAACGTTGATTCACCCCAACTTATAAACGACCTTACTCAATGCATGACGTTTCAACAAAACGGTAATCTTATCCTCTGATTTTAAAAATTTACAATGTCGAAGGTGAGGATAAAAGAGTTACTTTGTTGGAACTAACCATTTGTGTGATCAAAATCTCACAAATTTCCATTATCATGCTTGAGCTTGACTCCGTTAAGATAAAATAATTGGGTTCGTTCGAGGAAGGGATCGGGAAAGACATTGAGTCGAAAGGAAGGCAAATATTTGCTTTTAAGATTTTTCTTAAACCGCTATTTTATTCGATCTAATTCTTTTCCTTTCAATCCTTTTCTCGAATTTTTTCCCAAGATAAAACTTCTAGGTTAAAACAGGGATTTGCATTTCCTGATGAAAGTAGGACGAGTCAATTGTCTCAAGAGACTACACAAAAGGTTATAGGGCTCACTATCAAGGACTCATGTGTTATACACTCACTGTCCAATCATTTAGTCTCAGACCGACACATGGTTCATCTTTAGAGATTCTTCCATCATACGGGTGTAGTAGGTGAAAAGGGAAAAGTACTACACATATTTAACTCGTCGGCTCCAGATAACTCTGAATCCAGCGCGCACATACTTTATTGGCGTCTAACCGATAGATTATCAGAATGGAGAAACTAGCCTTGATCCACCCGGTGGATCAAGTCACAACAACTTACTGTTGATCTCAACTAATTGAAGATTAACGATTGGAGTTTCACTTCAGTAGCGAAAGCTTGAACACTATCACTGCCGAAAGGAAACCTCCTTAACATGGCTTTTTCGGAATTTTCTAAGTCAACGACTTATCCAATTTCAGCTGTCTTCCTAGATCAACCAGGCTTGAACTTTGATACCTATCTTTCTTAGATCTTGATCACTCAGATCCAAAAGAGATGCGAATCTCGATAGTAGGAACCCCACTAGAATGATATAAGGTTTTCCTTAGAAGCTAAGAGTTAGTGTCATCCTAGGAAATCCTTGGTTTAACGATCAACTTTAGCGTAGCAGTTATTCTTGGATCTGTTACGAAATTGGAATTGCGGTGGCACCAAGGGGATTCCGAAAATAAAATGTTATTTAGGAAGTCAAACGACATAAGTGTCTTCGTATTAGTTCATAAAATTTCAAGTGCATGTTATTTGGAATTTTCCTTGGCCCAGCTTCTTTCCGAACTTCCGTAACTATTCAGATATAATGATTACTATCATGTTCGCCACATGGGTGACTTTAAGCTCCTCGTTCTTCCAACTAGTTAGTTGAGGTCTTATTGTCTAAGATTTCAGAATCACTTCTAATGGTTGAATGGCTATTACTACTAACGACAACCTCCGAAAATAGGTTTGTTGGCAAAACTTACAGTAACATCATTCTGAACTGGCGTCTAAGAATCTAACTGGTTGATTGGAAATCCTCTTTCCAATTTCCCGAACAACAGGGAGGTTCACACTCCACGAATGCTTTAGAGTTTACAGTTCAGATTAAAAACAGAGGCACACTTCACAATACAATTGGAGGTACGGCTCACAACCCATCCATCGGTGTAGATATTTTCGTTAGCTTTCCAACGCCTCTCGGAACATCAAAATCAGAGTTCCGAAGCAGGAGTTACAAACAAAATGATTCGGAAGACTAACGAGAATTTCTCACTGCCCGCGATCGGGATGCTTCTAGCCAGCGGATTGAAATAAGGTCACTTCTACTGATTCCACATACTAATCTGCTTTAAAGGATGTGATTCGTAATTCCTGACCGGGACTTAACCTGGTCGGCACATTATGACTCTGCTAGTCAATACTGGCGACGGAGTACCTTAACTCAATTGGCTTTATCATCTGTCACATAGTGACCCGGAAGAAGAAGAATCAGGATCTATGCTTGGAATTAACCGATAAGGGCTTCCTTAACTGCTATCAAAACTGGGATTGACTTACACCAGAAGGTAAGATTTACTGTGAAACAGTATTTAGATAACTGACAGGCTGACTAATCAATGGTCAGGGTTTTGGGTGTTAACCAATCTGTTAGATTTCAGGACACTGACGTTACTACTGCCCAATGGCTTTGCTTAGCTTGTACTCTCGACAAGACCTACGACGTTTTATGCAGCGACTCACTAGCCACTTCCGATTCGTTTACCGAACAGCCGCCCACAGTTTCCTCGAACCATCGCGGATGCCCATCATTGTTTCCAGATGTCATATGTAGCCCTCTGGTGCTGCTACGCGCTCTGACGAAATGGGAAGGCTGAGAATCCTATAGTGTAGGGTTTCGGACACTTTCGGGGCTGAGGCAACTAACTGTCATAGTTTTCAGTAATTTACATGAAACATTGAGTGGATCCTGACTCAATACGTCACATACTATACTAAAAAGATCTGACATATAATTGTCTAAGTCCCTAGCTGACTCGACCTAATACTCGACCCGAAGGTCATCACTACATTCGACAAGGCCGAACCGCTCTGATACCAAATGTAACACCCCGATATTTTTTTAACAAAGGAATACCTAAATATACAATTTGGTTTACATCAGAGTATAAAAATTCCTGCTCAGATATACATCCTTACACGAAACAGCGGAAACAATGAAATAACATAATACAAATTTCGAGTCATATGACCGAATACAGAGATGACGACAGGAAACATAAACAATTCGAACTTACAACAAAATAAGGTCAGAGATGACGTGCAGCAATGAGCATAGCAAATGCAATTTTCTCAATTTTCTGGTATTTGATTTCAGGTCCTTGTAATGTTTTGCTAACAAAGTATACCGGACTTTAGCCGATCTGGGCTTCCCGGACAAGAACGGCGCCAAGCGCCTCCTCCGAGAATGCCAAATATAGGAATAAGTTTTCTCCCGAGTTAAGCCGAGATAGGATCGGTGACTCAGACAGAACCTTTTTGAGCTGGGAGAGGGCCTCGTCCCGCTCTAGGGTCCATTCAAATTTTGCTTCCTTCTTAAGTAACTTAAACAAGGGGAGTGATTTGATGGCAGCGTTGGAAATGAAGCGAGATAGGGCGGCGATCATACCATTAAGCATTTGAATCTCCTTCTTGGTAGTTGGGGTGCGCATCTCGGTCACAGCCCGACACTTGTTCGGGTTGGCTTCGATGCCTCTCTCCGTGAGGTAGAAACCAAGGAATTTTCCAGCTTAGACTCTGAAAGTGCATTTCTCCGGGTTTAACCTCATTTTGTTCTTCCGAACTTCTGCGAAAATCTCCTCAAGATCGGCAACGTGGAGGCTCTCCCCTTCACTTTTTGCAATCATATCGTCGAGATAGACTTCTACGTTACGTCCGATTTGCTTTCGAAAAATTTTGTTCATCATTCTTTGATATGTAGCTCCCGCATTTTTAAACCAAGCGGCATGAAGGCGGTCTTCTCTTGGTCAGGAGGGAACATGGGAATTTGGTTGTAATCGGAGTAGGCATCCATAAAAGACAATAAACGAAAACCTGAAGCATTATCGACTAAGCGATCAATGCTAGGAACAGGTAAGGCGTCCTTTGGATAGGCCTTATTAAGATCGGTATAATCAATGCACATACGCCATTTTCCATTACTTTTCTTGACTAGTACAGTGTTGGAGAGCCAAGTTGTATCTCTGGACCGTTTTGGCTGGGTCATCTCCCAGCTGGATCTCTACAAATTCCCCATCAGGTTGAGGTCGCCTGATATTGTTTTTCAATTCACGGGTCAGGTCGTCATCACCCTCTTCTTCCGAGCTGTCTGGATCGTACCTCGCATCGAGGTCCGTCACATTGATATTCGCAGCTTTGCCTTTTCTTCTCTTCTCAGAATCTTTCCGACCTTCTTCTTCTTTGGGGGGATCCCCCTCCTCCATAGCCTTCCTATCCTTCTTCATGTGTAGATAGAAGCATCTCTGAGTGGACTCTAAGTCGGCGTCGAGGGTAATAACTTTGTTGCACAGAGAGTAGAATTTCATTTTGAGATGAACTGTGGAAGTTACAGCCTCGAGCCTTCCTAGGGTCGGCCTCCCAATGATGCAATTGTAGACTTAAGGACACGACAAAACCAAGAATTTGGTCTTGACGGTCCTCACCAATGGTTCTTCGCCATAGGTGACCATCATTTCCAAATAGCCAAGTGGTTTGATCCGCGATCCGTTGAAACCGAAAAGATCCGATCCCCTATAAGGGGTGAAGTCTTCTTCAGAAATTTTCAGCTTTCTCACGAGGACGATAAAGATGATGTCTGCCGAGCTTCCTTGATCAACCAGGATTCTCCTTATTTCAGCGTTGGCCATCACCACCTTGAACAAAAGTGGCACGTGCTTGTTGGGTTTGCTATCTAGCAGGTCCAGATTGCCGAAAGCTAAAGGTGGTCGGATCGGTAATGAGACAGGAGTTGAGGTGGAAGCAGCACTCATTATTTCTTTCCATTTTCTTTTCATAGTTTTTCCCGAGGCTTCATCGGGGTAACCTCCTAAGATGACCATCATTACGAGCCGGCCTTTAGACTTCTGGTAATCTTGCTCGGCCTCCGAGCTTTCCTCTATCTCTTGCCTAGCCTTACCCTTCTTTTTAGGATCCTCTTTCTCTTCCTTAACCTTGCCTTCCTGCCGAGGCGGTTTCTTCACATATTGGCTCAATTTCCCCTGTTTGATAAGATCTTCTATGTCATCTTTCAAAGCATTGCTAGATTGGTATCATGACCTTTACTTCGGTGATACCGACAGTATTTGTTAGACCGCTGCCCCGGCCTATGCGGGAGTGGATCGGGGAACTTAACTTTTTTGAATTCCGCATTCATGCATTTTGTCAAGATTTTGGCTTTGGTCTCATTAAGTTCGGAAAAATGTTCGTGCCGGTTACGACGTCTGGGTCTGGGATCGCTCCGGCTCCCCTTCTCATTCCGAGGCTTAGATCCTCCGGGATCGACATGCGACTTTCCTGCGTTCAGCCCTTCTTCGTGGTCGATGTATGAGATCGCTGGAGGAACTCCGCAAGCGACTCGGGTTGGTTTACTCCGACGTCAGTTTGAAATAAACTCCCTTCACGAAGGCCGACCTCCATGAAGTAAAGTCGGAAAGAATCATGGAGATTCCGGACATGGGCAGCCTCTCTATTGAATCTCTCTATGTAGTCTCGGAGGGACTCATTTTCCTCTTGCCGAATTGCCTGTAACACCTTCCGAGATTTTGGCTTCATCTTGGAGTGGGCGAAATGAGCGGTAAATAGTTTGGCTAATTGGTCCCAAGAGGGTATAGTATTTGGCTTGAGAGTCCAGAACCAATCCAAAGCGACCTTCTCTAGAGAGAGGAAAGATTCGGCACTTAATCTCCTCCGGAACGTTACGGTATTGCATAACCGTGTCAAAATAGTCGAGGTGGCAATCAGGATCGCCAGTCCCATCATACATCTATAACCCTTCTGGGGGTTTCTGAAGATGCTTCGGCACCGGAAAGTAGTCGATCTTACTGGTGAAGGGTCCCTTCAGTTTTGCCGATCTCTCCCGGGCTGGAGACCGTCGGTTGCGGTGTTTGTCGGGAGATCTCCTTGAGTGCGGGCGCCGACGTTCCTGCCTCGGGGATTTTTCTCGGCTTCTAGAACGTTGCCTCGGGGATGAGGATGTCAAAGATGAGCTTGGCCGAGGGGAGCCCTCGGGATAGTAAGTATCATCCGGGGTCCGGCTTGGGGAAGTTCCTAATCCACGTCCTCCTCTCCGACGAGGTGGAGAGCGGTTGTGGTGTCTCCTCCAAGCTGGAGGTCGGTGGCGCCTACGACTAGAAGTCCTTCTACTTGAAGGGTGTTGTCGAGGAGAAGTTTGGTCTGGGATGCTCCGAGCTCGGAGTTCTGCTACCTCTGCTTCTAATTGAGAGTAATGTTGGCTTTTTTGTTGATCAGCCTCGACCTGCCGAGTTAGTAGCTGGACGAGTTGTTGAACAGCTTCGACAGGCATTTGGACAATCTGAGGAGGAGGTGGAAGTTGGTTCCAGGCCGAACTCCTAGGGATAATGGTCGTGGCCGAGTTACGAGCGTGTGCCGAGCTAGGTGGTAAAGTGACTACCACACCTTCGGGAGTTTCCTGCTGCTCGTTTGGTCTGACAATTGCACTGGCGATGTTCCAATGACGCAACACTGGAGGCATCGTTGACCAAGTAGATGGGGGAGGAACTAAAGTACAAGATGCTCCCACTGTGGTCGCCAATGTTCTGTATCGTATCTCTGAACCGGTATCCGATCTTAGATACTCAGTCCGATCCGAGATAGTTGGTAGAAATGGTCTTGGTCAGTCCGAGCTCCGCTCCGATCCGAGGTGGGGTGGTATCTGCAAAGACACTCTGACGCTCAAGTCAGTGAGTGGCGAGTGGCCTGATTAGAGGTAGAGTGTTGGAAAGAGTGTGTACCTTTAATGCTAGCATTGAATGCTTATTTACAGGTTTTGGAAATCATTGAAAACCGTTAGATCTAGGTCTTGGATCTCAACCAATGGTTAATGAATCTGCCTTTTGGCATTGGGCCTAAGTGAATTCCTTGGGAAAGGCCCAATCCGTAACAGTTTTTTTGTTGCCTTTCTAATTCAACAACCTATCGTCAAGAAAAGAATATATATATATATATATATATGCTGGTAAAATGAAGGAATGAGCATTTTTTTTGGGTTTAATTGCTATTGACATATTTATTTACTTCCATCTTAAAATATAAACCTCATATTTAGCATTTCCCATATTTTAATTGCTATTGACATATCAATATACTTTATTTATATATTAATATTTATATATTTTCTTGCTTTCAGGAATCGTACAAAATTTCTAGTGGATATTCCTCAATTTGTATTTTTTTTACTCCTAGATTGTTCTTGCTGTAGTGTGTTTGGGCTTCAGCCCTTTATTTGCTAAAAAAATATTTTATAAGTGAAAAGCAAATATCACAAAACATTATAGATAGTATATAACTATATATAAAACTTTGCTTCGAAAAAACTATATATAAAACTATGCCTGTCAAAGAAAACATAAATAGAAGTATAGTATCTTTATAATTGAGTTTTTAAAAATTATTTCAAAACAAACACTTAATATTTTTTAAAAATAAGTTTTGAAAATCAAAACTAATTAACGAATTCATAACACTTTTTAAGTACAAAATTTTGAAATTTTCTTCTAGTTCCTATCATCAAGCAATCAAGTAACAATTAATTTTACTGTAAAAAAAAAGTAACAATTAATTTCCAATAATAATTAACTAACTATCTATTTAAGCACCCATTCAATAGGAGAAATTTTTTACTATGTGAAGGATGAGTCTCTTAGTTTTGGAGAGAAATTGGAAGAGAGATTTTGGAGAAATTACCTTCTCGTTTTATTGATTGTAAAATCTTGTCAAAACCTTCTAACTATCTCCTAACCATAACGTAATACCCAAAGTAATTATTTAATTACTTTGAGTATTATCGTGTAGTTATTTTATTTAAATCATATGTTTTAGGTGTAGATGAATTTGTTGTTTAATTAAGCAACTCATGGGATTGGTTGGTTCAGCTCGGCTCGACTCGATAAGAAATGGTTCAGCTCATAGCTCGACTCGAGTTTGATATAAACCTTTTTTCTCAGCTCAACTCGACTCAAGCACGCGAGCAGCTCGGTTCGCAGTAAATAACAAGTTTAAAAAAATTTCTTTTTTTGTAAAAAACCAAAAAAAAATCTAGATTTTTGACATTTTAAAATAGAAATTTATTCGTAGTTTTGAATGGAATAATTACCTAATTGAAAATATAAATATAATTATAATATTTTTGTTTACCTATCTCATGAGTTTAATAACAGAGATCATATTGAAATAAAAATAGTAGAGTAACATATATATATATATATATATATATATATATATATATATATATATATATATATATATATATATATATATATATATCGAGTTGGTTCATAAACCAAACGAGTCGAACTATACCTAACTCATGTTCGGCTCATTTATTTAACGAACTCAATTTTCAGCTCATTAGGTTCATGAGCCAAGTTCAACGAGCTATTTATCGAGTTGAGTTTCGAACTATGTTCGAGTTGGTTTGGTTCATTGCCAGCCCTAAGTAGTAGAAAAAGGGATGGTAATTAAGTAGAAATTTATGTCACCAGGCCAACCTAACCCATGTGATCAAATGCCATATTTCTTTCAGCTGAGATAAATGAGAGGGAAACCTTCAAAACATTATGATTTTGCTTTAAAAACAAAAGAAATACCTAGGGAGAGAAGGAGAGCTCGAGAGAGAGAGAAAGAGAGGAAACAAAAGAGAGATTGATCTGGAAAGAAGTCACAAAAGATCATGCACAACTGTTGGACAAAGTCCATTAAGATTCATTTTATAACAGAATTCTTAAAGACTATAGGTTGAGAAGGGTCTTGATTATTCAATGGGAATCCTTGTGAAATAGACAAGAATTCTTGAGGAGGTTCCATGTGATGTGAGCCTACATGCATGTCTAGCCTAATCATAGAGTTTGGATGAATGTCACAAAGATAAAGACTCAAAGACCAAAAAGAGATTCAACATGAAGAAGATTTAGTGTGCTCACTTTAACAATTAAGACCAAGATTACTTTGGGAAATTCCTAGACATCCCAAACTCTAGGATTTCCTATGCCTTTGTAATTTTTTTTCCTAACTGAAATGTGCATTTGACTTTAGCCTTGTTGACTTTATTAGAGGCTAGGATCTTAGTTGTTTTTGTATGGTTGTGGGCCTTGTTTTCGTTTCTTTTAGTGGATCGTATGTTGGGCCTAGGATGCAGTAGTTTAAACTATAAATATCTTTTAACTCCTTGTAATTCCTCAGATTTTAGATAAATGAAATTCAAGTAATGGTAACTAATTTTGCATTTACTTAAAAAACTAATTGTTTCTATTTTTCCAAAGCGTATCTTTTTAAATAAAGAAACTCACTTCATTTCATTAGAAATCAATCAAAGAATGACATATGATGATAGAAATGAGTGAGGGGGGGGGGAGAGAGAGAGTCCTTAGAAATCCCATGTTATATAGTAAGACTTTTTATTGCTAAAATTGCACTAAGAAGTCCAACAAAGTCCATTAAAATTCATTTTATAACAATTCGTGAAATCTGAAAGTTTTTGAATCCACAAGACTTTTTATAAGTTGTAAAATGTATTGATTGAATACCAAAGAATTTGGATTCACTTTTAGAAAAGTCTTGAAAGTCTTAATTGAATACCACTGAACTAATTTATATTATTGAAAAGTCTTGATTAAATACCACAAGACTTTTTAATTATAAAAAAGTCTTTCAATATTCAATCCAATACACTCTCCTTAGTAATGTCCCATCTTGCTTTCTCTCTTTCTCTACATGCTTGACGCATGGTAAATAGCTATCTTCTCTCTTTGTGTGTATAAAAAGATGCACTACAAAAAAAACGTCATTTAGTGACCGATTTTTTCGGTCACTAAACAGGAAAAATCGGTCGCTAATCGATTTTGTGACCGAATTAGCGACAAAAAAAATCAGTCGCTAAATCACTGGTCGCTAACCATTAGCGACCATTTGGTGACTGTTTCGTTAGTGACCGATTTAGTGACTGCGATTGTGACCGATTTAGCGACCGAAAATAGAGACCGATTTTGTGACCGAAAATAGCGACCGATTTAGTGACTGTTTTAGCAACTATTTTGGTGACTGATTTAGAGACTGGTTTGGTGACCGATTTAGCAACCGATTTGGTGACTGATTTAGTGACTGTTTTGGTGACTGATTTAGCGACTGATTTGGTGACTGATTTAGTGACTGTTTTGGTGACTGATTTAGCCACTGATTTGGTGACTGATTTAGCAACTGATTTGGTGACTGATTTAGTGACTGATTTGGTAATTGATTTAGCAACTGATTTGGTGACTGATTTAGTGACTGTTTTGGTGACTGATTTAGCGACTGATTTGGTAACTGATTTAGCGACTGATTTGGTGACTGATTTGCAGCTATTTTGGCACATATGATGAAAATCTAGTTATAGCATCATATGTAAACCTAATTTCCCCTTTTTAGTTGTTTTGTGAAGATGTAACCCTAATTTCTAGGCTAACGTGTAATTAGTGAGTGTACCTTTAAAAAAATGGGAAATGAGTTATTTGATGCTTCTAGGGTTAATTATATTAAATGCTTCACTAGTGTAGCAGTCAAACGAATCGTAGGATATAGTGTAAAATGTTATGAATGGTTGAGATTTCATATGAGATGTTACAACTCGATCAACCACTGATAGGATTTTATATTATTTCATGTGGTCAATTTGATTGGTACACCGGTGAGGGACTTAGTTATGTCATGTGACAATACTTTAATGGAGCAATATTTGCCAAGTCAACATTTTTTTAACCACGGTAGATGGAGAGGGATGAAAAAAAAAACTTTCCAAATTGCATGAATGAAGAAGGGAAAAAAGTTTCGGGAACAAGCATCAAAGCAATTTTCAACATCTCTTCATACTTAAATTTAGAAAAGATTGGAGTAACTATAACAGTCTTCAATAATAAGACACTCAGCCATAATATGTGATGTGAATATATACTACAAAGAAGCTCGTCTTTTTTAAGTTAAGTCTTCAAAATACCCTCCACTCAATTCCACATGTGAAATAACTCCTCATTTATGTGTACTACTCTCACTCACCTTGAAAACTGAAAAAACAAAATATTTAATGAGCAATAAATATACACTAAAAACTTGTATAGTTTCTTATATTTTGACCAAAATTAACTCCAAAAATTTTCTTATCATAGGAACCGGGGGGAGTAAGTCTTATTAGTCAAGTACATTAATAAACTATTTGTTTGTAAGTGGTTCCTGCGAGTGACCACTAATATTTATATTTGACCCTGTTATTTGAGGATTATTTTTAGACTTAGCGGGGACAGAAGATGTTAGAGGAAAGCTCTAAGGCCCAACTTGGTCTTGAAGACTTTACCTTAGATAGTTAGCAGTTATATGTATAGATTAAGGTTTTGTATTGATAACACAAGTTTCATTGTAATTCTATGGAATTATAATTGAATACTTGCATTTAGTGGATTTAACTTAAGTTATATCATTCGAGTTATTGAATCCGTGTTATATGAATATTGTGTATGTTACTACCTTAGTTTCTAATAGCTGAGAAATTAAGGTGTTACAACTTGAGCAAAGTCTGGTTTCGTTAACCAAATATTCTCAAATTTAAACTTCCTTTCACATCTAAAGTCCACATTTGACACACAGTTTAGCAGTAACAGGAAATGGTCAGACTTGGGATACACCAGTTTAAGTAGCTGAACGTTGGGAAAAATTGTGAGCCCAATCCTAGTAGCAAGCGTCATATCAAGTCTTTGCTCTACTGCATACAAAGTTCCCATACCAAATATCCAGGTGAAGGCAGGGGCGGAGCCGGGGGGACCTGGTGGGGCCATGGTTTCCACCAAAATTTTAATGTTTTAGCAATTGTGTGTATTATGTACTCAATTTTTGTATTATGCGTGAGAACAATTTCACTAGTGCAAAAATGACATTAGAATTAGACATTTAAAGTCAGGCGCCCAGATGCCTGACTACATAGGTATACACGGTGGCAAACTTGTAAATAAGTGGCAAAACTCGCAAGTGTTAAGGTCAAGCGGATACACGCCTGACTTCTAAAGTGAAGAAATAGGGAAAAAATAAGACTTTAGAAGTCAGGCATGTATGCGCCTGACTACATAAGTGACACGGTGGCAAACTTGTAATTAGGAGTGGATTTTTTTTTCTGTTCTAATACTTTAGACGTCATGCGTCTATTCTCGCTTGACCTCTAAAGTACTTTAGAAGTCAGGCATATACACGCCTGACCTCTAAAGTACTAAAATAAAAAAAAAATTTCACCCTCACTTCAAATCAGAACACTCTCTCCTCTCCATTCTCACTCTCACTCTCACGCGAACCCTAATCCTTCTTCTTCTCTAATCCTTCTTCTTCACTCCCTCGCCCCCTCACCCCCTCACCGTCACCCACATTCCCTCACCGTCACCCTCACTCCCTCACTCCCCCTCACCGTGAAACTCAGAACACTCTCCACGCCATTCACGCCATTCTCAAGCCGTTCTTTCGCGTCCTCACGCCTCACTCCGAGAACGCCGCCCTCCGCCTCGCCTCTCCATGCACCACTCCACCCTCCGGCGCGCGTCTTTTCCGTTGCTCTCTCCACTTCAGTTTCACGCTCAACGCTCACGCTCACGCCCTCTGCTTCTGAGTTTGACGCTAAACTCCTCTTCCATTTTCCAGGCAAGTCTCCCCCTCTCTCTCTCTCCCTCCCTCTCCCTCTCCCTGTGTCTCTCTCTCTCTGTCGCTCTCTCTGCCTCTCTTTCTATTGCAACGCTCGTTGCAATAGGGGATTAGATAGGAGCTGTGCAACACGCTCGTTGCAATAGGGGATTCAGAACAGTGAAACATGTGTGTTGCAAACCCTAGTTTTTTTTTATTTGAACACGGGTCAGATCCAGAAGTCGCAAACCCTAGTTTTTTTGATTTGAACATGGGTCAGTTTGATGATGCTTATGAGTATAGGCATGTTGTTGAAATGGAAATCTTCCTGTTTGATTTTGATGAGTCTGAAATGAAATCTGAATCGTGACTTTTGTTTGACTTTCAATTTAATGAACTCATCAATATCATAACAGTTCTTTGATTGGAATAGCTTCTGTGTGTGATGATGATTCTATTGGAAACTCTTGGATTTTATTAAATGAAACTTATTTGTTCATGTATTATGATGCACAATCTGGATTTATCTTGATCAGATGATGGATTTATCTTTATATTTATCTAATTGCCCTTTGTTGCTGTGTGTAATGTTTTATAGGTTGGAGTGCATCTTGGAATATTGGTATTGGAAGTAATTTGTGGAAGAAGACTTATTGAAGAAAATAAGGCAGGGCTAATTGAATGGGTGAAGTCCTTAATGGTACTTAGCCAATTGCCTAATGCTGTTGATGAAAGGTTTGCAACTCCTCACTCAATCTCAAAGTCCATACCTTTACTCAATCTCAAAGTTCAAGGTTAACCATAATAAGGTTAAACTGACTGGCATGTGGATATTTTTTTCTGATTACTTTTACTGTGTAGTTTGATAAGGATACTTTAGTGAGATCAGATCTTGCTCGTAAGTCAAATAAGCCACAACCTGAATTTTTCTTTAAACAACTCACTGCAAGTGATACTAGTACTCATGGTGGTTTCTCTGTTCCTCGTCGCGCTGCTGAAAAGATTTTTGCCAATTTCCTTAAAGAATCATTCATTTTGTCAATTCTCATAAATCTTAATATTAACTTGTATAAACTTAATGTAGGTGAGATGTTAGTGGGACCTGCAAAAGCCCTCTTTATGGATGAAATTTCAACTGGTTTGGATAGTTCCACAACCTTCCAAATTGTCAGGTTTATGAGGCAGATGGTTCATATCATGGATGTAACTATGATAATCTCTCTTCTGCAACCTGCACCAGAATCATATAACCTTTTTGATGACATAATATTACTTTCAGAAGGTGAGATTGTCTATCAAGGTCCCCCGTAAGGGTGTTCTAGATTTTTTTGAAAGTGTGGGTTTCAAGTGCCCAGAAAGGAAAGGAGTTGCAGACTTTTTACAGGAGGTAACTTTCAAAAAGGACCAAGAACAGTACTGGTTCAGAAGGGACATACCTTACCAATATGCTAGTGTTCCTGAGTTTGTAGCTCACTTCAACAATTACAGCACTGATCAACAACTTCATGAAGAGATTCAACTTCCATTTGATCCTAATAAAACTCATCCTGCTGCATTAGTGAAGGAAAAGTATGGAATCTCCAAATGGGAACTGTTCAAGGCATGCTTTTCAAGAGAATGGCTATTAATGAAGCGCAACTATTTTGTATACATATTCAAGACCTTTCAGATTACTATCATGTCTATAATTACCATGACAGTATTTTTCAGAACAGAATTGAAGCACGGTCAAGTTGAAGATGGAGGAAAATATTACGGTGCACTGTTCTTCAGTCTTATCAATGTGATGTTCAATGGAGCGGCAGGGCTTGCAATGACTGTTAACAGACTTCCTGTTTTCTTCAAGCAGAGAGATTTCCTTTTTTATCCAGCATGGGCTTTTGCATTGCCCATCTGGGTCCTCAGAGTTCCTCTCTCTCTATTGGAATCAGGAGTATGGATCATCCTCACTTACTATACTATTGGTTTTGCTCCTGCAGCTAGTAGGTACGAGAATTATATGGTCTGCCAACTTACATTAGATATAATCAAAAAAAGAATACACATCATTTTTATCTCACCTAGTGAGAAAAGGCTTTGGTGGTTGTTTTGTAAAGATGAATTAATTGCTATACTATTCTATATCATCATTCTTTAGTTTTTTATTGTCTTGCAAATTTTGTTCAATGATGAATCTAAAAGCTTGTTACAGGTTTTTCCGTCAACTATTGGCATACTTCTGGGTGAATCAAATGGCTCTATCCCTTTTTCGCCTCATTGCTGCAATTGGAAGGGCAAGAGTTGTGGCTAACACACTTGCCGCCTTCACCATTTTAACTGTTCTCGTCTTAAGTGGATTTACTGTTTCAAGAGGTATGTAGCAGTTTCTTTTTATTCTGCATCTATACAATTCTCAAGAAATATTTTAATATTAAAAATGAGATTCCCCATTTTTTATGAGAAAGAATAACTAACCTCTCTCACCATTTATAGATAATATTGAACCATGGATGATATGGTGCTATTATCTTTCACCTATGATGTATGGACAGACTGCAATAACCATCAATGAGTTCCTAGACAAAAGATGGAGTGCTGTAAGATCTTAAACTCGTGGAGAAAATCGCTGCTCTTTATTATTAACCTTATAACACTATTCTTCCCTTTTCACAGCCTAATAATGATTCAAGAATTAATGAACCCACAGTTGGGAAGGCTTTTCTCAAGGCCAGAGGCATATTTACAGAAGACTATTGGTACTGGATATTTGTTGGTGCTCTTATAGGATTTTCTATACTTTTCAACATTGGTTTCATTCTTTCTCTAACTTATTTGAATCGTAAGTTTCCATCCCAATCTTTCTTTGTGTTGCATGCCTAAATCTATGCGATTTTGTTTCTTATACTGTTCTAAAATATCTCTAAAAGAATTAAAAGAGAGTAGTATAAAGGAAGACTGGAAAAGTATCTAATACAAAGGCACCAATCTTGCTGTATGGTAGACAGTGGCCATTTGGACAATCCATTATCCAAAACACTTTCTCTAATGTTGCTATGAAATCAAATTGCAGCATTTGGAAGCTCCAAATCTATCATAGTGGAAGAGGAAGACAATACAAAAAGCACAACTGCCTCCTCCTCAGTGAAAAAAACAGCGAAAGAGAAAAGCTCAGCTTCAAATGCTGAAGGGTTTGAAGGTAAAAAAATGATATGTTTACCCCATAAAGAACAGATCATTTAATTTTTTATATAGGTCAAGTATGAGAGTTCTACAGGTGTTTTCTAAAGATAGAAGAATTTAAATGAGCGGGAACTAGTTTCAACTTATACAAGTTATTATTTAAAAAACTTATCATAAGATTGTTTATAGTATTTCTATTTTCCTTATGAGTATTTGTGAATAAATTTATCTAAACTGACTTAAAATAACTCTATAGCCTCTAGTGGAAGAAATTTCCCTTCTATCGTAAATAAAGTTTGCCTTCATCAGAAAGTGTAGCTTATCTACCTATCCCTGCATTGTTGTATAACTAACATGCAATTTACTATAAGCACTCTTGGAAATTTCCCTTCTATCTTGACGTCACTAAACATGGGAAACTAAGTGCACAGAAACAGAAGACAGTGGATGCCATTGTTAGGGCGAGCACTAGTAGAAAAAATGGATTTTACATCATGAATTCGCATCGGTTCAAATACTAACTGATGTGGATACCAAGGCGGTGGCATTTTTGAAATTATTTAAACATTTTTCGCATCGGTTCAGTAACTAACCGATGTGGATAAAAAGGCGCTGGCAATTTAGAAATTTTGTGAACATTATTCGCATCGGTTGATATAGGAACCGATGTAGAAAGTCAAGATTACACTTTTAATATCAGTTCTATTGTTGCACCCGATGTGAAAAATCCATTTCCTAAAACCCTTCGCGAAGCGTACATACCCTCTTCAACCAAAAACCCCTCTTCGTTACACACTCTGCAAACAAAACCTTCGCGAAGCGTACATACCCTCTTCAACCAAGACCGTCCGCCGTCCGCCGTCCGCCGTTCACGCATTCACGCCGTTCACGCACAAAGTTCACGGCGTTCACGCACAAGATTCCATCGCTCCCATTCACGCCGTCCTTCTCTCTTCGTGAAGCACTCTCACTCTGAAACCAAAAACCACTCTCGCGAAACCCGCTCACTCTCACTATAGTTGTAAGTCACACTTCTCGCTCCACACTTCTCGTTCATTCGCCGTTATAGTTGTAAGTCACACTATTTCAATCTCTTTTTCTTTGATTTGTTCTTTAGGTCCGAACCGGTTCTACGCTCCACACTTCTCGTTCATTCGCCGTTATAGTTGTAAGTCACACTATTTCAATCTCTTTTTCTTTGATTTGTTCTTTAAATTTTTGGGTGTAATCTGTTGTTTTGCTTATGCCATGTATATATTGTTATGTTGCTTCCATTTTTTCTTTGAAATGCATGATTCTGTGTATGAGTTTCAATTTATATGATTCTGTTCGGTGGTGATTTCTTGAACTTTTAAAATAAACTGGTTTATATTGTTTTTATTTTCTTTTTAGTTATCATGCTACAAGGCTTGTGTTGTTTTTTTACTACGCTTATAGAACCTCCTTTGTTTATGTGCTTGCGTGTGTGGCTCTGATTAGACTGGCTCCAAGTAAACTTCCTAAAACTTGCTAGATGAGTGTTTCAGTTACCTACTGTTATATACATACAAACTATGTAATATGATATACTGCTAATTTAGACAGTCCTGATAAGCGGTGGTGTGATGACATTGCTTGTTAGACTTAGATGTCCAGGAATAATCAGGATCAACTTCACATGCTTGTTCATAGTAGCATGCCAAAAACTCACATAATTTAAATTGCTTAGGATTAGGATGCTTTGTACAAAATTATCTGCCTGCACATCTGCATTATGTAGTCGGTTCTCTTCTACGGAAGGACCAAATGGAAACCAGCATCTGCTCTTGAAATATTTTTCTACCAACTTGTCAGAATGAAATAGATTTTACCCCCGAAGAATATAAAACAGATAACAGTAATCAAAGAAGGTCATTTAACTTTTATTTTTCTTCTAGAAGGGGTTATAGTTACATATAATCACAAACTGCTAACATACTGCACGATTAAGCATAGTTATATTTCTGGTACTGGGAACAACAGAAAGTCATATTATTGTCTATTTGGCAAATCCATGGAGAACTTGTAAAACATAACATAAAATGTAGACTTCTGATACTTTATTCATCTTAAATGGGGGGTAGATATGCTGATGGAGGTATTGCAGACTGTGATGCGCCAACTCCATTCTTCACCAAACGTGCCATTGCCAAACTCCAATTGAGATTTACTTAGAGCATATTTAATTGTTAACTTATCTACATCACATTACATAAAATGTACACATAATGGATGAATTCAACATTTTGCAAGACTTTGTTCAACTGTGTGAACGAGAAACATGTGAACTGCTTCTTTTTTCAGTAAAACAATTTATCTTCATTGTGCTGTCATCTAGGAAATTCAAGGCTACGTAGATATGATGATTGCCATTTCTTCCTTATAAACCTCCCTGTTTGTTTGTGTCAAATAACTTGCTATAATGGCTTCCTAAGCTACTTGTGCAGTGGTAAGTTCCAAATGTGGACAACCCGTTACAAATAAGTTATTTTGGATGTATAGTTTCTACTTTCTATAAATCAAAAACCGCATAATATAGAAGGCAGAAGCAGCTGTAAAACAGTGCTGTACTTTGATAGAAATTGCCATTTCCATAGTATATCTTTGATGGATGGTTTTGGAGCACAGTAGTACTGTCATCACATTACAAAACCAGTTTCGGCTTGGGATATATGGATTCCACATGGTATAGGACCTTATTTGTAATAGGAGATAAAGGTTAGGTAAGGTTAGTTAGTTTGTTAATGCAATAAGCTCTTTTATACATAGCTTAACTTCAATTATGATTACTTGAATTTTTTTGCTCATTCTTTAAGTTTGTGGCTATGGCTTTTCATCACTTTTCTCCTCCCCTGATTTCTATTATGGGAATCCTTTTATTAAAAATATACTACTAAATACATAAGTGGCAAAAGATTCATTCAAAAAATAAACTATATATCAATACACCCATCTTCCCAACGTGTTTATTTATCTTTTTAAAGTTCAAATAGGGATGTTGGCTTTCACCTCCAATATTTCAGCTACATTTGTCATATGGTAATTGAGATAAGGTCCAAACAATTGGTAGGTCCAAGCCTTGTAGCATGATTCTGTGTATGAGTTTCAAGCCTTGTAGCATAGTAAAAGAAATAGCAGCACACTTATCATACGTATGCTATTTTTCTTCATTCTTTGAGTGAAATTGAATGTGAAAGATTGAAATAGTTGAAACCCTCTAGACGCTGATGTATGTATCGTTCTCCATTCGTACCCTAATTGTGGACTATGCCTTTGACTTACCCTAATTCTTGAAGTCTTTTGTTGTCCAAATTATGATTTCCATTAGCAAATTAGTTTTTTGCTTTTATATAATTCGCTGTGCATTTTAGAGTTTTCATTTTAGTACTTTTATAACTCACTAAAAGTTTCACTCACGTATATTTTTTAGCTTATCTCAAACCGACAAAGGATATTGGTAGTGGGAGGTGGAGGTGCAATACGGTTGTAGAGTTTAATTGTTGGATCAATACTAGCCGCGCAAGTAATTATGGATCGTAGTTGGATCAATACTAGCCGCCTAAGTGATGAGTATGAGAAGGGCGTGGAAGAGTTTCTAGAATTTGCTAAAAAAACTTGTCCAAAAAGTAATGGAAAGTTTATTTGTCCTTGTCTTAATTGTAAGTTTTATTGTCCTTGTGTTAATTGTTTGAATAATGACAAACTAGTTGTTAAGGACATACGTAATCATCTTCGTTGTGATGGCTTTAGCAAGAGTTATACAAGGTGGATATGGCATGGTGAATCCTCAGGAATACCAAGCACTTCCCAAAGAGAGGAGGTTAATGTAGATATGAACGACAGAATTGAAGATATGATTCGAGATCTTGGACCAGAGTCTTTTAAGCAAACATGTATGTATGATACTTTGTGCAACGACAATGTAGAGTCGTTGTATCCGGGGTGCACCAAGTTCACACGATTGTCAGCTGTGTTAAAATTGGTCAACCTAAAGGCCAGAAACGGGTGGACTGATAAAAGTTTCACAGAATTGCTTGAGTTGCTGAAAGACATGCTTCCAGAAGGTAACACATTGCCAGACCGTAACTATGAGGCAAAGAAGATATTATGTCCTATGGGTATGGAGTATGAAAAAATACACGCATGTCCTAAAGATTGCATATTGTATAGGAAAGAGTTTAAAGATAAACATGCGTGTCCTACTTGTGGGGCATCACGCTACAAAGTGCAAGGTGATGATTCTAGTTGTGATGTGAGCACGAAGGGTTCTCCAGCAAAAGTGTTATGGTATCTTCCAATAATTCCAAGATTCAAGCGATTGTTTGCTAATGCTAATGACTCAAAGAATATTACGTGGCATTCAGATGAACGCATTAGTGATGGACAGCTTCGCCATCCAGCTGACTCTTTGCAATGGAAGAAAATTAATCGTTTGTTTCCAGAATTCGGCAATGAACCAAGAAACCTTAGACTTGGACTTGCTACGGATGGAATGAATCCGTACGGTAACTTAAGTAGTAACCATAGTTCATGGCCCGTTCTCTTGATAATTTACAATCTATCCCCTTGGTTGTGCATGAAGCGCAAATACATGATGTTATCTATGATGATTTCGGGCCCAAAACAGCCTGGGAATGACATAGATGTTTACCTAAGTCCCTTGATTGAAGATTTGAGAATGCTATGGGAGGAAGGCGTTGATGTGTTTGACGGATATAGAAATGAACATTTCAAGATGCGTGCCATGTTATTTTGTACAATCAATGACTTTCCCGCATACGGGAACTTGTCTGGGTATAGTGTTAAGGGGCATACAGCATGCCCTATCTGTGAAGAAAACACACACTATGATCAACTGCAACATGGAAGGAAAACTGTTTACCTTGGACATCGTAGATTTCTCAGACGTAATCATCCGTATCGTAGGTTGAAAAAAGCTTTTAATGGATGTCAAGAGAATGAAATTGCTCCGAAAGCCTTAACTGGAGAAGAAGTTTATCAACGAATTAAGGACATCAAGGTTATATTTGGAAAAAAGCAAAAACAATCTAATGAGAAAAATAAATGGAAGAAGAGGTCAGTGTTCTTTGATCTTCCATACTGGTCCAAACTTGATGTTAGACATTGTATTGATGTCATGCACGTGGAGAAAAATGTATGTGATAGTATTATTGGAACGCTTCTCAATATTCAGGGAAAGACAAAGGATGGTGTGAATGCTCGATTAGATTTGGTTGTGATGGGTATAAGAGAGCAGTTAGCTCCGCAGCAAAAAGGTAAAGGCACATATCTCCCCCCAGCATGTTATACATTGTCCAAAAAAGAGAAAATAAGTTTTTGTGAGTGTTTACGGGGTGTCAAAGTACCACAAGGTTACTCCTCAAATATCAAGAGACTTGTCTCGATGAAAGATCTCAAATTAGTTGGCCTAAAGTCTCATGATTGTCATGTCTTGATGCAACAACTACTACCAGTGGCTATTCGTGACATTTTGCCTAAAAAGGTTCGACATGCCATAACTAGGTTGTGCATATTCTTCAATACTATCTGTAGCAAAACCATTGACCCCCAAAAGTTGGATGGCTTGGAGAATGAGGCTTCCATTATTTTGTGCCAATTGGAGATGTATTTTCCTCCTTCATTTTTTGACATCATGGTCCACCTAATTGTTCATCTAGTGAGGGAGATTAGATTGTGTGGGCCCGTTTATTTAAGGTGGATGTACCCGGTTGAGCGTTACATGAAAATATTGAAAGGGTATGTGAAGAACCAATATCGTCCTGAGGCATCTATTGTTCAGAGGTATGTTGCAGAAGAAGCTATCGAGTTTTGTTCAGATTACTTGTCAAAGACGGAACCTATAGGGATTCCTAGGTCTCGTCATGAGGGAAGATGTGCAGGAAAGGGTACACGGGGTTTGACTATAAAGAGCATGAGTCGGGCAGAAGTTCTTCAAGCACATATGTATATATTGAATAACACTGCTGAGGTTCAACCTTACTTATCTACTCATAAAAGCATTGTCAAGGAGAAGTATCCTCGAATGAGTGAAAAATGGTTGTTGACTGAGCATAACAAGACTTTCCTAATACTGAATTTATAAAGAAGAAAGTATTGGAACATGCGGGTGAGCTTTGGAAGGGATTTAAAACACGTCTCACTAGCGAATATGTATTTGGAAAACGAAAGGACGAATCTCCTTGTGAGAAGTATGCATTCATTGATGATGAGACGTGGAATAAGTTTGTTCAGTCTCGACTGACAACCAACTTTAAAGTAAGTTGAAATGATACATATTCTCTAAACTAAATGTGTGTCTTGAATGAATTGAAATGATGCATATTGTCTTGAATGAATTGATTAGTTTAATTTCATTATTGTGTCCAACATTATTGCCTTTCTTATTGGTATGTTATTGTTACCAGGAGAAAAGAAAACAAGCACAAGAGGTTCAGTCAAAGAATCTCTACCCGCACACATTGTCTCGTGGGGGTTATGGTCTTCTTCGTGAAAAGATATTGGAAGAAAAGGAGAAACAAATTCAAGAAGCATCGCAATCTGATTTTTCACTAGTTGTCGAGCCCCCATCATCACCCGAACGCCATGAACTGTGGAAGAGAGCCAGACAAAGGAGAAATGGTAATTATACATCTGAAAAAGCACAAGTTGTTGCTGAGAAGATTGTAAGTAATATTAATTGTAATTTTAATTCCTTTTTATTTGTTTACGCAGCAGCTGATGTGGGCTCTAATTAGAACTTAGAAGCAGGCACCATTAAGTTAGTTTTGTCATATATATATAATCACCATTAACTTAGAATGTCATTCACTTTCTTGAACCCATTTGTACCACCAAAAACTATCATTTTGTGTCCTACAACAATAGCACTGTGACTGTCTCTTGCACCTGGTTTTTCACCAGTTGTAACAACCTTGCTTCCATTTTTTCAATGTCCAAGCATATAACTTCACTAAAATGTAATCCTCCACAACATCCCTGAAATAGATTTTAAATAAGCTTCATTAAAGGTAACATAAATAAAAGAGGGTAGTGCATGTTTTATAAATATATAATATATGAGTATTGCTATAATAAGAAAGGAGAAAAAAGATTGAAAAAACAAAAAGTAATGTCCGACTAATTAGAGAAAGAAAAATGAAATGAGTCAGTTGTCTTGTGTGATAAGAGAAATAGGGAAAAAACTAAAATTGAGAGAAGAAAGTGTTATTGGAGTGAATATCGACCAGTACCTTCATTTCAATCTGATCATACAAGTATCATAATAATGTCTGCAATGAGCTTAGTTTCTTTCTGTGCTTAATACACTGCTGCTTTGAAGTATGCTTCATGAATCTTTTACATGAAGACAGCCAAAGTGAATTATAAACCAAAACTAATTCAATCATAAAATACAGAAGAATATTTGTTGATCAAATCAAATTCAGAAGAATATTGAAGTAAACAGACTATAAAAAATATATAGCTAGTGCATTAATCCTTCATGAATCTTTTACATGAAAACAACCAATGTGATTCAATCATCATGAGTCCTGCTTCCTACGTGTTAATGGCTGCTTGCAATTCTTCAAGGCTTTTACCTTTGGTTTCTGGCACTGCTACAACAATAAATAATATAGCTAGTACATTGATTGCAGCATATAGAACAAAGGTACCTGAAAAATTGTAAATACAAGTAAACTTGTGAGTTCTACATGTTTCTTGAACTTGAAGGAATTATCATTTAACAATGCTGCTGATAATTACTCCATTAAAAGAAAAATAAAGCTGAAAAATATCACGTGTATATTTACCATAGGAGCTCCAGGTCATGAGAAAGTTGAAAGTATAAGAACATAACCATGCACCAAACCAGTTCACTAATGTGGCTATGCTTCCTGCCTGCCCTTTTAAATTGAAAGAAAAATGAAATGAGTCAGTTGTCTTGTGTAATAATAAATTTATATTTTTGAATATATATAGTAAGAAGCCACTTCATCTAACTAGCTAGCTTGACTCTATTGCTTGAACTTCCATCTTAACCTATGCCAGAAGTCCAGAACATAAGCAACTCAGAAGAGGAACTTCCTAAAACTATAGTCATTGAGTTTGATCCACTCAATGGATAGAAAATAGTCAGTTACTCAATGTCAATGTTGATAGGGGGGGGGGGATTAGAACTGGGTTGCTGTTTGACACTCCTGTCATTACTTGATAATGAGGGGATGCAGTACTGTTGAGGTGAAGAATTTAAATGCTAAAGCTAGTCGTTGTGTGGAAGTGCTAATTGTGTTTTGCTTTTATAGTCAATTCTCACACCCATCAATATTTTGCAAATCTGTTGGCTCTTAAAGAATATTGTGTGTCACATTGAGGATCTCTTGTTTTATGGTAATAATAAGGAAACATAAATCTGTTGGCTGTTTTATTTGGATTTTTTTCCACCAATTAATCTATGCACCCATGCATTGAACTTAATCCACAATATCTGCATGTGTGACAATCCTAAAGATATCACATACATACATTCATATATATAGTACATCTTAATTTCTGTTATCAAAACTATCCTAAAGATTATATATAGTATGAATATCTCTTGGAAAAGAGAATATTTAGTAATTATGCATCTAATTATAATTAGTTTGTCAGCTTAATGAAGAACTGTTACACTTTATTCCCTTTCCCATATCTCTCCAGAAGAGGAATCTCAACTTGTACTTTCATATACATTAATTATTATATTCTTCCCACTTCATGTGCTTGTTCCAACCAGCACCCCTGTGTGCCTTTTCCCCCTCACTCCCAACGTGTGGGGTACTTCTCTATTTAACCCCACTTATCTATTATCTACCATACTATAAAACATGACAAAGTCCTATTTCGTACAATTAACTTATGTTATACTACAACTGTTACAGATATTTTATGTTCATTTGCAACTGTTGTAGGATTCTCTTAAAGAGCAGTCCTCGCAAGGAACCTTTGTTCCACATGGACGTGAAGATATACTAGCTACTGCCATTGGGTGTCCCGAGCACCCCGGTCGTGTCCGTGGTATTGGACGAGGTGTGGGTATTCGAAGTTACTTTGGACCCCGTTCTCATTATAGACGCACCTTAGAAGTTGTCACCAAAGAAGACTTAACTATCTTCTCTGAGAAACTTACTCAAGACCTCACAGAGCAACTTACTAAGAAAATCAAACAGGATCTGATGCAGGTAGATATATAAATTACCACTGCTAGTAAAGAGTAAAAAGATTATATTTAATTTTTATGAAATTTGATGCAGGAGTGGACATCTATGGGTTACTCCCAACAAAGCCCAAATAGTAATAAGGGAAGTTGTTCTGTTGCTGAACAAACTTTTAAGGAGAATGAGTTTGATGTTATCCCGAAGAAGGTTGATGATTTTCGGGATCAGATTGATGATAACCCGAATCCATTTGATGATATCCAAAATCGGTGTGATTTGTATGTTGATAATCCTTATCATTTAGTGGCAATTGGTCGTGTATTCAACTTGGGCCCAGTCATTCATAACAAGAGTTTAGAGAATGATATGGTGAGGGTGGTGGTTGAAGAGGTTCTACATGGAGGTGCTCAAGTTCCTATGCCCACTGAGGAGGTTCAAACAGTGAGACAAGCCCTCAACAGTTTTATTCAGTGGCCGAGAAGACTTCTTAAACCTTTTTCAAATAAGGTTCTCATTACTTAGTCCTTTCTATATTTACTCTTGAAATAACTTAACTTGGTAATGGTTGAGAAGACTTACTAAGCATTATCTTTGTTGTTTAGGATCTTGTCGAATCTAGAAAGGATGTTCCAGCCAAAAGTTCAAGACCTCAATTTAATCCAATTCAAGAGTTGATGATATTGATGGTGCCTATTAAAAATCCTATACAACTAAAATTGGAACATGATCCTACTCTTGAAGCTTTTTATCTCTCACCGAGTGAAGTAATGGATCTTTGTACTGGTAACCAAATGCTTTCCTTAAGTGTTGTACAATTCTGGTTGATGTAAGTGAAGGCTACACCTTAAGTGAATGCTTACCTTAAATGTTGTACAATTCTGCTTACCTTATCTTTGTAGTGAATGCTTACCTTAAGTGTTGTACAATTCTGGTTGATCTTAGGTATTTGCACCGCCAATGTACCTTGAAGGGCAATAGTCATTTGTATGGTTTCATTGACCCTCAACATATTTTGACTCTAGCAAATTACTCAACACGTATTGATACCTTCATTCAAGAAAGGCTACACAAAGGCAACAAAGAGTTTTACCTAGCGCCTTACTTGGATTCGTAAGTACATGCATTTTTATCAATTATTTTAAAATTCTATGTGGCTTGTAACTAATTGTTCTCCATGTGTAGAGACCATTGGCAACTGATGATCATTTGTCCTAGGAGTAATGAAGTTGTCTTCCTTTGTTCGCTTTTTGAAACGAAACTGAATGCAACCCTCAAGCTTAAAGTTAATACGTAAGCTCTCATTTATCATATATCATTTGTAGAAAAGTCAGAGATTGTGTTCCTTTTTATGTAAGCTTGAAGTTAGAGATTGTCTTCCTTTTTATGTAAGCTTGTATGATGTCTTTCTTTTTTTGTATTAGTGCTATGGAGGGATATAATAAGTTGATGGGCTATAGAAAGAAGACACCTAGATGGATTTTCCCCAATGTAAAGTAGTTTAACTCTTGAGTTTTAATTTCAACTTATAATGTATTGTTACTATATAATACTTATTATGACATATAATATTTACTAATTAAGATTATTCATTTGTAGTCGCGAAAGCAATCTGGGGGAACTGAGTGCGGATTTTATGTTATGAAACATATGTTCAATATTGTCTCTGCAAGTATTGTTGATTTATGGGAAGAGGTACGTAATAATTTTTTTAACATTAGAACTTGTTTTAGTAGTATGCCTGTGTGTGTATACATATATAGAAGCATATATAGAGTCTAAATCAGTGCTGGAAGCATCTCTTGTTGTTGTGTCTTCTTGGAGGTATTTTTGCAGGGGTAATACTTGATTGGTTGTGGTTAATAGGTAAAGGATGGTGAAATCTTAACCAATCCAAACTAGAGAAATGGCCTAGGCAGTATTCACAAACAGATGTAGTAAACAATGATTATATAATGGAACACTTGAAATTAAATTAGTATTATATAGAAACAATGATGCTTCTTGATTCACATCAAATGGTCATAATCTGGTGCAATACAATCAACTAAGGATCTGTAACAACACTGAAGGTGCTCCACAATTTATAAGGTAATTATCTGTTGGAACAAAAGTGGCACAAAAACATGCAAAGGGAAAGATATATATAGCAGTGATAAACAAACCAAGTTTATATTCCAGATTATAGAAAGTTTTTGTTGTTTTGAAAGAAAGTTTTTTAATTTAATAGTAACAGATTATATTCCAGATTATAGAAAGTTTTTGTTGTAGCTCTTGACATATTCCAGATTGTTACAGATTATATATCAGTGTTCTTATGCCTTATTTGATACCTCAAACTTCTTTGCCTATAAAAATTTAACTTTTGTTTTTGGTATTTAGTCTTATATATGTTATTTCATATTGTAGAGATTCAACACTACAAAGCCATTCACCGAAGAGGATCTTTACGACATCCGGTATCGTTGGGCAACACTATTTCTTGATCTTTATCCAAATCGTATTATTGAGTCATAATAGGCTAATAGGTTTGGTATTATGTTATGGCTGCTGCCCAAGAACATCCTGGATAATAATGCCAATTGAGTTCTTCAGTGATGGCTGCTGCCCAAGAACTCTTGAAGGACTTCCATCAAAATTATAGGCTTGAGCAGAGAGATGGTGCTCTTTATCTTGGTTGGATGAAGAGAGCTTTGGTTACCTCTTCTGTTTGGAGGTGAAATTGACTGTTTTCTTTTTTTGGACTGTATCTTTAGCATAATGCATTATGCATGGTATAAATTTTTTGGACAGTTTGGACAGTTTTTTGGACAGTTTCTCTTAGGACTTGAGATTTAGGTCTGTTCAAAACTTGTTGTAAATGTCAACTGACATTCCAGAGTTTACTAGTTGTCAGCCTACTTGCAGAATTTCTGTTATAAATTTTTTTGCACTTGCATACCTGACTAATGGATACTTAGATTTGAATAGCAGTTTAAGGCGTAATTGAGTTTATCGCATGTTTTGTTTAGTGGTCAAGCAAGAAATGGATTATAATGTACCTTTCTGTGGTTGCATCTTTTAATTATATGAGATTGTGTTGTATAAGCAAAAAAAAAAAAATAGTTTTAACATCGGTTCCAGAGAGAACCTGATGTTAATAAAGCATTATTTAACATCGGTCCTTATAGAAACCCGATGCGAAATGTATATTTAACATCGGTTGTTTGGCAGAGCCGATGCCAAAAACACGATAAAATCTAATCAAAACAGGCTTTTGGCATCGGTTTTTTGTACGGACCGATGTTAAAAATATTTTTCGCATCAGGTCTGTAACTGATGTAAAAGGTGCTTACTTTTAACAACGCCTAAATCTGTAACGGACGCGGAACCGATGCGAAAAGTGATTTTTAACCGATGCGAAAAGCCTAAATTGTAATAGTGGAGGTGAGTTTGAGTAGTTTTTGGCTGAGAATGTTGTTTTTGTTGTAAAAATATCGTGTCTCATATGCCTTTTTTGTTCCAGTAAATTTCCACTTTCAATCATATTGGTTGGTGTTGGAGATGGACCATGGGAGATGATGAAAGAATTTGATGACAATATTCCAGCTCGGGCTTTTGATAATTTTCAGGTAAGTGATGCTAAAATGTTGTTACTAGTCGAAATTGATCCAATGTATCATTTGGGTTTCGCTTTCTTTCACTTTAGTTTGTGAATTTCACTGAGATTATGTCAAAGAACATCCCTCCTTCAAGAAAAGAGGCAGCATTTGCACTTGCAGCAGTGATGGAAATTCCTTGTCAGTAGTATAAGGCAACAATTGAGTTGAATCTACTTTGGGTAGATATTTTGGTTCCTTACTGTTCTTATTGGTTTTGGAATTCTTCTGTTTGTTTTTTGGTAAACTTTTGTCATCTTATTTTAGGGTTATTTATTATCCTTGAATAGCAAACAGAAGGCCAATGCTTCTCAAAGAGTTCCCCTCCCACCTCCCAGATACAGTTTCACATCTCTGGACACTTCAAAGCCTTCTCAGCATGGCAATTGCTGCCCACTTGGCATAGCCCCTTCTGCACCAAGTTCCACTTATGACCATCAAGTACTAAGTTCTCTGATAGAATAATAATCTCTTTTATTTTCATGATTGGGTCTTCTGTAGGCTGTAACAATATCCTTGAAGAATATTTTTTAAAATGGCATTTATTGGCCTTATGCAGCTTTGTCCCATTTGTCTGAGCAATTCAAAAGACATGGCCTTCGGATGTGGGCATCAGGTAAATACAACATTTTTCTTCTTCTCGTATTTGCTTAAGAAACACCAAATAAGGTGAATTGGTTTGATATATCTTTTGTTTTGTTTGTTCTTCAGTGGTGCCCCATCTGTAGGAGCCCTATTAACACCAGAATTAAACTTTACTAAGCATCTTTGAATCTGTTGTTTTTACTTTTTAAATAATAATTAGAGATTAGCATTAATGTGGCTGTATATAACAAATTAACAATTGATTTAGATGCATATATAGTGTGTCATTACATGTTGCCTTATAAAGAATAGATAGATCCTTTGATTGGCAAAAACTAGCACTGATATATGACTCCATGGCCCAATGGATAAGGCGCTGGTCTACGGGACCAGAGATCTGGGTTCGATCCCCAGTGGAGTCGCTTCTTTTTAACGAAAAATTTGTATAACCAGGGTGTATAGATTAAACCAAAATTTAAAAAAAAAAAAACTTTTAAGGTCAGGCGCAATAATGCTTGACCTTAAATCATACATACGAAGTCAAGCAATAATAAAAGCTTGACCTTAAATCATACTTACGAAGTCAAGCAATAATAAAAGCTTGACCTTAAATCATACTTACGAAGTCAGGCAATAATTAATGCTTGACTTTAAATCATACTTACGAAGTCAGGCAAAAATAAATGTTTGACTTTAAAACATACTTACGAAGTCAGGCGCAATAAATGCTTGACTTTAAATCAGACTTACGAAGTCAGGCTATCGCTTGACTTTAAAACTCCAGACATACAAAGTCGACTTAATAAAAGTCAAGCGCCCGCCTGACTTAAATCCCCTTTCACCACAAAAAAACTAGTGATTAGCGACGGAATTTTGCGACGGATCTACATTCCGTCGCAAACAAAATCATTAGCGACGGAATTTTACAACATTAGCGACGGACCGGGTAATATAAAGTTAGCGACGGAATTCTGCTTATTTAGCGACGGATTGGACAAGGCGCGAAGAAACGAAAAATTTGAAATTTATTAGCGACGGATTTCCGTCGCTAATAATCCGTCGCTAATCATAGTAAATTGCGCAACTGACCGTTTCAGTTTTAATTGACGCGTGGCACAATTTTCAAAGCTTAGCGACGGAAATCCGTCGCTAATAATCCGTCGCTAAACTTTGAAAAGTGTGCCACTGTCCGTTACAGATTAATTTGACACGTGGGCCAAAGTTAGCGACGGAAATCCGTCGCTAATTCCGTCGCTAAGTGTTAAAAAATTTTTAAAGCCGGATCCCTCCCCCTTTTCTCCCTTTCTTTCCTCTTCTCCACTGTTTCTGTCTCCCTCTTCCTCTCCGCCACCGAATCGTCTCCCTCTTCCTCTCCGTCCACCGGCCACGCCACCACCACCGTCCACGCCGCACCGCTCCCTTTTCTCTCCATTCTTTCCTCTTCTCCATTCTTTCTCTCAGACTCACCCTCTCCGAACCGTCCACCGTCCACGCCGCCGCCACCGCACCACCACCGTTCACGCCACCGCACCACCACCATCCACGTTTCCAAGGTTTGTTTCTTTTCTGTCTCCACGAATTTTCTCCCTATTTTTCACTAATTTTGTTTCTGCCTCTCTATTTCGCAAGTCACCGGACAACCACCTCACCGGACAACCACCGCACCGGACAGCCACCACGGTCACAGTCACGGTCACGGTTAGTTTTTTTTATTTTTTATTTTCGAATTGATTTTTTGTTCCGTTGTTATAGGATAAAATTTTATTGTTAGAAATATTAAGATTAGTATTGTAGAATAAAATTGTTGTTAATTAGAAAGTTGTAATTGAATGAACTAATTGGAATTGAATTGAAATTGAAAAATGTAATTGAATAGTGTATGTGTTTAAGATAGTGTAATTGTAAGTGTATGAAATGTGTATGTTGTTGGAGATAGTGTATGTTAATTTTCAAATGTGTATGTTGTTAATTGAAAAATGTGTAATGGTAATGTGTATGTCGTTTGAGATGTTAAATTGTTGTTTTGATGTTTGATGAACGAACCCTAGGTTAGATGACTATTTGATGTTGTTATTGTGTGTTGTTGATGGAAAATGGTGAGGTTTTATTGGTTTTATATTGGGAATGTTATGAGAATGTAAAACATTTTTTTAAATGCGTGTAGATGAATTGGAGTCAATTGAATCGTGGTTGGGTGTATGATCGGTTATATCCGGGAAGAGCGTTTTTAAAGGAAACTTTTGTAAATGGGGTTGAAGAATTTATTAGGGTAGCATGGCAACATGATTTAACTAAAGAGGAAGGGGGGATTAGATGTCCATGCCTTAAATGCAAGGGTGTACCTATTAGTACTGATGATGAAGTCAGGGAGCACTTGTATCGTCTTGGGTTTATGCCTAATTATTGGATTTGGGTGGATCATGGAGAAGTACTTCCGAATTTTCACGTAGGGGCTTCAAGCAATTCTGGTGGTGTTGTTCCATCTAATGAACAATTTGAGTCGATGGAAAACATGATTTGTGATGGTCTCAGGGTGAATGTGCCATTTGATGAACCTCAGTATGACGATCATGATGAACTTCCAAATGAAGAAGCACAGAGATTCTATAATTTGTTAAGGGAGTCAAACAAACCGTTGTTTGAAGGCTCGCCAGAGTCAAAATTATCTATTTCTGTGAAGCTTTTAGCTCTCAAGTCCATGAGTAATATTTCTGAGTTGGGTTTAGATTATGTGACTAAAATGATGATCGATGCGACACCTAATAAGGATAATTTGCCAAAAAATTATTATGAAGCAAAGATGTTAGTTTCGAAATTGGGATTGGAATGTAAGAAGATTGATTGTTGTGTGGATGGGCACATGTTGTTTTACAATAACGAATTTGGTAAAAACGATGGTGCACTACTGGAATGCAAGTTCTGTGGAAAGCCGAGGTATCAAGTTCTGTGGAAAGCCGAGGTATCATAGCTCTGGCGAACCGCAATTGGAAGATGGCGGTAGGCGGGCCGAATAAGGGTCGTCTGTATGGTTCGGGGCCCTTGGCGCCGTTATTGGACTCTGGGGTTGATCACTTCGACACTAGTGGGCCTTCTGGCAGTGGACCTCCTCCTCCTCCTCCTGCTACAGCTGACGAGACCGCGCAACTTAGGCAGCAGGTGCAGGCTCAGGCACAGGTCATTCAGGATCAGGAGCAGCGGCTGCAGACTCATGAACAGGTGCAGACAACCTTGCAGGAAGACTTCTTGAATTTTACCCGTGCGCAGGCGAAGATATTGAAGTATTATAACCGCAAACATCCAAATGGGTCTGAGTCTGAGGGGTCTGATAATAATCCCTATTAGGACTTTGTTATTTGGGAGAGATGCGAGACTTTGTTGATTTTGATTCGGATTTGTTTGAACTTGTTTATTTTGATTCGGATTTTGTTTTTATTTGGGATTGTATTGTTTGATTTCGACTTTATTGTTAATTCAGATTTTCGCATTTATCTTAATTATAGTGTTTATAATAGACAGGGTTTTGCGCAATAGACAGGTTGTTCGCATTTCGATTTTAAAAAGCAGGTTTTCCAAATATTAAAAGCCAGGTTTTCCAAAAAAATTTTAAAAAAATTCAGGGGTCATTAGCGACGGAATTAGTGGCGGAATTCCGTCGCTAATATTGCTAACCAGACACACCCACGTGGCAATATTTAGCGACGGCATTAGTGACGGAAATCCGTCGCTAATTTTGCTCATTCGTAGGCTAACACGTGGCAGTAATTAACGACGGAATTAGCGACGGATTAATCCGTCGCTAAATAGCGACGGAACCAAATCCGTCGCTAATAATTAGCGACGAGCTTCGTAGCGACAGATAAAATCCGTCGCTAATTCCGTCGCAAAAGGTAGTTAGCGAGGGAAAAAGTGGTATTAGCGACGGAAAAATCCGTCGCTAATACGCTGTTTTTTTGTAGTGTTTTCGCCTGACTTTAAATCCCTTTTTTGCACTAGTGTTTGTTGGTGGGAATAATGCTGCAATTAAGAAGAACAATCAAACATAGAAGATCATTAGTAACAATAATTGTGAATGACATGTAAAATAAATAACAAGGAGAAGATAATTAAATTCATCATTGCACTAGACTCCAAGGCGTGTATGACACTAAGTTTTAGGTTCGATTCGCCCCCACCAATCACTTTAAATTGGATGCAATAGGACGATCAACAAATCCCCTTTAGGATATATTTTTTAAATTCATTGTTCCTGTAAGCATTTTTTAACGGAGGTAGATGGAGATGAATGAAAAACAAAAATTTTGAAAATTGCATGAATAGAAAAGGGAAAAAAGTTACGGGAACAAGCATGCATCAAGACGATTTTAATCATGTTGTCAAAAAAAAGACGATTTTAATCATCTATTTATATAAAGTATCTTCCTTTCTTTCTCTTTTACATGCTCCAAAACTCACACGCATGAAAACTCCCTTAGTTCTTCTTTACTTTTAAATTTAAATGTTTAAGAGGAAGTTTGTTCCTTTTTAGATTGATATTTTGACAATTATAAGGTTAGATTGATTATTTGTTTATTTCCTTAGTTTGTTTAATACAACACGTGCATGTTAAAAAGGAATAGAGATATCTAATAACAATAACAATTAATTATATTTATTAATATTATTATTATTGTTATTATTATTATAATTAAAATAAATCTAATAAAACTCCTATTTGCCGTAAGCAAATCCACCATCAACCCTAAGATCAAGACTAGTAACAAACGCAGCATCATTAGAAACTAAAAACAATACAGCATCTGCCACATGTTTGGGTGTGAGATCCACGCCCTCTAGCCTCGCATAATTTCGATATATCTCTCGTACATTCTCCTCACTTAACCCTAACATGTTACAAGTAAACGGAGTTGCCAACCCATTCGGTGAGACACAGTTCACCCTAATCCCGTGCACACCTAATTGCACGCTCGCCGCACGCATCAGCCCCAACACTGCGTGCTTTGACATCAGATAATCTGTTGACCTCAACCCACCATGACTCGCTCCAACGCTTGCTGTCAACACAATGCTCCCCTTCACGCGCCTTTCTACCATTGCACGTGCCGCATGTTTCACGCACAACGCCATTCCTCGGACATTGACCGCAAACAAATGGTCAAATTGCGAAATGTCTAATTCCAGCACAGTTTGAGTACAGGGACTAATGATTCCAGCATTACTGAACATGATATCGACCTGTAGGGAAGAAAAGGTCATTGCTATCTTAATACTTTATTTTTTTGCTGAAAAGAAACATAATACTTTACTTATTTTCCCAAGTAATGGTAACTAATTTTGCATTCTTTTAAGAAGAACTAACTATTTTTAGTTTTCCATCATTTGTCTTTTCAGATAACGAAACTCACTCCATAATTAATTTTGCATTCTCTTTACAATGTGTGATTTATCTAAATGCAGTAGGATAAATCTTAACCAAACATACATATATTGAGTTTTTCTTTTGAAATGTTCGGTTAGAGAGCTTAGAGGAGTTACGTATATTAAAAAATCATAAATAACTGATATGTACGTATGAATGAGATCCCATTTAAAAACTTAAATGAGAGTAGTCTTCATTTAAAAACTATGAAGATGATTAATTAATATAATATAATATAACACTCCCTCCCTCCCTTATAAAATATAACTAAAAACTCCGTTAAAAAATATAACTAAAAACTAGTCAATAGAAGTTGATGTATCTGGTTTAAAATTTGGATTAAATACATCAACAAGTTGGAAGAGTTTTCAATTATATTCTGTAACGGAGTAGTAGTCACTAAAAGTCTTCATTAGTTGTTGTCAAAAAAAAAAGTCTTCATTAGTCAACTGTTAAACTTGGTTTGATGGTTAATTTTTTTTTTGACGGATTTGATGGTTAATTTTAAATATGTTAATATTAACACTTGAGGTAATACTGTTGGGCAGAGGCGGATTCAGGGGGTGTTCCCCAAATATCCTCTTTTAGTGGTAATACACCCCAAATATTCTGTCTTGGTAGTAATACATCCTGCCTTAGTGTCATTGAAGGAACACCCTATTTACTCCTGAAGAAAAAGGAACACTCAAAATTTGCATCCATTTGCACCAAAGACCCAAATTTCACTTACCCAAACACCACACACTTTTATTATAAAAAAAAAACACCACACAATTGTGAAGACCTTTAATGCTAGTGTCACAGAACATACTTTGAAGATTCACTTCTACTGGGCTGGAAAAGGAATGGCATACCAACAAGAGGAGTTTATGGACCTTTAATATCTGCTATTTCAGTGGATCCTAGTAAATCACATTCTGCGTCTTCCTGTTACTTAGTTTTTTTTATCAGCTTAGACAATTTGGCAAATAAACACTACAGACACACTATCGCACGGTCACATCTGGGTTTGAACCCGAAAGTCGGTGTCCTCATATTGCTGAATTTGTTAATGCAACCAGTAGTGGGGGATTACTGTTATTATGAAATGTATAATTTATTTATTTAAATATATTATTGTTGTTTTTAATTATATTTTTAGCAAATTGTGTATTTAAAAAATTTGACACCCCCGACTCTGGGGTCCTGGGTCCGCCACTGAGGAACACCCTATTCTAAAATCCTGGTTCTGCCCCTGCTGTTGGGAGTAGTTTTTTGTATTATTTTTGAGAAATATATGCAATTAGCTGCAAAATGAAGCAGAGTGCACCATTAGGCCGCTACTTAAGTTTAATATTTAGTATTCATTTATTTATATAACCTAATTTTGAGTATAAATAAATATATTTATATTAATTTTAAAAAAAACTTAGTGGGTGCCATGGCATCTTTTGCCTCCCGATAAGATCCACGAGTGTTGGATTGATTGCAATCATTGATTGGTCATTAATTGCAATCAACCACTCCAGTAGTATTTGATTGGTTTCTCTCACACTTACAATCCAGTTTAGGTTCTCTCCATTAATTAAAATTTTCCAAAGGAGATGGATAGAATCATTTAATAAAATAATAATATTTTATTCAATATTTTTATCTCTCTCCTATTTAGGTTCTGTCCAGTAGTATTTGATAGGTTCTGTAACACTTATAAGGATACTAAATTGAATAAAATATTATTATTTTATTAAATGATATCTCTTAGCATGAATTTCTCTTATGAAGGACTTGAGTTCTTTTTGTCCCCACTTACGTTGTTCCAAGATTCATTTCTTTGTCATATATTCCAATCATCCTAGCTCTATCTAATGGTGGCATGAATAATACCACAATACAAACATAATTTGAATTTTTCTTTCAACAGGCTCAATAAGTATGAACCGATTTGAGATATTGGTTCTTCTGTCTACTTAACTATACAATCACTGCAATATTTTATGTCTAATGATAGCATTAAATATTGCGAAATTAGATGTTGTATTCACGAAAATGTCAAGGGTTAAACTAAAAAATATTACGCCGAACAAAAAACAATATAGTTTTCTAGATAGGATAAATAGTGCTTCAGAATGTGCATGGTTCATGAACTAGATTTTTACTTGCGATTTCACACGTCTAAACAAGGTTGGTTATGAATGCCGCACACTGCACCCCGACATGTTAACGACACTCAACAAAATGATGATCCAAACCTTTTTCCATCAGCTTCCTCACAAATACACTGATCACTCGACTAAACAATACACACCTCAAAAAACTTAATAAGTTACCTAATCTATAAACAAATTACTATAAGGGAAGAGAATAAGAACCTAAAAATAGGAACAATTTATTAGGCCTCTTTAATCAAATTTTGATTAGTGGATAGGATAGGATAACAAGACCAAAATAATAGTTGAACATGTAGACAATATGATCCCCTAATATTAAGGACACAAACAAGAAACCAATAAATAATAAGGACATAATAATATGACCGTGGACAGAAAATGCAATACCAAGGGCACAATTATATTTTGATATCAAACACCCGAATTTCAATCTTACTAAACAACAAGGAAGAAGCTGAATTACACAGAAAAGACAACATGTGTTGCACGCGAGCGCGTTCGTTCCTGATGCAGTGAACGAAAATTCTAAAAGCAATGTTAATTAAGTGTTTGTTTTGTTGTCTCACTAAGCGTTGCTTTGATTTTTTGTTTTTGTTTTAATAAGTGTTTCTTTGATTTTTTTTCTATTACAGAAATTACGGAAGTACTAATTGCATTACTATAATTAATATAATAATAATAAACTTCGCCTATTCTTTTTTTGTTATTAAAATGGGCAATCGCACGAAACTAACAAAACGAAACTAACAACGAGTCCTAATGTCTCGAGCGCCCCAAACATGTCATAAAAAATCTTAGAGCGGAGGCCCTCAGGGGGCTCCTTTAGGAAAACTGTGTCCATGGTGTGCAATTGAAAGCTGAAGTTCGTCGGCCAATCTTAGAGCGGAGGCCCTCAGGGGGCTCTTTCGAATGCCATATTTTTATGCATTATTCTTTTTTTTTCAAAAATTCTTCGTAAGAAGTAGCAATGCTCCAACTAAACAGGAAACTAGAATCTATAAAAGATATTTTAATTAACAACAATTACTCCAATTACTCGCTCCGTTCCTAATCTTTATCTTTTGGACTTTTATTTTAATTGCACATTTAAAAACCCAACCTATAAGTCACCTTTGTATTCTAAATATACTATTTATATTTATTATCATTGTTTCAAAGCTCTTTGATTTTGACTTCAATTATCTCAAGCTAACTATAAAGAGGGTATTTAAGTACTTTTTTATAAGAGGGTATTTAAATACTTGACTAACAAAAATTAATGGTACATTAACTAACACAAATTATAATTCATCTTGATTCTTGAACGAATCCATCCAATAGTGATGACTCGGTGACTCAAAATGTTTATTAGTCAAGCCACAGGGAGAGAGCAGCAATTCAGCACACATCAATGAGAAATAGTATTAAAAAAAATTAGGGGAACGATGGCAACTCTCTCCTCCTATTAATTAACCTCCACCACTACTACTAAATAGATTGCTCATATAAATATTTATTATAGTATTAGCAGTCCACTAATAACATACAGATTATTAGTTTACTCAACATATTAAAGATATCTTGCTTAAAAAAAAAACATATTAAATATATGCTTCAATCATATTTATAATTATATAACTATTATTTAATTATTACTCATATATATATATATATATATATATATACCACCTCTAAATTTTCAAGTTTTTTCAACAAGTCACTAGAGTCTCATACCCATTTTATTTTTTTCAAAAATGTAGAATAGTAGAAATAACAAAAATAAATTGAGTTTTACCTGTCCATAAGTATTAACCGTTGATTGGACAAGGTTTTGGACTTGATCCTCATCTGCCACGTCACAGTGAATGAAGGTGCTCCTGTCACTGCCGATAGACTCCACCACCTGTTTGCCTAGTTCATCTTGTATGTCAGCAATCACAACCACGCGTACTCCTTGATTGGCAAACACGCGCGCCGTTGCTTCGCCGATTCCACTAGCACCTCCTGTGACTATGGCTATTTTGCCTTCTAAACGGAGAGCGTTGTTAGTGGATGGAGCTTCTGCCATTTTTGTAGATGTAATTAAGAAGTTGGATTCACTCTGCATGTTATTACTCCGTTTTATATTAGACTTAGATATGTGGTTGGTGAGTTTCTTGGTAGGTGAGTTATATATAGTAATTAAAAAATATAAGATTCTTTCTGGGCAGTGACAATGTGACATTTTCTTATCCTTCACATGTGCATTGTTTTTTTCTAACAAATTTATGACAAAAAGTCAAGGTCAATGATATCCAGGTAATCAATAAAGTGATTGTTTACCAACAATTGTTAAATTAGAGGGTGTCGACCTGGTGCTCCTGGGTTTGATTCCCGCAGTGAACAAACTCGGTGTTGGACAGTGTGAAAGTTTATTTCAAGGTCTCATGTGCCAATGTTGTAAAAACTCTATTGAAAGAGATGAATCGCACATACCAACAAAACTAAGTACATATAGTTAACCGATTCTGAGGAACGACCTTTGCATTGTATCTTTTTGTGATTCTCCGTTTTACTACAGCCTTCGCATGGGCAGCTTGGTCTCGAACCTCTTGGGCAAGTGTTACAATTTCGGCAAGTGTACCGAAACGTTGCAAGTAATAGTAAAAACGGTAAGTATCGGTCGTATCCACAGGGATTGTGATTTATTATCAATAGGCAAATTACTTAATTCCTAGAAGCGACAATTGACATTAAAAGTGAGATTGTTGTAACGGTGAAATAAAACGTTTATAAGACAAAGAAAGATAAAAGCGATTAGGGATTGACTCCTCTCCCCTTTCCCCTCATATGACCTTCAACCAATGTCAAAGTAATTATCCAACTTATCCGTTTCAATTCACTAAATTAGGTTAAGGACAATCCCTTGCCTCAAGATCCCAATGCTCCCCTTGATGACCCCTTACCTACATCCACCACTGATCAAAGCCAACCACCACCAAAATCACCTACTCCTGAACCCCAATCTCAACCCAAAACACCTACCCCTCCACCTCAAACACCTGCCACCCAGACCACTCCTGTTGTGCCATCTGTCACTGCTATTGCTGATGCTGCAGCAACAGCTGATGCTGCAGCATGTTCTGAAATGCTGGTATCACCCAAACAGAAAAGGACGAAGAGAATTACCAAGAAAAGAAAGACTGAGAGAGTACCTGAGGAAGCTAGGATCAATGAGGAAGCAAGACCTGTGATGCCTGAGAATGAAGATAATTCCGTAATTGCTGCAATCATGCAAGGAATTGCTAATGCTGCAGCAAATGAGGCCATAGCTAAGGCATCTGCTGATAGGGTGAAGGCTGAAGCTGCAAAGAAAGCCAAGGAGGCTAGGGAATTCGTGCTTGCCCAAAAGAAGGCAAGTGTTTCTGATGCTGGTCCTGTTGGTGCAGATACAGGATCAGTGCTGCAGCATCCAACTGCTGCAGCAACAGAAACCACGAATGTCCCAAAGCCAGCTGAGGCTAAATCTACCAGGCCTACATCCAAGAAGCAAGGAAAAAGTACTCCTGTTCGTGCCAGTCCCAGAACTAAACCAGGAACTCCTGCACCCTAATCTCATATGTTCCACTTTTAGTATTGTTTTAGTATGTTTTTAATTTCTGTTCTGCTTTAGTGTGTGCTGTCAAATGAACTTGTTTCTGTTTTTATTGTGGCTCACTTTATTTGTAGTCTGTTCCTAGTGTGTTTTGTTTGCTGTCCTGTAGCTTGCTCCCTTTAGTTTAAGTGCAGTGAGGTCACTGCCCAGTTCTAAGTGGGGGGAAGCTACACACTTGGCCCACTCTGTTAATGCAAGCAAATAAAAGTGAATGAATTTTAAAATTTGAGAGGTAGAGTTGAGCAAAAACTTAGTGATGATATGGTGAGAAATGAGTGACTACACCCCTGTTTAGTGAGTGAATTAGTTTACTTCTGCTCCTACACTTAAACCTGAGCTTAGGTAGGAACTTAGTGAATTAAAGATGATCTGAAACTAGGCTAGAGTTGGTAGACCTAGGGAACTGCTAAATCTCTACTAAAAACTAAGGACAGCATAAGAAACTAAGTTTGGGGATTCTCTGAGATATATTAAGGCAAAGCATGAAGGAATGCAGAGCTGCAGCAACCCCTGCTGCAGCAATGCTGAGTTATGTGCACATAGTTTAGGATGTCTGAATTAATTCTGAATGAAGGTGCAAAGCACCATTGTCTGTAAATAATTGTGTAATATGCTGCAACTGCCTAATGTTCAAAAAAAAATGGAAATAAAGGCATTGCATTACAAAATCAAATCAAAAGACTGAACAAAGTACAATTCTGAGTCTGTAATGCTGCAGCAACTGATGCTGCAGCAATGTTAATGTTAGGAATGAATAAGTGCACTGCCTTAAAAGTTCTGGATTGCTTCATCAAAGCCCTTAGTCAAGCTCAACCCCCCTTTCTGAGCATGAATTGTTAGTCTGTCCTTCTTTTTGAAAAAAAAATTTTTAGCTTTCCCAAAAGTAAACTTCTCTATGTCTTAGCTAAGTGAAATCTTGAACCTTGCTATGGTCTGAACTAAGTTAAGTGTCACACACACACTTTTGAGCAGGAATAAGCTAGGGAACTCATTATTCAGAAGGGTTGAAATTGAGTGATGGTCTGAAAGTTGATGCTCAACTTGATTCTTCTTTGTGCTTCATATTGGAATTACTTCATTGGCTGTGAATTGCTTATTAACGGTAGTGCTTGCCTGTGTCAAGTGTCATTGCTTGAGGACAAGCAACGATTCAAGTTTGGGGGTGTGATAACCATCCTTTGTGATGGTTATTACTTGCCTTTTAAGCCTGAATTCTAGTAAGTTAATAAACTTGTTGTGTTAATTAGTGTGTAAATAAGTGTTTTGGTCAGAATTATTGGTGCAGGAAAGACTTGGTTTGATTTGGGCATTTTTGATTCCCTTAGTGCATTTAATTGTATTTGGTGTCAGTGCTGCAGCAATAGGTGCGAGCGCAACAGGGGATTTGCGAAAGATGAGAGAGAAAGCTCAAGGAGAATGCGGGAAACACGGAAATTAAGGCAAGGACAGGTGTCAGAGCTGTATGGCACAGAAAGATATTTCCTATTGAGGAATTCCCATGATTGCCCTCGATCCTAGGACGCATTTCCTTAAAGGGCCCTCATTCTAGGGTTGCGTGCAAGGACACACTATATAAGGACATTCCTCCTTCTTCAATTGGATGCTCTGCCGTCACGAGGAAGTATAGAGATAGCTCCTCATAGCGTGCTTAGCTCACCATTGCTACCCACAAGCTTCATTGCTGAGACCATTGCGACAGCATCACTTGGAGTTACATTTCTCTTGGAGGATCGTACTAGAAGAGCTGGATCAGGTCTCCATTGTTACTATTGGAGCTCCTTCACTGTTTCCTCTCAATAGTATCATTTCTCCCTTTGGAATTTGTAATATGACTTCTACTATTTTGTTTAAGTTGTTTTCCTTGTTTTGTAAGCTCAATATGAGCTAACTTCTCATAGTTGAGATGCTGGATCTGAAGTAACTAGATTTTTTATGCTATTTATGAAGTATATTTAATGTTGTGCATTTTACCTTGTGCGTGATAATATTTCCATTTTAGAGTAGGATTGGCCGTCTATTCTAAATAGCATTTATAAATTCAGAGATGGTTTGTAAATTAATCTCATAAGGTAATATGGGTAGTGGGCATTAATGAGAGATCTTGATGTTCCTTGCTTAACCCTAGAGATAGGAAGGTAAAACCCATAAGGTGATTACTGCCGGTGCCCAAGCAGCCTAGGAGGTACTTCTTTAGGGTTTAGAGATAAACTCTTGCAAGGAAAACCTAGTGTAAAGTATTCGAGAGAATAATGTCTTATTGCTGCAGCACCTAATGCTGCAGCATTGAATATACCCTTAATAGCATATTAATGAAGTACTAAAGTGAATGCATCTCAGCTTGTTCTCATCACTGAATCTTAATCACCATTTCCATTTACATTTACTGTTTATGTTACCAAAAATTTGTGTGTCATTTACTTTATTCACTAATTTGTTAGCAAGATTAAACTCTTGTATTTAGCTAAATTCCTCGTTGGAACGATCTCATTTACCCTTTATTACTTGTTAAGACAGTGTATACTTGCACTAAGTTTTCACACAACACACATTATGACTCTGCTAGTCAATACTGGCGACGGAGTACCTTAACTCAATTGGCTTTATCATCTGTCACATAGTGACCCGGAACAAGAAGAATCAGGATCTATGCTTGGAATTAACCGATAAGGGCTTCCTTAACTGCTATCAAAACTGGGATTGACTTACACCAGAAGGTAAGATTTACTGTGAAACAGTATTTAGATAACTGACAGGCTGACTAATCAATGGTCAGGGTTTTGGGTGTTAACCAATCTGTTAGATTTCAGGACACTGACGTTACTACTGCCCAATGGCTTTGCTTAGCTTGTACTCTCGACAAGACCTACGACGTTTTATGTAGTGACTCACTAGCCACTTCCGATTCGTTTACCGAACAACCGCCCACAGTTTCCTCGAACCATCGCGGATGCCCATCATTGTTTCCAGATGTCATATGTAGCCCTCTGGTGCTGCTACGCGCTCTGACGAAATGGGAAGGCTGAGAATCCTATAGTGTAGGGTTTCGGACACTTTTGGGGCTTAGGCAACTAACTGTCATAGTTTTCAGTAATTTACATGAAACATTGAGTGGATCCTGACTCAATACGTCACATACTATACTAAAAAGATCTGACACATAATTGTCTAAGTCCCTAGCTGACTCGACCTAATACTCGACCCGAAGGTCATCACTACATTCGACAAGGCCGAACCGCTCTGATACCAAATGTAACACCCCGATAGTTTTTTAACAAAGGAATACCTAAATATACAATTTGGTTTACATCAGAGTATAAAAATTCCTGCTCAGATATACATCCTTACATGAAACAGGGGAAACAATGAAATAACATAATACAAATTTCGAGTCATAAGACCGAATACAGAGATGACGACAGGAAACATAAACAATTCGAACTTACAACAAAATAAGGTCAGAGATGACGTGCAGCAGTGAGCATAGCAAAAGCAATTTTCTCAATTTTCGGGTATTTGATTTCAGGTCCTTGTAATGTTTTGCTAACAAAGTATACCGGACTTTAGCCGATCTGGGCTTCCCGGACAAGAACGGCGCCAAGCGCCTCCTCCGAGAATGCCAAATATAGGAATAAGGTTTCTCCCGAGTTAAGCCGAGATAGGATCGGTGACTCAGACAGAACCTTTTTGAGCTGGGAGAGGGCCTCGTCCCGCTCTAGGGTCCATTCAAATTTTGCTTCCTTCTTAAGTAACTTAAACACGGGGAGTGATTTGATGGCAGCGTTGGAAATGAAGCGAGATAGGGCGGCGATCATACCATTAAGCATTTGAATCTCCTTCTTGGTAGTTGGGGTGCGCATCTCGGTCACAGCCCGACACTTGTTCGGGTTGGCTTCGATGCCTCTCTCCGTGAGGTAGAAACCAAGGAATTTTCCAGCTTAGACTCTGAAAGTGCATTTCTCCGGGTTTAACCTCATTTTGTTCTTCCGAACTTCTGCGAAAATCTCCTCAAGATCGGCAACGTGGAGGCTCTCCCCTTCACTTTTTGCAATCATATCGTCGAGATAGACTTCTACGTTACGTCCGATTTGCTTTCGAAATATTTTGTTCATCATTCTTTGATATGTAGCTCCCGCATTTTTAAACCAAGCAGCATAACCCTGTAGCAAAAGTTACTGCGGTTAGTCATGAAGGCGGTCTTCTCTTGGTCAGGAGGGAACATGGGAATTTGGTTGTAATCGGAGTAGGCATCCATAAAAGACAATAAACGAAAACCTGAAGCATTATCGACTAAACGATCAATGCTAGGAACAGGTAAGGCGTCCTTTGGACAGGCCTTATTAAGATCGGTATAATCAATGCACTTACGCCATTTTCCATTACTTTTCTTAACTAGTACAGTGTTGGAGAGCCAAGTTGTATCTCTGGACCGTTTTGGCTGGGTCATCTCCCAGCTGGATCTCTACAAATTCCTCATCAGGTTTGAGGTCGCCTGATATTCTTCTTCAATTCACGGGTCAGGTCGTCATCACCCTCTTCTTCCGAGCTGTCTGGGTCGTACCTCGCATCGAGGTCCGTCACATTGATATTCGCAGCTTTGCCTTTTCTTCTCTTCTCAGAATCTTTTCGACCTTCTTCTTCTTTGGGGGGGGATCCCCCTCCTCCATAGCCTTCCTATCCTTCTTCATGTGTAGATAGAAGCATCTCTGAGTGGACTCTAAGTCGGCGTCGAGGGTAATAACTTTGTTGCACAGAGAGTAGAATTTCATTTTGAGATGAACTGTGGAAGTTACAGCCTCGAGCCTTCCTAGGGTCGGCCTCCCAATGATGCAGTTGTAGACTTAAGGACACGACAAAACCAAGAATTTGGTCTTGACGGTCCTCACCAATGGTTCTTCGCCATAGGTGACCATCATTTCCAAATAGCCAAGTGGTTTGATCCGCGATCCGTTGAAGCCGAAAAGATCCGATCCCCTATAAGGGGTGAAGTCTTCTTCAGAAATTTTCAGCTTTCTCACGAGGATGATAAAGATGATGTCTGCCGAGCTTCCTTGATCAACCAGGATTCTCCTTATTTCAGCGTTGTCCATCACCACCTTGAACAAAAGTGGCACGTGCTTGTTGGGTTTGCTATCTAGCAGGTCCAGATCGCCGAAAGCTAAAGGTGGTCGGATCGGTAATGAGACAGGAGTTGAGGTGGAAGCAGCATTCATTATTTCTTTCCATTTTCTTTTCATAGTTTTTCCCGAGGCTTCATCGGGGTAACCTCCTAAGATAACCATCATTACGAGCCGGCCTTTAGACTTCCGGTAATCTTGCTCGGCCTCCGAGCTTTCCTCTATCTCTTGCCTAGCCTTACCCTTCTTTTTAGGATCCTCTTTCTCTTCCTTAACCTTGCCTTCCTGCCGAGGCGGTTTCTTCACATATTGGCTCAATTTCCCCTGTTTGATAAGATCTTCTATGTCATCTTTCAAAGCATTGCAACGATTGGTATCATGAACTTTACTTCGGTGATACCGACAGTATTTGTTAGACCGCTGCCTCGGCCTATGCGGGAGTGGATCGGGGAACTTAACTTTTTTGAATTCCGCATTCATGCATTTTGCCAATATTTTGGCTTTGGTCTCATTAAGCTCGGAAAAATGTTCGTGCCGGTTACGACGTCTGGGTCTGGGATCATTCCGGCTCCCCTTCTCATTCTGAGGCTTAGATCCTCCGGGATCGGCATGCGACTTTCCTGCGTTCAGCCCTTCTTCATGGTCGATGTATGAGATCGCTGGAGGAACTCCGCAAGCGACTCGGGTTGGTTTACTCCGACATCAGTTTGAAATAAACTCCCTTCACGAAGGCCGACCTCTATGAAGTAAAGTCGGAAAGAATCATGGAGATTCCGGACATGGGCAGCCTCTCTATTGAATCTCTCTATGTAGTCTCGGAGGGACTCATTTTCCTCTTGCCGAATTGCCTGTAACACCTTCCGAGATTTTGGCTTCATCTTGGAGTGGGCGAAATGAGCAGTAAATAGCTTGGCTAAGTGGTCCCAAGAGGGTATAGTATTTGGCTTGAGAGTCCGGAACCAATCCTAAGCGACCTTCTCTAGAGAGAGGAAAGATTCGGCACTTAATCTCCTCCGGAACGTTACAGTATTGCATAACCGTGTCAAAATAGTCGAGGTGGCAATCAGGATCGCCAGTCCCATCATACATCTATAACCCTTCTGGGGGTTTCTGAAGATGCTTCGGCACCGGAAAGTAGTCGATCTTACTGGTGAAGGGTCCCTTCAGTTTTGCCGATCTCTCCCGGGCTGGAGACCGTCGGTTGCGGTGTTTGTCGGGAGATCTCCTTGAGTGCAGGCGCCGACGTTCCTGCCTCGGGGATTTTTCTCGTCTTCTAGAACGTTGCCTCGGGGATGAGGATGTCAAAGATGAGCTTGGCCGAGGGGAGCCCTCGGGATAGTAAGTATCATCCGGGGTCCGGATTGGGGAAGTTCCTAATCCACGTCCTCCTCTCCGACGAGGTGGAGAGCGGTTGTGGTGTCTCCTCCAAGCTGGAGGTCGGTGGCGCCTACGACTAGAAGTCCTTCTACTTGAAGGGTGTTGTCGAGGAGAAGTTTGGTCTGGGATGCTCCGAGCTCGGAGTTCTTCTACCTCTGCTTCTAATTGAGAGTAATGTTGGTTTTCTGTTGATCAGCCTCAACCTGCCGAGTTAGTAGCTGGACGAGTTGTTGAACAGCTTCGACAGGCATCTGGACAATCTGAGGAGGAGGTGGAAGTTGGTTCCAGGTCGAACTCCTAGGGATAATGGCCGTGGCCGAGTTACGAGCGTGTGTCGAGCTAGGTGGTAAAGTGACTGCCACGCCTTCGGGAGTTTCCTGCTGCTCGTTTGGTCTGACAATTGCACTGGCGATGTTCCAATGACGCAACACTGGAGGCATCGTTGACCAAGTAGATGGGGGAGGAACTAAAGTACAAGATGCTCCCACTGTGGTCGCCAATGTTCTGTATCGTATCTCTGAACCGGTATCCGATCTTAGATACTAAGTCCGATCCGAGATATTTGGTAGAAATGGTCTTGGTCAGTCCGAGCTCCGCTCCGATCCGAGGTGGGGTGGTATCTGCAAAGACACTCCGACGCTCAAGTCAGTGAGTGGCGAGTGGTCTGATTAGAGGTAGAGTGTTGGAAAGAGTGTGTACCTTTAATGCTAGCATTGAATGCTTATTTACAGGTTTTGGAAATCATTGAAAACCGTTAGATCTAGGTCTTTGATCTCAACCATTGGTTAATGAATCTGCCTTTTGGCATTGGGCCTAAGTGAATTCCTTGGGAAAGGCCCAATCCGTAACAGTTTTTTTGTTGCCTTTCTAATTCAACAACCTATCGTCAAGAAAAGAATATATATATATATATATATATATATATATATATATATATATATGCTGGTAAAATGAAGGAATGAGCATTTTTTTGGGTTTAATTGCTATTGACATATTTATTTACTTCCATCTTAAAATATAAACCTCATATTTAGCATTTCCCATATTTTAATTGCTATTGACATATCAATATACTTTATTTATATATTAATATTTATATATTTTCTTGCTTTCAGGAATCGTACAAAACTTCTAGTGGATATTCCTCAATTTGTATTTTTTTTACTCCTAGATTGTTCTTGCTGTAGTGTGTTTGGGCTTCAGCCCTTTATTTGCTAAAAAAATATTTTATAAGTGAAAAGCAAATATCAGAAAACATTATAGATAGTATATAACTATATATAAAACTTTGCTTCGAAAAAACTATATATAAAACTATGCCTGTCAAAGAAAACATAAATAGAAGTATAGTATCTTTATAATTGAGTTTTTAAAAATTATTTCAAAACAAACACTTAATATTTTTTAAAAATAAATTTTGAAAATCAAAACTAATTAACGAATTCATAACACTTTTAAAGTACAAAATTTTGAAATTTTCTTCTAGTTCCTATCATCAAGCAATCAAGTAACAATTAATTTTACTGTCAAAAAAAAGTAACAATTAATTTCCAATAATAATTAAGTAACTATCTATTTAAGCACCCATTCAATAGGAGAAATTTTAGATTTTGGAGAAATTACCTTCTCGTTTTATTGATCGTAAAATCTTGTCAAAACCTTCTAACTATCTCCTAACCATAACGTAATACCCAAAGTAATTATTTAATTACTTTGAGTATTATCGTGTAGTTATTTTATTTAAATCATATGTTTTAGGTGTAGATGAATTTGTTGTTTAATTAAGCAACTCATGGGATTGGTTGGTTCAGCTCGGCTCGACTCGATAAGAAATGGTTCAGCTCGTAGCTCGACTCGAGTTTGATATAAACCTTTTTTCTCAACTCAACTCGACTCAAGCACGCGAGCAGCTCGGTTCGCAGTAAATAACAAGTTTAAAAAAATTTCTTTTTTTGTAAAAAACCAAAAAAACAAAATCTAGATTTTTGACATTTTAAAATAGAAATTTATTCGTAGTTTTGAATGGAATAATTACCTAATTGAAAATATAAATATAATTATAATATTTTTGTTTACTTATCTCATGAGTTTAATAACAGAGATCATATTGAAATAAAAATAGTAGAGTAACATATATATATATATATATATATATATATATATATATATATATATATATATATATATATATATCGAGTTGGTTCATAAACCAAACGAGTCGAACTATACCTAACTCAAGTTCGGCACATTTATTTAACGAACTCAATTTTCAGCTCATTAGGTTCATGAGCCAAGTTCAACGAGCTATTTATCGAGTTGAGTTTCGAACTATGTTCGAGTTGGTTTGGTTCATTGCCAGCCCTAAGTAGTAGAAAGAGGGATGGTAAGTTGAAATTTATGTCACCAGGCCAACCCAACCCATGTGATCAAATGCCATATTTCTTTCAGCTGAGATAAATGAGAGGGAAACCTTCAAAACATTATGATTTTGCTTTAAAAACAAAAGAAATACCTAGGGAGAGAAGGAGAGCTCGAGAGAGAGAAAGAGAGGAAACAAAAGAGAGATAGAGCTTTCCACCCCCCATTGCTCAAGTGGACCCTGGATTGATCTGGAAAGAAGTCACAAAAAGATCATGCACAACTGTTGGACAAAGTCCATTAAGATTCATTTTATAACAGAATTCTTAAAGACTAGTAGGTTGAGAAGGGTCTTGATTATTCAATGGGAATCCTTGTGAAATAGACAAGAATTCTTGAGGAGGTTCCATGTGATGTGAGCCTACATGCATGCCTAGCCTAATCATAGAGTTTGGATGAATGTCACAAAGATAAAGACTCAAAGACCAAAAAGAGATTCAACATGAAGAAGATTTAGTGTGCTCACTTTAACAATTAAGACCAAGATTACTTTGGGAAATTCCTAGACATGCCCAAACTCTAGGATTTCCTATGCCTTTGTAATTTTTTTTCCTAACTAAAATGTGCATTTGACTTTAGCCTTGTTGACTTTATTAGAGGCTAGGATCTTAGTTGTTTTTGTATGGTTGTGGGCCTTGTTTTCGTTTCTTTTAGTGGATCGTATGTTGGGCCTAGGATGCAGTAGTTTAAACTATAAATATCTTTTAACTCCTTGTAGTTCCTCAGATTTTAGATAAATGAAATTCAATTAATGATAACTAATTTTGCATTTACTTAAAAAACTAATTGTTTCTATTTTTCCAAAGCGTATCTTTTTAAATAAAGAAACTCACTTCATTTCATTAGAAATTAATCAAAGAATGACATATGATGATAGAAATGAGTGAGAGAGGGGGGGGGGGGGAGTCCTTAGAAATCCCATGTGATATAGTAAGACTTTTTATTGCTAAAATTGCACTAAGAAGTCCAACAAAGTCCATTAAAATTCATTTTATAACAATTCGTGAAATCTGAAAGTTTTTGAATCCACAAGACTTTTTATAAGTTGTAAAATGTATTGATTGAATACCAAAGAATTTGGATTCACTTTCAGAAAAGTCTTGAAAGTCTTAATTGAATACCACTGAACTAATTTATATTATTGAAAAGTCTTGATTAAATACCGCAAGACTTTTTAATTATAAAAAAGTCTTTCAATATTCAATCCAATACACTCTCCTTAGTAATGTCCCATCTTGCTTTCTCTCTTTCTCTACATGCTTGACGCATGGTAAATAGCTATCTTCTCTCTTTGTGTGTATAAAAAGATGTAAACCTAATTTCCCCTTTTTAGTTGTTTTGTGATGATGTAACCCTAATTTCTAGGCCAACGTGTAATTAGTGAGTGTACCTTTAAAAAAATGGGAATGAGTTATTTGATGCTTCTAGGGTTAATTATATTAAATTCTTCACTAGTGTAGCAGTCAAACAAATCGTAGGATATAGTGTAAAATGTTATGAATGGTTGAGATTTCATATGGGATGATACAACTCGATCAACCACTGATAGGAGTTTATATTATTTCTTGTGGTCAATTTGATTGGTACACCGGTGAGGAACTTAGTTATGTGATGTGACAATACTTTAATGGAGCAATATTTGCCAAGTCAACATTTTTTTAACCACGGTAGATGGAGAGGGATGAAAAAAAAACTTTCCAAATTGCATGAATGAAGAAGGGAAAAAAGTTTCGGGAACAAGCATCAAAGCAATTTTCAACATCTCTTCTATATCACATCTCTCCCTTTCTTTCACCTTTACATGATCCCCAGTCACGCGCATCAAAGACACAATTGTTGAACAATTAAAACAAAAAGACACAATTGTTGAACATGAAAATGATATTGAAATATGCTCCGTCCGTTGTTTTTTTACTTTTCAAAATTTAAGTAGAATTTTGTTAGTTTTTGTTTCTCTTTTTGACATTTTAAGGTTAGACTAATTACTTGTTTGTCAGTTATATCTTCAATTGTTTATTATAAAAGAAAGTAAGGGCAATGAGTAATAAACAATTAAGGGAATCATAGGAAAAAAGTCTAAAACGTTTACCTAAAACAATAAATTGTATTGGTTTCCTTAGTTTGTGTAAAAAAACTAAAAACCAAACATGTAAAAAAGGAATAGAGAGATATCTAATAACAAATCAATATTTCCATTGGTTGTCGTCCAACATAGAACCCCTATTTCCCGTAAGCAAAGCCACACCGTCGACCTTAAGATCAAGACTATTAGCAAACTCAGCATCATTAGAGGCTAAAAACAGCACAACACCTGCCACATGTTTCGGCGTGAGATCCAACGCCCTCTAGCCTCGCATATTTTCAAAATGCCTCTCAGGTCTTCTCCTTGCTAAATAAAGAAACTCGCTTCATTTAATTAGCAATCAATCAAAGAATGACGTATCATAATAGAAATGTGGACAATGTATAGCAAGGCTACCCAAATTAAATTATAAGAGTCTTCATTAGCTTACTTCCATATAAACTTAATACTTAAATTTAGAAAAGATTGGAGTAACTATAACAGTCTTCAATAATAAGACACTCAGCCATAATATGTGATGTGAATATATACTACCAAGAAGCTCGTCTTTTTTAAGTTAAGTCTTCAAAATACCCTCCACTCAATTCCACATGTGAAATAACTCCTCATTTATGTGTACTACTCTCACTCACCTTGAAAACTGAAAAGACAAAATATTTAATGAGCAATAAATATACACTAAAAACTAGAATAGTTTCTTATATTTGGACCAAAATTAACTCCAAAAATTTTCTTATCATAGCAACCGGAGGGAGTAAGTCTTATTAGTCAAGTACATTAATAAACTGTTTGTTTGTAAGTGGTTCCTGCGAGTGACCGCTAATATTTATATTTGACCCTGTTATTTGTGGATTATTTTTAGACTTAGCAGGGACAGAAGATGTTAGAGGAAAGCTCTAAGGCCCAACTTGGTATTGAAGACTTTACCTTAGATAGTTAGCAGTTATATGTATAGATTAAGGTTTTGTATTGATAACACAAGTTTCATTGTAATTCTATGGAATTATAATTGAATACTTGCATTTAGTGGATTTAACTTAAGTTATATCATTCTAGTTATTGAATCCGTATTATATGAATATTGTGTATGTTACTACCTTAGTTTCTAATAGCTGAGAAATTAAGGTGTTACAACTTGAGCTAAGTCTTGTTGGGGATAAACACGTAAAAGTGACAAGAAAGGGACGTGGCGGCGCTAAGGGACAAGAGGAATGATTAGGGCAATATCAATGAATAGTGAAAACTGCACTGATTCTTATGCAAAAAGGTTGTACATATTACATACTACTAATGTCTATATATATACAACAAAACAGGCCCAGACCCATAATTTCGACTGGCCCATTTCGACTGGCCCATTTCGACTAGGTTACTAACTACACCTACTATTATTACAAGCAATGGAATTACAAGGCATATCTCAATATTCCCTCCTAATTCACATTGCTGAGTGACATCATCCCAAGCATTGTTCTCAGTTCTTCGAATCTTCCCTTTTGCAATGGCTTGGTCATTGCATCAGCTACTTGAAGTTCCGAACAGCAATATTCCAGATTCAGCTTCTCATTGTTTACTTGATCACGCAGGAAGTGATATCTGGTCTCTATGTGCTTCGACCTACCATGTGCGACAGGATTCTTGGCGAGATCTATCGCAGACTTGTTGTCGATCAACAACTTCATTGCTTCGACCTTGTGCACTCCAATTTCGACCAATAACATGCTCAGCCATGATGCTTGACATGCTGCAAAGGAAGCAGCCAGATACTCTGCTTCACAAGAGGATAACGCAACTATACTTTGCTTCTTCGAGCACCAAGAGATGGGTGTCGATCCATGCATGAAGACATACCCACTTGTGCTCTTTCGATCACTCTTGTCTCCACTCCAGTCGGAGTCTGTGTAACCAAACACTTCAGCGCTATTCTTCGACTCAGACTTGCTAGGGAATATAATAACATAACTTTGTGTTCCCTTTATATACCTTAGTACTCTTTTGGCAGCTACTAGATGGGAGCTTTTCGGCTTCTCCATGAATCTGCTGATCATTCCGACACTAAACATAATGTCAGGTCGAGTGTTGCACAGGTACCTCAGGGATCCCACAATCTGTTTGTAGAGGGTGGCATCTACTTCGATCCCTTCATCATCTTTCAACAGCTTGTTGCTTGTGTCAGTTGGTGTCGAATCCTCCTTACAGTTGATCATGTCGAATCTCTTCAGGATATCAGCTGCATACTTCGACTGATGCAGAAATATTCCCTTCTTCGACTCTGTAAATTCCATTCCTAAGAAATATGATAGATGTCCTAGATCACTCATTTCGAACCCAAACATCATCACTTTCTTAAAGGCTTCGACTTCGACTTCATTGCTGCCAGTTACTAGTAGATCATCTACATACAGGCACAACAACAACTGAGTCGAAGTTCCATTCTTCTTCACATATACTCCATGTTCATTGGTGCATCTCATGAACTTCTGAGCCAAGAGAAATCCATCAATTATGTAGTTCCACGCTCTTGGGGCTTGCTTGAGTCCATATAGGGCTTTCTCAAGCTTAAACACCATGTCTTCTTGACCCTTCAACTCAAAACCAGGTGGTTGACAAACATAGACTTCCTCCTCCAGAGGTCCATTAAGAAATGCTGACTTTACATCTAGTTGATGTAGGGGCCAGCCTCTATGACTTGCCAATGCTACTACCAATCTTATGGTTTCGATCCTGGCTACTGGGGCAAAGACCTCATTGAAATCCAAACCAGGTTTCTGCAGGAAACCTTTGGCTACTAGCCTGGCCTTGTACTTGGCCACTTCTCCATTGGGCTTGAGTTTGGTCTTGTAGACCCATTTCACGCCTATAGCTTTCTTTTGCCTTGGAAATTCGACTAGCTTCCAAGTGCCATTCTTTTCGATTGACTTCAGCTCATCAATCATTGCTTCCTTCCACTGCTTGTGACTAAGAGCTTCTTCCAGGCTTACTGGTTCTGCTTCAGCCATTAATGCAAAATGTGTCAGGTCTCCCTCTGCTGTAATAGCAGAATCTGGGAATGTGTCGAATCCTTCTAACCTTACTGATCTCTGCCTTTCCCTCTATGACCTTCTGATAGGTTCGACAGCAATAGGTTCTGTTTCGACAGTAACAGGTTCTGGTTCGACAGCAACAGGTTCTGGTTCGACAGCTTCATTTCGATCATCTAGATCCTGAACTTCGTCGAAGTCCATCATTGTAGGTTTCTCACAGCCTTCTTCCCAGTTCCACTGTTTCGACTCATCTACTACGACATCCCTGCTTTTCACCATTTTCTTCTGCACAGGATCATATAGTTTGTATGCTCCTGTCGAATGATAGCCAACAAGAATCATTTGTTGTGCTCTATCATCCAGTTTGCTTCTTAGTTGCTCAGGGACATGTCTATAGCATAATGAGCCAATTATTCTGAGATGCTTGACACTTGGCTTTCTTCCTAGCCAAGCTTCTTCAGGTGTCTTCCCAGTCAATCTCTTTGTGGGGCATTTGTTCAGAATGTATACTGTTGTGGCTACAAGTTCTCCCCATAAACTATGAGGTAGCTTCTTCTCCTTCAACATACTTCTTACCATGTTGAGGATGGTCCTGTTTTTCCTCTCAGCTGTTCCATTATGCTGAGGCGTGTAAGGTGAAGTGACTTCATGTACAATTCCTTCATTTTCACAGAATTTTACAAATTCATGTGAATTGTACTCTCCACCTCCATCAGTTCTAAGGATTTTGATTGCACATTCACTCTGCTTCTCAATCATTACCTTAAACTTTTTGAATATTACAAGTACTTCACTCTTCTTTTTGATCAAGTACACCCAGGTCATTCTAGTGTATTCATCAATGAAGGTGACAAAGTACTTGTTCCCTCCTAATGAACTGTCTTCGAAAGGGCCACAAACATCAGAAAATATCACCTCTAACTTCTTCTCTGCTCTGCTAGGTACTTCTGATTTAAATGAGTTTCTTGGTTGCTTCGACTTGCAGCAACTCTCGCATACTTCGACAGGTACCTTTCCAGTGCTCCTCTTCGACAGTACTCTTTAGGCATTTCTCTTCGACTACTTGCAACTTGATCTTGAAGGTTCTGTTATTCTGCATCGACACCTTCAAGATCATCTTCTTGTTTGAGTCGAATAAGCTGAGACTATTATCACCCATTTCGACAGTGAATTTCTTCTCAATCATCTGCCCAATACTCAGCAGATTGCTCCTCATATTTGGTACATAGAATACCTCTTGAATGTAGCACCATTTTCCATCTTTCGACAGGAACTTTATGGTACCAATTCCTTCAGCAGTGACTCTGCTATTATCAGCAAACCTTATTCTTTTGCTAATCTTCTTTAATTCGACAAACCACTCCTTGTGACAGCACATGTGATTTGAGCATCTTGTGTCGAGATACCATTCGACAGACTTCTCTTCAGTCGAATTTGTGTCTGCCTTCAGCAACAGTAATTCTGGGTCAATAGCTGTCATGAATGATAATTCTTCGTCATCATTGCTGGCAATGTTGGAGGCATCAACAGTGTTACCACTGCCCTGCCACACACACATTGCACAAGTATTTTGAGCGTCACAAGTGTATCCACTTATACAAGTGTTCCCACTGTTTTGCTCGCTACTTTCAACAACTTCTTCATTGAGATGAATCTCATCTTCGACTGCCATTAGCATTAACCCATCTGAGTCGGAATCTGTGTCACTATCATCTGCAAATTTGGCTTCAGCATCTTTGTTTCTAGGAACTTTCTTGTTTTTACACTTGTTCTTATAATGCCCAAATTGCTGACAGTTATAACATTGCACTTTCGACAGGTCTCCCTTCTTCTTGTCGAAAGACCCTTGCTCTTTCTGCTTACTGCTTGATCCTTTTTCTCTACCCTTCTCCTTTTTGTTGTTTGCCTTCCAATTTTTCTTAGAGGAGTATGATAGTAAGGCTTGTTCAGTTTCTTTTTCTGAACTTCTCTGCCTTATTCTCAATTCATGAGCCTCTAAGGAACCCTGAAGTTCATCTAACTTCAACGTATCTAGGTCCTTGGATTCTTCGATAGCAGTGACAACATAGTCGAATTCCTGGGTTAAGGATCTGAGCACCTTTTCGACTTTATTTACTTCAGTCACAATTTCACCATTACCTTTCATTTGATTAGTTAACGCTACTAACCTCGTAATGAATTCTCCAATCGATTCTCCATCTGTCATCTTCAAGGCCTCGTACTGTTTCCTGAGCGACTGAAGGCATATCTTCTTCAGTCTATCTGCTCCTCCATACGAGTTCTTGAGGATGTCCCAAGCTGCCTTTGCTGACTCACTGTCGATGATCAGGTTCAGGACATTGGAATCAACGCATTGGTGAATCAAAAATAGCCCTTTTCCATCTTTCTTCCTCAGCGAATGGTGGTTGTTCCTCACCGCTTCAGTGGCGTTTGCTGCCAAGGGTGGAACACCATCATTCACGATCTTGATATCGAAACAACACCTTCATCTGTGCACACCATCGTTCATAATCCTTTCCGTCGAAGATTGGGAGGTTCCCCGGAATACCTCCACCAGAGTTGTCTCGCGCTTCCATGAATCTTGATAGATTTTGTAAGGATCTAACAAGCTCTTGATACCAGTTTGTTGGGGATAAACACGTAAAAGTGACAAGAAAGGGAGGTGGCGGCGCTAAGGGACAAGGGGAATGATTAGGACAATATCAATGAATAGTGAAAACTGCACTGATTCTTATGCAAAAAGGTTGTACATATTACATACTACTAATGTCTATATATATATACAACAAAACAGGCCCAGGCCCATAATTTCGACTGGCCCATTCGACTGGCCCATTTCAACTAGGTTATAACTACACCTACTACTATTACAAGCAATAGAATTACAAGGCATATCTCAATAGTCTGGTTTCGTTAACCAAATATTCTCAAATTTAAACTTCCTTTCACATCTAAAGTCCACATTTGACACACAGTTTAGCAGTAACAGGAAATGGTCAGACTTGGGATACACCAGTTTAAGTAGCTGAACGTTGGGAAAAATTGTGAGCCCAATCCTAGTAGCAAGCGTCATATCAAGTCTTTGCTCTACTGCATACAAAGTTCCCTTACCAAATATCCAGGTGAAGGCAGGGGCGGAGCCGGGGGACCTGGTGGGGCCATGGTTTCCCCCAAAATTTTAATGTTTTAGCAATTGTGTGTATTATGTACTCAATTTTTGTATTATGCATGAGAACAATTTGTTGGTGGCCGGGAATAATGCTGCAACTAAGAAGAACAATCAAACATAGAAGATCATTAGTAACAATAATTGTGAATGACATGTAAAATAAATAACAAGGAGAAGGTAATTAAATTCATCATTGCACTAGACTCCAAGGCGTGTATGACACTAAGCTTTAGGTTCGATTCTCCCCCACCAATCACTTTAAATTGGATGCAATAGGACGATCAGCGAATCCTCTTTAGGATATATTTTTTAAATTCATTGCTCCTGTAAGCATTTTTTAATGGAGGTAGATGAAGATGAATGAAAAACCAAAATTTTGAAAATTGCATGAATAGAAAAGGGAAAAAAGTTACGGGAACAAGCATATCAAGACGATTTTAATCATGTTGTCAAAAAAAAGACAATTTTAATCATCTATTTATATAAAGTATCTTCCTTTCTTTCTCTTTTACATGCTCCAAAACTCACACGCATGAAAACTCCCTTAGTTCTTCTTTACTTTTAAATTTAAATGTTTAAGAGGAAGTTTGTTCCTTTTTAGATTGATATTTTGACAATTATAAGCTTAGATTGATTATTTGTTTATTTCCTGTAACAGTGCTGGTTATCACACAAGTAATACACGTATATTATGCTATGGAATATGCAGCCATGCTGCAATGGGAATTCGGTTACAGAGAAAGAAAGGAGAAAACGGTTACAGGGAGAAGAAGTGTCCAAGAGAAAGAGAGAGAGAGAAGAATATCAAGGAGTGAGATCATTCAATTACATCCATCCTCACTACAATAACACTCCCCTATTTATATCAATGGCTACTGAGTTATTACTTCTTCATTTGGACTTGTCATTGCTTCCCTCTATTTCCAGCCCTCTTCCTTCTCTTCCCAGTTATTTTTGCCTCTTGTTACAATTCGGTTGTGTTACATTACCTTCCCCTTTAAAAGGAATCTTGTCCTCAAGATTAAAGTAAGTGTAATTCAGTTTCAATTCCTCCCTGTCTTCCAATGTAGCTGCTGCCATATCATCATCTTCCCACACAGCATCCTCTTCTCATACAGCAAGGGTGATAATGACATCTTGATAGCTGGCCCCCAAGTCAAGTGAACCCTTCTCAAGCACACGAGAATCATCACCCAGATCCCATTGCTTGAATTGTAAGGACCCCTCGGTGTGGAGGACATAGCCAACGCCACCCAGATTCCACTTCTTCATATGTCCTGTCGCATCAACAATATCAATAGCCACAAATTTTACAAACTGTTTTGTCTTTACTCTAGTGTTGTGAATCTTCATCAAGGTTGGCGGCAGCATCACATGTTTGGCATTCCCAGTAGTTCCCATGATAAAATTCCACTCCCAAATGTGCACACAGTGAAGTATAATTGCTGATAGCACCTCAATTTGGTACAGAAGTAGTAGTATAGTTAAGCTCATATTATCAAGTGAGGTCGAAACAGACCTCATTATGACCTTACCACTGTCTACCACTTCAGTTTGGGTATTCTCCTGAACCATGGAACACCTTCTAAGAACGTCTTCACTCTTTGTAGTGCTCAATGATAGTTTGACTGTCCTATGCCAGGAGCAACAGTTGCTGCCACAATTCCTGCAACACATATATCCCGAATGTCTCATCCACGTGCTAATCAAATTAGTATTTTCAAACGCTAGGCAAGAGTCACAAACTCCACAATCCATGCTTTCTAGATCATAGGACAACATAATCGGATGATGCTGAATGAGTATAGTATCTACCCCAGTGGCCTCACAGTGAAGTGGATTATTATCATGAGAAAACTCAAGTAAGCTAAAAATAATTGCTCCAGGAATTATTTTCATAACATCGGTGCCTGTGTTGGAAAGCTGTGATGAAACCATTTGTGTGAATTCTCTAATTGGTTTGGCATGTGCTTCAATATTTCCCAGTGATTCTTCTTTTTTCTTGAAGGGAAGTAGCATCCCCCACCAAGTTAAGCCAGTGCTAATCACCTTGGTTAACCCAACAATCCGCAAGCATCCTCCATCAGTATACCCCTTGAGAATAGCTGACCAATCAATAGAATCTAATGGACTATCCATGACAGCAACTTGGATCTGTGTGCAACTTGTTGCCAATAATACCTCAAACAACCCAATTATCTTTAAAGCTTCAATCCCAGCATGCCAACCAGAGTCACATTGAGCCATAGGAAACAGAAATGCAACTTGTGGTATGCTTCCTGTATTTGGAGGATAGCTATGTCTTAGGTCCAAAGAATTAGAGGAAAGCACCACCCAAATCACACAAGATTGGTCAAACAGAGAGGGTGGGTGTGGCACTAAAATAGGTAGACTATGTACTCTTGTGATAACAACACATAGAAAAGTAGTGTGACTAGTGTCCAAGACATAGGCTCCAATTGAACAAACTACTGTGCTAGTAACTACCATCTGAACCCATTGAATGGTATTGTGACCAACACCTATATCAGATTCCCCATCTTGTTCCCAAATATTTTGACCAAACCATGTATTAGTAAGGATTAACAAGCATGCCAAGTCTACTATATTCTGCACTGTTTGGCCACTAGTTGTGATAGCAACAAGTCCTCCACATCCTAACAAGGTTTTGGACACATTAAGAGGAAACAAATTCCTGATATATATTATACCTGTACCTTCTATATCAGATCTAAGCAAGATCATGTTGTCATTTTCACCAAGTTGAACACGAAAGGGCATACTAACAATGTCAGACTTTGCATTCAGTAGTGCATTTTTTTGCCTATCCTCATGGATTGATACACTACTCGGTTCATCATAAAAAACAATAGAGGATTTGAGAGCATATAAACTGAAATTATGAACCCTATCAATGAGAGATATATGATCTTTGGGCTTTCCAAATCTACAACTCACGATAAAAGAGATTGCGGCCTGATATTCGAATTTAATTTGATACCTTGCTGATAGCAACCACGAACGTTGAAAATTCAATGTGCAGAAACAACTAGTATCATTCACTGTGTGATGTACCTGATTCGGTGGTTTCTCGAGTGGCCGACGAGGAAGTGTGAGTATAAACCGTGCTAGTGATGGCATTGAAACCGTCAACCGTTCTGGTGGTTTTGGTGGAGGAAGCCTGGCTGGAGTATTGAATATCTCCGACATTGTCAGCAAGTCTCGAAGCTGGTGGGGTATATCGGTCTGTGACACTCTGTTTCGAAGAGGCATTTCAGCGAACACCAGTTGTACAACAGCCATGGCACTGTGACTTGGATCAGGCGGCTCTGCAGGGGGAGGAGGCATGATGTGCTTGCGTAAAGGCTGTGTGAATGGCGACATCAGATTTGTCACTCGCTCTGGCGGTTTCGGTGGCGGCGACTGTGTTGTGGCATTTTGTCGAACACAAGAGAGGCGTGTTTGCAACTCACATACCAGAGAAAACATATGCTGTTTCGGAACGGCAAGAAACACATCCTGTGTCAGCGAAGCCATATGCAGCCACTCACGATCATCGTGTATTGACTCAGAGGATTCTTCGATTGGTTCCCTCTGAGAAAGAATTTCGTCCGAAACCGGAAGCGCCACATCTGTCGATTTGGATGAATCAGCCTCTTCCGTTTTTGATTCTGAAGTATCAACAGCTAGCGACTCCGACGCGTCAATTTCTTCTTGCAACAGTGTTGCCGTCAACTTGTTCGCGTGCGATTCTGAAGCATCGATATCCAGCACGTTTGAAACATCAATTTCCTCTTCGTCACATGAGTTCGCAGCACCATTGGAAGAGCTTTGTCGTAAAACTTCCAGTAAAGCATCAATTCGAGCATTTAGTTTGTTGCTACGTTCCTCCGCTTCTTTGCGTCGACGATCTTCTTCCATTTGTTTATATCGCCTGTTGATAGCAGTTACCCAAGCATACTCTTCCATGGAGACAATGAAAGCACCAATGTAACAGTGCTGGTTATCACACAAGTAATACACGTATATTATGCTATGGAATATGCAGCCATGCTGCAATGGGAATTCGGTTACAGAGAAAGAAAGGAGAAAACGGTTACAGGGAGAAGAAGTGTCCAAGAGAAAGAGAGAGAGAGAAGAATATCAAGGAGTGAGATCATTCAATTACATCCATCCTCACTACAATAACACTCCCCTATTTATATCAATGGCTACTGAGTTATTACTTCTTCATTTGGACTTGTCATTGCTTCCCTCTATTTCCAGCCCTCTTCCTTCTCTTCCCAGTTATTTTTGCCTCTTGTTACAATTCGGTTGTGTTACATTTCCTTAGTTTGTTTAATACAACACGTGCATGTTAAAAAGGAATAGAGATATCTAATAACAATAACAATTAATTATATTTATTAATATTATTATTATTGTTATTATTATTATTATTAAAATAAATCTAATAAAACTCCTATTTGCCGTAAGCAAATCCACCATCAACCCTAAGATCAAGACCAGTAACAAACTCAGCATCATTAGAAACTAAAAACAATACAGCATCTGCCACATGTTTGGGTGTGAGATCCACGCCCTCTAGCCTCGCATAATTTCGATATATCTCTCGTACATTCTCCTCACTTAACCCTAACATGTTACAAGTAAACGGAGTTGCCAACCCATTCGGTGAGACACAGTTCACCCTAATCCCGTGCACACCTAATTGCACGCTCGCCGCACGCATCAGCCCCAACACTGCATGCTTTGACATCAGGTAATCTGTTGACCTCAACCCACCATGACTCGCTCCAACGCTTGCTATCAACACAATGCTCCCCTTCACGCGCTTTTCTACCATTGCACGTGCCGCATGTTTCACGCACAACGCCATTCTTCGGACATTGACCGCAAACAAATGGTCAAATTGCGAAATGTCTAATTCCAGCACAGTTTGAGTACAGGGACTAATGATTCCAGCATTACTGAACATGATATCGACCTGTTGGGAAGAAAAGGTCATTGCTATCTTAATACTTTATTTTTTTGCATTCTCTTAGGAATAAGTAATGGTAACTAATTTTGCATTCTCTTAAGAAGAACTAACTATTTTTAGTTTTCCATCATTTGTCTTTTCAGATAACGAAACTCACTCCATAATTAATTTTGCATTCTCTTTACAATGTGTGATTTATCTAATTGCAGTAGGATAAATCTTAACCAAACATACATATATAAATAAATGAATACTAAATATTAACACTTAAGTTTAATATTTAGTATTCATTTATTTATATAACCTAATTTTGAGTATAAATAAATATATTTATATTAATTTAAAAAAAAACTTAGGGGGTGCCATGGCATCTTTTGCCTCCCGATAAGATCCACGAGTGTTGGATTGATTGCAATCATTGATTGGTCATTAATTGCAATCAACCACTCCAGTAGTATTTGATTGGTTTCTCTCACACTTACAATCCAGTTTAGGTTCTCTCCATTAATTAAAATTTTCCAAAGGAGATGGATAGAATCATTTAATAAAATAATAATATTTTATTCAATATTTTTATCTCTCTCCTATTTAGGTTCTGTCCAGTAGTATTTGATAGGTTCTGTAACACTTATAAGGATACTAAATTGAATAAAATATTATTATTTTATTAAATGATATCTCTTAGCATGAATTTCTCTTATGAAGGACTTGAGTTCTTTTTGTCCCCACTTACGTTGTTCCAAGATTCATTTCTTTGTCATATATTCCAATCATCCTAGCTCTATCTAATGGTGGCATGAATAATACCACAATACAAACATAATTTGAATTTTTCTTTCAACAGGCTCAATAAGTATGAACCGATTTGAGATATTGGTTCTTCTATCTACTTAACTATACAATCACTGCAATATTTTATGTCTAATGATAGCATCAAATATTGCGAAATTAGATGTTGTATTCACGAAAATGTCAAGGGTTAAACTAAAAAATATTACGCCGAACAAAAAACAATATAGTTTTCTAGATAGGATAAATAGTGCTTCAGAATGTGCATGGTTCATGAACTAGATTTTTACTTGCGATTTCACACGTCTAAACAAGGTTGGTTATGAATGCCACACACTGATCACTCGACTAAACAATACACACCTCAAAAACCTTAATAAGTTACCTAATCTATAAACAAATTACTATAAGGGAAGAGAATAAGAACCTAAAAATAGGAACAATTTATTAGGCCTCTTTAATCAAATTTTGATTAGTGGATAGGATAGGATAACAAGACCAAAATAATAGTTGAACATGTAGACAATATGATCCCCTAATATTAAGGACACAAACAAGAAACCAATAAATAATAAGGACATAATAATATGACCGTGGACAGAAAATGCAATACCAAGGGCACAATTATATTTTGATATCAAACACCCGAATTTCAATCTTAATAAGACAACATGTGTTGCACGCGAGCGCGTTCGTTCCTGATGCAGTGAACGAAAATTCTAAAAGCAAAGTTAATTAAGTGTTTGTTTTGTTGTCTCACTAAGCGTTGCTTTGATTTTTTGTTTTTGTTTTAATAAGTGTTTCTTTGATTTTTTTTTTTCTATTACAGAAATTACGGAAGTACTAATTGCATTACTATAATTAATATAATAATAATAAGCTTCGCCTATTCTTTTTTTTGTTATTAAAATGGGCAATCGCACGAAAATAACAAAATGAAACTAACAACGAGTCCTAATGTCTCGAGGCACAGGCGCCCCAAACATGTCATAAAAAATCTTAGAGCGGAGGCCCTCAGGGGGCTCCTTTAGGAAAACTGTGTCCATGGTGTCCAATTGAAAGCTGAAGTTTGTCAGCCAATCTGCGTAGCCGTTCCCTTCCCACCAAGTATGCCTTATTTCCACCTCCCAGTCACCATCCAAGAGTCTCCGTATTTTCTAAACAATCGTGGGAGTGTCCTTTGCATCTCCATCTTCCTCGAGTTGCATGTCTATGAGAGTCTTACACTACAAGAAATTCGCGAATTACCGGCAGAAGAAATCCGCCGGAAAAGGCCAAAATCCGCCGGAAATTGGTCATTACCGACGGATTTTTTTCGCCGGAAATTTGTTCGCAGGTAACAGTTTCCGGCGGATTTTTAAAAAAAAAAAATTTTAAGAATTCCCCCGGAAATTAATTTTTTTTTTCAAATTTTATATTTAATTAAATAATAAGTAATAAAAAATGAAATAGAATTGAGAAAAAAATTATATAGAATAGAAAGAGAAGTAATAGAGAAACTAGAATGAATAAGAATGAAAGAGAGTTGTGTCAAAAATGAATGAAAGAGAGTATAGAAAAATAATATTGGAGAGAATAATAATGAAGAAGTGAGAAGGAATAAGAATGAATCAGAGTATGAGAATGAAGAAATAAGAAGAATTGAGAAGGAAGAAGAAATGGGAAATATAGAAAAGAGATATGTAGAGAAATTTATTGAGATTGAAGAGTATGAGAAAGAAGAAATAAGACGAAATAAGAATGAATAAGTGAGAATGAATGAGAAGGAAGAAGAAAAAGGGAAATGTTGAAGTGTGTAGGAGAAAGTGAGAAGAAAATAAAGAGTGAAATGAGAGAATGAGAAGAGTGTAGGAAAAAGTTTTATTATTGTCTAATTATGGTTTTATTCTAATTAATTATCATAAACATAAATATTTTATTAGGATGAGGATGGAGGATGCAAATTCCAAACTCGCTAGAGATAGGGGCCGAGACGGGGGATGCGGAACTCGCCCCGACCTGACCCGTTTCCATGCCTATTGGCAAGAAAGACAAGAAATACTATGTGGCAAGCAGCATGTAACATGTACGAATTAAAACAATCACTCTGTTAGTCGGTTGCTAAGTTGTCGAATGCCATATTTTTATGCATTATTCTTTTTCTTTCAAAAATTCTTCGTAAGAAGTAGCAATGCTCCAACTAAACAGGAAACTAGAATCTATAAAAGATATTTTAATTAACAACAATTACTCCAATTAGTCGCTCCGTTCCTAATCTTTACCTTTTGGACTTTTATTTTAATTGTACATTTAAAAACCCAACCTATAAGTCACCAATGTATTCTAAATATACTATTTATATTTATTAAGTATGAATTCATTGTCCCAAAGCTCTTTGATTTTGACTTCAATTATCTCAAGCTAACTATAAATAGGGTATTTAAGTACTTTCCTATAAGAGGGTATTTAAGTACTTGACTAACAAAAATTAATGGTACCTTAACTAACACAAATTATAATTCATCTTGATTCTTGAACGAATCCATCCAATAGTGATGACTCGGTGACTCAAACTGTTTATTAGTCAAGCCACATGAACAGAGCAGCAATTCAGCACACATCAATGAGAAATAGTATTAAAAAAAAATTAAGAGAACGATAGCAACTCTCTGCTGCTATTAATTAACCTCCACCACTACTTCTAAATAGATTACTCATATAAATATTTATTATAGTATTAGCAGTCCACTAGTAACATACAGATTATTAGTTTACTCAACATATTAAATATATCTTGCTTAAAAAAAAACATAATAAATATATGCTTCAATCATATTTATAATTATATAACTATTATTTAATTATTACTCACATATATATATATATATATATATATATATATATATATATATATATATATATATATATATATATATACCACCTCTAAATTTTCAAGTTTTTTCAACAAGTTGATGTATGCCCTGCACTCAGTGTTTTAAAACCCGGCTCGGCCCGGCCGGTCGGACCGGGCGAACCGGGAACCGAGGGGGTCACCGAATCGATCCACGCATTGGATCGGAAATGCAAGGACTCGGTGTGAACCGCCATGACTCGGCCGGTTTTGTTGAAACTCGGTGACTCGATGGGTTTGGTAAACTCGGACCGGTTTTGTTGAAACTCATGCATCTGTATTGAATTTTCCACAAAAATACAATGCTGGGATTCGAACCCAACATCTGCTCATCACCAGCGCCTGCTCTTAACCAACACGCCACTAATGCCTTTGAGCAAATATGGCAAATATCTATATTTAATACTTTATCTTTCAATTCAATATAAAATCAAAGCCAATAATTTTACTTTTTCTTACAAAGCGCGTCATTTCATTTGATTGGTATATACTCTTTTTTTTAAATATTTTTATAATCCTTTAAATATTTTAGATTAGCATCATAACAATTTTTGGTACTCTCATCGGTCATTATACTCCTTTGTGTGTTCTAAAATAGATTAATATTATGTATGAATAAATTTAAAAATTTTAGTAGTTATAAAATAAGCATAGTTATTAATTTTACAGGTATGAAATTTATATTATATACTATATAGGTCTTGAAAATTCGCGAAATAGAGACCGGTCCGAGTCATGCGGTTCCGGTTTTGGTCATGCGGTTCAATTGTCGACCCCTCGGTCCGACCCTTGACCCAGTGACCCGGTACCTTCACCGAGTCGGTCACCGGTTCGAGTTTTAAAACATTGCCTGCACTAGAGTCTCATACCCAATTTATTTTTTTCAAAAATGTAGAATAGTAGAAATAACAAAATTAAATTGAGTTTTACCTGTCCATAAGTATTAACCGTTGATTGGACAAGGTTTTGGACTTGATCCTCATCTGCCACGTCACAGTGAATGAAGGTGCTCCTGTCACTGCCGATAGACTCCACCACCTGTTTGCCTAGTTCATCTTGTATGTCAGCAATCACAACCACGCGTACTCCTTGATTGGCAAACACGCGCGCCGTTGCTTCGCCGATTCCACTAGCACCTCCTGTGACTATGGCTATTTTGCCTTCTAAACGGAGAGCGCTGTTAGTGGATGGAGCTTCTGCCATTTTTGTATATGTAATTAAGAAGTTGGATTCACTGCATGTTATTACTCCGTTTTATATTAGACTTAGATATGTGGCTGGTGAGTTTCTTGGTAGGTGAGTTATATATAGTAATTAAAAAATATAAGATTCCTTCTGGGCAGTGACAATGTGACATTTTCTTATCCTTCACATGTGCATTGTTTTTTTCTAACAAATTTATGACAAAAAGTCAAAGTCAATGATATCCAGGTAATCAATAAAGTGATTGTTTACCAACAATTGTTAAATTAGAGGGTGTCGACCTGTGCTCCTGGGTTCGGTTTCCGCAGTGAACAAACTCGGTGTTGGACAGTGCGAAAGTTTATTTCAAGGTCTCATGTTCCAATGTTGTAAAAACTCTATTGAAAGAGATGAATCGCACATACCAACAAAACTAAGTACATATAGTTAACTGATTCTGAGGAACGACCTTTGCATTGTATCTTTTTGTGATTCTCCGTTTTACTACAGCCTTCGCATGGGCAGCTTGGTCTCGAACCTCTTGGGCAAGTGTTACAATTTCGGCAAGTGTACCGAAACGTTGCAAGTAATAGTAAAAACGGTAAGTATCGGTCGTATCCACAGGGATTGTGATTTATTATCAATAGGCAAATTACTTAATTCCTAGAAGAGACAATTGACATTAAAAGTGAAATTGTTGTAACGGTGAATAAAACGTTTATAAGACAAAGAAAGATAAAAGCGATTAGGGATTGACTCCTCTCCCCTTTCCCCTCATATGACCTTCAACCAATGTCAAAGTAATTATCCAACTTATCTGATTCAATTCACTAAATTAGGTTAAGGACAATCCCTTGACTCAAAACCTCTTTTTCCTAATTAAGAAACCCTAATTCCTTAAGTGATTCAACAATAGGCAAAGCATTAGACATTAGAAATAAAGAATTCACGCACCAATCCCATATTCCTATGATCATTGCATGTGTGACCTAGATCCCCAATTTCATGGCATACAAACCCATATTCCTATGGTGATCATAGACCCTAAATCAATACAGTTATCATATGTAAGAGTAAATCATTAAGCATAGAGATAAAGGCAATGGATAAATCGAATAAAAACTGACTTGGTCATAGCAAAGAATTCATGAGTTTTGGGGAGAGTCATCTCTTCCAAATCAACTGAAACTAATTACAAAACATCTTAGGAGTAGAAATAAAGAGTAGAAGAAGATTGCATAGAGATGAATCCATTAGAACCTTCAAACCCTTGTTCCCAAGGTGTAGGAAGACCCCCAAAATCGCCTCCAGCTGCTCCTCCAAACCCTAGAACCGCTCCCAAGCCAAAGAGAGTCTGAAAATTCGCAAAACTGAAATATATATTTGGTCTTCGGCCACGCATCGCGTGGCGATGATGGCTGGTCGCGTCGCGACCTCTGGCAAAACTGCTAGGTTGTGGCGCGATCATTCTTGGCCGCTGGTGCGAAGACTGACTGATCTTTTTCCTTCCTTCTTTTCTCCGTTTCGTCACTAGGCAAGTGTCTGGTTCGCTAGTAGACGCCACATCAAATTGAAGTATTTCTCATGCATTTTGTTATAACTCAACACTTACTACATATATGCCAAAACCCTTAACGATTGGCTGAATCAAACATACAATCACCGACATTTTGGCTGTAAACTGAACAAAAATATACATGTGACGATGAGTCATCACAACCCCAAACTTAGATTTTTGCTTGTCCTCAAGCAATCATTCAATTTCGGCTGTGGCAATTTGATATTTAGCTTTCACATCTTTCACACACCAATAGATCCTTAAACACATCAGAAGATATCATCCAACATAATATAGCAGCAAGACAATTGAATTGGAAAACACAAGATCATATAGAGGCAAACAATCTCAAGTCCTCTCTTTTCACACATCTCACTAACATCTCTCTCTTTGTCTCAAGTCCTCTCGTCCAGTCTCTTTTTTAAACCTCACAAAATCACCCTGTTGGCCACCTCGGCCTGCCCGTTAGTCTGAGGGTATTCAACCGAGGTAAAGTGGTGCTTGATTTTAAGATCGGCCATCAACTTTCTAAAACCTTTGTCTGCAAACTGCGTCCCGTTATATGTAACTACGACCTAGGGGATCCCGAATCTAACCATGATGTTTTTCTTGAAAAAGTTGATGCATGCTTTTGCTGTGATGATGGCCAAAGGTTCGGCCTCGATCCATTTGGTGAAGTAATCTACGGCCACGATCAAGTATTTGACCTGACCTGGCGCCAAGGGGATCGGGCCCAGCAAGTCAATTCCCCACCATGCAAATGGCCATCCTGCCGAGATTGAGGAGAGGTCTGTTGGGGGAGCAAGGTGGACGTCAGCATGGCGCTGGCATTTGTCGCATTTTCTGACAAGTTGTGTGACATCTTTGGACATCGTGGGCCAGTAGTAACCTGCTCCGAGTGCTTTTTTGGCGAGAGCTCTCGAACCCAGATGTTGTCCACAGATTCCCTCGTGTATCTCGGTCAAGATGTAGTCGGCCTCTTCCCTTTCCACACACTTGAGCAACGGAGTGGAAAATAGTTCTCTCACAATCACTACAAGAATAAGCTCTGTTTCCTGCGAAACTTTCCGACGAACTCTTGTCCGTCGCAATTTCTGACGGATTTCCGATGAAAAAGCCGTCGCAAATGTTCAGCAAAAGAGGCGCTAAAATTCCCTCTTACGTTTCCGACGACATCGTTGTTCGTCGCAAATTTCCGACGGCTATTTCCGTCGGAAAATGCTAAAAGTTCGTCGCAAACATAAAAACCCAATTAAAACACTCTCTCTTCCCTTGAACCCTCTCAATTCTCATCGACCCTCTTTCATTTCTCACTTCTCACTTCTCCTCTAACCCTAAACCCTCTCCACTCTCTGCCGCCACCACCCACTACCACCACTTAAGCCATCGCGTCTCCGCCCTCACTCCCGGCTACCACCCTTCTTTCTCCTCGTCACTTCCACTCCCTTCGCGACCCAACCCAAAACCCATAAACCAAACCGAAAATCTCCACTCTCGCTACAGTATCTCCTCCTCCGTTCGCCGGCCGGCTGTAACCCCGAACTGAAATCATTCCTTATCCTGCGACACAAGAACAAAGCGTTTCAGCAGTTTAGAGGGCTCTATGAGTAGTGGGAGGTACTTTTCCCGCGACAACAGCCGCCAACCACCGTTGATCTCCTTCTCTCGGTCAACTCTCCCTTCTTCTTCTTATATGGTATGTGGTTTTCTTCTACTCTGCTTCTACTGACAAAAACAATTTTTGGTTGAATCAAAACCCTAACTCCTCTTCATTGGACTAGGAATCAGTAGATGTTAGGGTTTGATTTAGGTTTCATTAGATGTTGTTGTGTATTCTATGACAATACATTGAATTTGGGGGGTTTAATTTAGGTTTGATTTGGGAATTCAGGTGGGGGTATCAGTAGTTGCTGGGTTTCTAATTTTGAGGGTTAATTTGTTTATTTGGTTTTCAGTAAATTGATTAAGGTGTTTGATTATTTGTTTTTTGTGTTTTCTCATGTTATAATTTACATGAAACACAGATTATTATTTATTGTGTTCCATTTTTTGACTGTGATTTGCAGGTTTGGATTGCTATCAATTTGGAGCTGATGTTGGGTATTGATTCTGATGGCTAAGGCTAAGGCTAAGGGTTATCAATCTATTAAGCATGTGTCACTATCAGAGAAGAATAGGTAACCTAGAAATTTTAGCTTCCCAATATTTGATTATGCCATTGTAGGTAAAGGTGTGTGTGTGAACATCCTTGACTGTTCTTGAATTGACAATATGGCAGACTGGATAGCATTAACATTTCAGGTGGTTGCCTAATTTCCAAAAGTGTAACTTTATCCATAACACAATACAACAATTAGTTAGCTCAGTAATTAGCCTTCAAGAAATGACTCATGTAATGCCCCATTTATTTTACTGATTGTAGTTTGATATTGTTGTGAATATCCTACAAATATTTTCCTTTATTTTCCTTTCAAAACATGCGCATTGTCACCACTCTATGGATTCAGCATAGACTAAATGTAGTTGGCTATGGAAAATGGATATGAGCCTTGATGGTATAGTTTTAGTTGTATTTTGGCAGCTGCTTATTTGTTTGTTCATCAATCCCTATTATCATGGTTCTTCATTGGATTTGCATGTGATATCCAGTACAACTCTGCTCCTGTTCATTCCTCCTTCATGTAGAGAAGTTAACATAATCAACCTTTTTGTTTCCTTTATATATCTTCTTATTTCTGTACATGTATACTCTTGCTAATGTGATAGTTGTTTTTTATGTTATTGTGATAGTTTCAGTTTCAGTTTCAGTCTAGTCTCTGTTTCAGGTTTATTAATTCACTTTTTGTGTAAATATTATTGTGATAGTTGTTTTTTATGTTATTTTGGGGTCAATATTGGTGTTCCTTCAAACAAGAGCTGGGAATCATGGTGGGATGAGGAACAGGAACATCTGAAGTACACTGGGATTTGGGGCCAGACTTGGGAGGTAGTTCTAGCCCTTCGTTTCTTTGTATACCAATATGGGATTGTGTATCATCTACATGTAGCAAGAGGTGAACGGAGCATCATGGTAATTATGCTTGCCAAATTTAGTCCTTTATCAAATAGAGTAAAGGCCCAAATTGGTCCTTGACAAATTTTTCGTGGGACGAATTCGTCCCTCACAATTTTTTCGGGACACATTGGTCCCTGACAATTCCAAAACGGGACACGTTAGTCCCTCAATCCATTTTGACGTTACCAGCACAGTAAACGTGTCCTACGTGGCACGTTAAGTGCCACGTGTCATGTTAGATTTAAAAAAGGGACGAATCGGTCCCTGACAATTTGAAAAAGAGACGAATCAGTCCTCTGTTACTATTCATCGTCTTCTACCTCCAAACCTCCAAATCCCCAATCAACGAAGGTTCCACCCCGCCCCCCTCACCGATCCTCCTCTCTCACAGCTCTCTCTCTCTCTCTCACAACCCCCCTCTCTGGTTCTCTCTCCCCTCTCCCCTCCCTCTCCGGTTCGTTCTCCCCTCACCGATCCTCCTCCCTCTCTCTCTCTTCGCATCTCGCCGTTCCCTCTCTCGCCGTTCTCTCTCTCGTCGCTCTCCCTCCTCTCTTCTTCTCCTCCTCTCTTCTATCCCTTTCGTTCCTACGGTGAGGGTTTGGTAAGTGATGGCTTACGGTGGTGAGAGGGGAGAGAGGGATCTACGAGAGGCGGTGGTGAGAGGGGGGAGTGCGGTCTGCGAGAGTGAGAAGGAGATAGAGAGGAGGAGAGAGAGAGGGATGAGTTCCAGATTTAACGTGAGTGAGGAGAGAGAGAGATGAGTTCTAGATCTGGGGGGAGGGGTTCACGGTGGGGGGAGGGGTGAACAGTGGAACGGAGGGGGGAGGGGTGATTTGTCCCCTTTTCAAAAAAGTCAGGGAGTGATTTGTCCCATTTTCAAATTTGTAAAGTCAGGGACTTATTTGTCCCAAAATAAACGTGGCAGTTAACGTGACACGTGGCACTTAACGTGCCACGTAGGACACGTTTACTGTGCTGGTAACGTCAAAATGGATGGAGGGACTAACGTGTCCCGTTTTGGAATTGTCAGGGACCAATGTGTCCCGAAAAAATTGTGAGGGACGAATTCGTCCCACAAAAAATTTGTCAAGGACCAATTTGGGCCTTTACTCTATCATATAATACCTCCCCTGGTGAACTTAAAAGAAAATTGAAAAGAAATAACAGACATGGGAATATATATAGAGAAGAGCTTTCTGACATTCATTTTGTTCCAGGTGTCTGGTCTGTCCTGGCTTGTCATAGTAGCTGTCATGGTCGGCTTGAAGGTCGGTTTTCAATTATCTAACTGTTCATTATGAATAAACTTCGTTATATGCTTAAGATTAATGACTTTTCAATTAATTAATTAATTAATTGGTGGCATACTCACATCTGAAACTGCAGATCGTGTCCATGGGTAGAAAGACGTTCACGGCAGATTTTCAGCTAATGTTTCGTCTCCTCAAATTGTTTCTGTTCATTGGAACTGTTGTCATTGTAGTCTTGATGTTTACTCTACTTAGTCTCACATTTGGAGACATCTTTGCGAGTCTCCTAGCTTTTTTTCCAACAGGTTGGGCAGTTCTACAGGTACTTTTTTAAGTAGTCTATTTTTTATGGATATTTTTGTAGTATGTTAGGCCCTTTATGTTTTCACACTCATGGTTTAGGCAACTACAAGAAATTGAGTGTTTGTCCCCCAACCACTTTTTTGTTCTGTCCTTTGAACCCTTTCTAAATAAAATGTAGAATATCACTATCTATCGGGTTTTGTCCTGTCCATAGTTCTCTTTCTGCAAATGATTCAGACCCTTAAGGTTGAACTCATATCCACCATTTTCCACCGTATCCAAAAAGGCATTATATTCTTTTTCTCAGTTCATACTTTTTTTAGAGAAGTTTAACTAATGATATCTTTTGCTGTAACTGTAAGTCTGATTTCCTGGCATTATATATGAGCAGATAGCATTATATATGAGTTGATAGCCTTTACCTATGTAATTATGTAATCATGTCCCCTTTTTGAATGAGTATCAAAATATTGATTAAAATGTAGTACTTTTATTTGTATTCACAACCTAAATTTGGCTTTCAATTTTTTCTTTGAATTTTTTGGCTTTAAAAACTAGATTTATTTTTCTTTCTCTTTGACTGTACATTTCTTCTTTGCCTTTCCTTATTTTTTGTTCTTTGGCTTTCTGGCTTTCTGCTATGCCAAAATAAGAAATGTCTGTATGTCAAAAAAATTATGGAACATATTTTCAGTATGTAGTTCTTATATTTCTTATAGTGAGTTTATATATATCCAGTTAGTTAGCTAATCTTCTCTTTCTTTCTTTCTAGATTATTTATGTCAAAGTAATGGATAAAAGAGAAAACATCTTCACTGATGCTGCATTAGTTGCATGCAATAAGAGAAAGGATGTGCAACAAAATAGAGGAACAAATTACTCTAGAAGCACAGTTCCAATGCCCTTCATTGGAACTGTTGTCATTGTAGTCTTGATGTTTACTCTACTTAATTAGTCTTACATTTGGAGACATCTTTGCGAGTCTCCTAGCTTTTTTGCCAACAGGTTGGGCAGTTCTACAGGTACTTTTTTAAGTAGTCTATTTTTTATGGGTATTTTTGTAGTATGTTAGGCCCTTTATGTTACACTCATGGTTTAGGCAACTACAAGAAATTGAGTGTTTGTCCCCCAACCACTTTTTTGTTCTGTCCTTTGAACCCTTTCTAAATAAAATGTAGAATATCACTATCTATCGGGTTTTGTCCTGTCCATAGTTCTCTTTCTGCAAATGATTCGGACCCTTAAGGTTGAACTCATATCCACCATTTTCCACTGTATCCAAAAAGGCATTATATTCTTTTTCTCAGTTCATACTTTTTTTAGAGAAGTTTCACTAATGATATCTTTTGCTGTAAGTGTAAGTCTGATTTCCTGGCATTATATATGAGCAGATAGCATTATATATGAGTTGATAGCCTTTACCTATGTAATTATGTAATCATGTCCCCTTTTTGAATGAGTATCAAAATATTGATTAAAATGTAGTACTTTTATTTGTATTCACAGCCTAAATTTGGCTTTCAATTTTTTCTTTGAATTTTTTGGCTTTAAAAACTAGATTTATTTTTCTTTCTCTTTGACTGTACATTTCTTCTTTGCCTTTCCTTATTTTTTGTTCTTTGGCTTTCTGGCTTTCTGCTATGCCAAAATAAGAAATGTCTGTATGTCAAAAAAATTATGGAACATATTTTCAGTATGTAGTTCTTATATTTCTTATAGTGAGTTTATATATATCCAGTTAGTTAGCTAATCTTCTCTTTCTTTCTTTCTAGATTATTTATGTCAAAGTAATGGATAAAAGAGAAAACATCTTCACTGATGCTGCATTAGTTGCATGCAATAAGAGAAAGGATGTGCAACAAAATAGAGGAACAAATTACTCTAGAAGCACAGTTCCAATGCCCTTCATTGGAACTGTTGTCATTGTAGTCTTGATGTTTACTCTACTTAATTAGTCTTACATTTGGAGACATCTTTGCGAGTCTCCTAGCTTTTTTGCCAATAGGTTGGGCAGTTCTACAGGTACTTTTTTAAGTAGTCTATTTTTTATGGGTATTTTTGTAGTATGTTAGGCCCTTTATGTTTTCACACTCATGGTTTAGGCAACTACAAGAAATTGAGTGTTTGTCCCCCTTCCACTTTTTTGTTCTGTCTTTTGAACCCTTTTTAAATAAAATGTAGAATATCACTATCTATCGGGTTTTGTCCTGTCCATAGTTCTCTTTCTACAAATGATTCAGACCCTTAAGGTTGAAATCATATCCACCATTTTCCACTGTATCCAAAAAGGCATTATATTCTTTTTCTCACTTCATGCTTTTTTTAGAGAAGTTTCACTAATGATATCTTTTGCTGTAACTGTAAGTCTGATTTCCTGGCAGTATATATGAGCAGATAGCTCAAGCATGTAGGTCATTAATGAAGGGCATTGGAATGTGGGGTTCTGTCAAAGCTCTATCAAGAGGGTACGAATACATTATGGGGGTGGTTATCTTTACACCAGTGGCCATATTAGGTTGGTTCCCATTTGTTTCAGAATTCCAAACTAGACTGCTGTTCAATCAAGCTTTCAACTGAGGCCTTCAAATCTTGCGGATTCTGGCTGGTGGCAAGAAGAATAAATAAAGACAAATGACTCCATTTGCATCAATACTGGATGGGGGACATAACAATAACAAGGGTTTTGTTGACATCAATACTAGAGTAATAGCATATGAAAGTTGTACAAGTGTTTTGATCAAACTTTTGTTGATTATATTTGGAGGTAAGTGCATAATTTTTTGCTCAGGTTGATAAAAGTCAGTATATTTAGATTTAGATTTGTTAGAGTATAATAATTTTGTATTGTTGTACAAGCTATTAAGCTTGAGTTAGTTCAGTTAGCTTTAGTAAAACTGTAAGTGCTCACTCTGTTACCACAACCCTTCAGAAGATTTAATTTTTTTTTAATTTTTTTTTTAAAATTTCCGACGGATTTCTGACGAAAATTTTCGTCGGAAATGGTTTTTTGCGACGAATTTACGACGAACATTTGTGACGGATTTGCAACTAATTTGCGACGGATTTCCGACGATTTTGCGACGGAGTCATTTGCGACGAAAAAATCCGTCGGAAACGATTTGCGACGAGCGATTTTGCGACGGAAAACACCGTCGGAAATCGTCGATTTTCTTGTAGTGAATAGTTCCATCAAAGGCATACAATATAGTCATCTAACCTAGGGTTCATCAAACATTAAAACAATAAAAATAAATTATAACAGGCCATATAGATAAACTATAACATGCTAAGAACCAAATCATTTTTCACCAAATTTATTCACATTTCCCACCTATGAAGATGCATATAGATAAACTTTATATAAAAATAGCTGAAACATGGTATTACTAACATGATATTAATTCAATCATCAAACAAATAGGCCAACAATCAAATAGCATATTTAAAGAAGGGAAAAACACTATTGTGCTAAAAACCTTAAGGTATCTAAAGAGTGAGTGAGAGGAACTCACTTGTTGGGACTAATTTCAGGATTTTTCACAATATGTCTATACCCACCAGAACCAAACAAGCTCCTATGACCCCAATTCGAAATGCCAAGCTCCAGTACTCCTAACTTCAAACCTTGAGCGAATCCAGCAATCCAAAAATCCAGTAAAAAGATTCTGGTTTCAACAAAAATAAAAAGGATAACAAAAACGAAATCATAGAAAACAAAAACGAAAACAAAATCATAGAAAACAAAAACGAAATCAACGAAAACAAAATCAACGAAAACGAAAACACGAAAACGAAAACAACGAAAACAAAAAACGAAAACGAAAACAACAAAAACAAAAACGAAAACGAAAACAACGAAAACAACGAAAACAAAAACGAAAACGTACCACACTTTGAGAGTGAATGGTGAGAGAAGAGAGAATGGTGGTGTTACTTGCTGTGATGGAGGGAAGGGGATGGGTGGTGGTGGCGTGGTGGTGGCGGAGATACTGGGTGAGTGAGGTGAGAGTGAATGGTGAGAGAAGAGTGTGTTATGGAGATAGGAAAAACTTAATTAAAATTAGCGAGGGATATTTAGCGACGGAATTTAATATTAGCGACGGAATTTAAATTTCACGCATTTCCAAACATTAGCGACGGAATAATAGCGACGGATTTTACTATTAGCGACGGATTTGGGAATCTTACGATTTCCAAGATCTGCCAACGGTCACGCCAGCGTTAGCGACGAAATTGATTGAATTTTTGAAAAAAAATGGCGCGTCTGGTAGCGACGGAATTGGCTGTCGCTAAATCCTTCGCTAAGTTCGATTTAGCGATGGATTGGGGATCCGTCACTAAAATCCATCGCTAATCCTGCGTTTTTTTGCAGTGTGAAGGCCTAAATGAAGATACAAAGAAATTTTATTAAACTATGATGCGGGTGGAGTACCTGAAGGACTAAAAGAAGATGCGACTATGTGGATTTGATTATGAGTGGATTTGGTCATTTGCAGGATTTGATTATGAGTGGATTTGGTCATTTGCAGCTCTGTACACCGCTAAATATCTGTTTCGGATTTCTTTTTTTTTGTTAAGCTCTGGCTTTAGGATTGTATTTGATTAAACTATGATGTTATTTTGTTTATGATTATGAATTCAGGTTGGTATTTGAACTCATTTGATCTTTAATAAATTTTATATATTATATATTTGGCACTTAATATATCTATTATAATTTACTAATTATGTCATTAAATCCATTTAGTACAATTGCAAAATATTGTCTTTGGTATTTTTAGCTACTTGTTAACTATACTCAAAAGAGAGTTTTGATTAAATGTTAAAATTGTTCCTTTTACAATATACAACAGTTAAAAAAGATTGTCTATAAAGAAAGGCAACATTTTTAAAATGTTATTTTTTTATGTATAAGGAACAATTACGACATGTACTTAAATAGAGTAACATTTGCTAAATGTTGCGTTAGCTTTGCGTGATAAATCTTGCCAATTTGTAGCCTATAGGCAACATTTTTTGAAAATGTTGCTAGAAAACATGAAAAAATGTTGCCTTAGACAATAGGTAACACTGGCTTAGTCTACACCTGAAAAATATTGCCTTAGACAATAGGCAACATTTTTCATAGTTTTGGCCACAATTTTTAACTCTTGTCAAAGACGAAAAATGTTGTAGTGTGCAGATTTTTTTAGTAAAAACGTTGTTTTGTACTTCTCATTCATTCCAAGTGTCTTCCAATTCGTTCCACATAATTTAAATCTCATTAAGCATACAACATTTTCATGTGATCATTACATTTAAGCATGATTGATTAATTCAACCTAAACTAAACAAATCACATCATTTACTCATCCTATCAAGCATGTCACTTCCACGTAAAATTAGACAAGTAAATGCCAATGAATTCCATCATTTAACATGTCATGACATGGTGAGAATCATTATACACGAAATGTTTTCAATCAAGCTGTTGGATTCAGTTAGAAATGCCCTTTAAAATAAGTGAATCAAGTTTAAGAGGGGGTGTTGGAGAGTAAACTTGATTTGGCCCATTGGACTAATCAAGTGTTAGGCCCATTTATTTTTAGTGTCTTAGTCTATAGAATATTCTAGAGATTAGTAGAAGGTGGAAGATATAGTTTATAATAGTAGAGAGAAGTGTGTAGATCTCTCTCTTGGAGTGTCTAGAATATTCTCTAGATGTATGTAGAAACTCACTCACTTGAAGCGTGTAGAATCTTCTTTAGATTGATGTAGAACTCTCCCTTGGAGCCTATAAATAGGGGAGAGCTAGTCATTTGTAAACCAAGCCAAATCAAGCAAGTTTGCAAGTAAACAAGAAGTTCTAAAGAGCATCCCTCGTTTTAGAAATCATAGTCTCCCCTTCCATTCCTCCCAAAGTCTTCCTAAAATCATTCTCCTTTCCAACAAAATATGCACACCGAAAACATCATATACAAACCAATCCTTTCAAAGAAGGGATCACACAATGTTTCAAGGAACCAAATCTTTTTGCCAAAAGGACTCACGAAAGATCCAAAGGAACCAAATCCTTTTAAAAAAAGGAACCACCACTAGTGGAAAATTGACTTTAAAAAGCATCATTTAGCATCAGTTGTTTAAACACCCGATGCTAAATGTAGATACGGTGGCAATTTTGCAATTAAATGGAAGATTTCAATTTTCACGCCTACCTTTAGCATCGGGTGTTTAAAAACCCGATGCTAAGTGTTTAAAAACCCGATGCTAATTGTATCTGCGTTAGACATTTAGCATTGGTTATTTAAACAACTGATGCTAAATGTATCTGCGTCAGACATTTAGCATCGGTTGTTTAAAACAATCGATGCTAAATGTCTGACGCAGATACATTTAGCATCAGGTGTTTAAACACCCGATGCTAAAGGTCCATTTTATTTCTAGTTTTCCATCGCACATCTTTATCTCTCTCATGATCTCTTCTTCTTCTCTCACTCTCTGAACCTTCTCTATCTCTTCTCTCACTCTCTGAACATCACATATCTTCCTCTCTTCCTCTCCTCTCATCCATTTTCAGATAAAGCAAAATCGATTCTCACTTAAAAGAAGTCACACATAATCGATTTACAAATCCAATACATTTTAGCATATAATCGATTCCTACATTATTTTCAACGTAAACTTCTTTTTCTCATAGCCTATAAATAGGCACCTCATTGTGTCCATTTCTCACCAACCCATTTCACAAATCAGAGCACATTTTGAGAAAAACTCTTTACATTTTATTCTTTGCTCTTCTCGCACCGCTGGTCCGTCAGAGCTGATCTTTCGCAAAGAGTTAGTTGGGGTTGCATTCTTCAAGTTGTATTATCTTCCTACATTAGAGGTATTTCGGTCTTTAAATTTATTATAGTTTATTTGTTGTATTTTGTACTAGGGAGTGGGGTATCTCTCTAGGGTAGCTGTTTGTACTAGGAAGTGGGGTATCTTTCTGGGGCAGCTGGTTGTAACAGGGGTGGGGTATCTCTTGTTATTGTTGTAATAGATTTGAGAGCTCTTTATAGGTGGGGTATCCTAGTAGAAGAGTGGTTGAGTCTGTAATGGTTTTCCAAGGCACCTGTAAGCCTTGTTGTTTTGGTTAGTGGAAAATCTCACAAGGGCGTGAGGACTAGACGTAGGTCACTAGGAGGTGACCGAATCAGGATAAATCTCTGTGTTCTTTATTGCTTTATTTTCTAATTCCTTCGCTTCCATTTAACCTGCGCGAAAATTGATCTAAGTCATTGAAAATGGGAAAAACGTTTTTGAAAGTTATCAAAAGTTTTTAAATCTCAATTCACCCCCTCTTGAGACTGAAGCCACTTGGCAACAAGTGGTATCAGAGCTAGACTCTTGTATAAAGGGCCTAGCAGCTTCAAGAGAAATGGCTTCATGTTGGTATACGCAAGAGGGTGCATCTCTTTTCCATCCTCCGGGATTCAACGGAGAAGACTATGCATATTGGAAAGAAAGAATAAGAATATTTATAGAAGGGGTAGATATAGATATATGGGATACTGTGGAAAATGGTCCTTTTGTTCCCACGCACATGGTAAATGGCACACTCACAGTAAAAGAAAAAGACGAATGGACAGACAATGAGAAAAGGAAAGTTCAACTTAATTTCCGAGCCAAGAACATTATCACTTCCGCACTTAGTCCCGATGAATTCTTCAGAGTGTCAAATTGTAAAACTGCTAAAGAAATGTGGGACAACCTTCAAGTCACTCATGAAGGTACCAGTGAGGTAAAAAGAGCAAGAACAAATACTCTCATCCGGGAATATGAATTGTTCAGAATGGATCAAGGAGAATCCATACAAGAGATGCAAAAGAGGTTCACTCACATAGTGAACAAATTGGGTTCATTAGGAAAATCATTTCCTCCCGAAGACTTGATCAACAAAGTACTGAGATGCCTAAATAGAGAATGGCAACCAAAGGTAACTGCTATAACTGAATCGAGAAATTTAGCTACCATGTCACTTGCCACTCTATTTGGGAAACTACTAGAGCACGAGTTAGAGCTCACTCGTCTAGCAGAGCATGAAGAAAAAGGCAAGAAAAGGAAAATCCTAGCCTTCAAGGCTTCAAGTTCAAGTTCATCCGATGACAGTGATGATGATTCGCAAAATGAGAATGATGAAGAGGATGAGAATGTGGATCTAATGGTAAGACAATTCAAAAATTTCATAAAAAGATCTCTCAAAAAGAATTCTCCAACCAAAAGAGTCTCATGTAAAGAAAACTTCTCAAGTCCACAAACTTGCTACGAATGTGGCAAATCCGGACACATGAAGATGGAATGCCCAAAATTACAAAGAAAACGATCAAAGGGATCCAAGAGAAATAGAAGTAGAAAAGCCTACAAAGCATGGGAAAACAATGACATGAACTCATCAGATAAATCAGAAAGTGAAAAAGATCAAATGGCTCTCATGGCTGACCACGACAACAAAAGTCAAACTGAGGTATCTTCTAACTCTGAATCTTTACAAGATGCTTATAATGAATTATATGAAGCTTTTACTGAATTGCATGATAAATCTTCAAAATTAGCTAAAGCACTAAGCAAATCTAAGAAAGTTATCACTCATCTTGAAAATGATATTACTGCTTTAACTAAAGAAAAATTAGAGCTTGGAAAAGAAAATGATAACCTTGCATGCTTTAAAGAAAATTATACTTGTGATAAATGTGCTGATTTTGAAATGAAAATTCATGAATTGGAATGGACTGTTGGGAAATTGTCTAGTTTACAAAATGTGCATCATAGATTCCCTAGAAACAAACCCATAGAAAGGCATGTTCATTATAAACCAAAATTTTCCACTAGACCTTATATTACATGTTATTACTATGGTAAACCTGGACATACGGCTTCCGTTTGCAGAGCAAGAGGTAATCAAACTATGAGAAAGGTATGGATTCCCAAAAGAACCATACCAAGCACTAAACCACAAGGACCCAAAGAGATTTGGGTACCTAGAACCTTGTTTTAGATCATTGCAGGTATGCTTCAAGGTATGGGGGCAGATTGATACCTTGATAGCAAAGACTCAAAGCGCATGACCGGAGACGCAACAAAGTTCCTAACACTCACCCCCGGAAAAAGCCGTCATGTGACTTGTGATAAATAGAGGAAGAATCACTGGTAAAGGTTAGATTGGTAAAGCTTTATTCACCTCTGTCGCACCCCGAAAAATCCTTGGAGGGATTTTTCTTCGCACAACGGGATTTTAGAGTCGCCACCAATATTTTTTAAAGGTAAAACATCTAAAAAAACCTTTTTTGGAAAGCAATGGTCTTTGGAACCATTAGATTTGGGTTCGGGGGTCTAATTACATATGGGGAATGTATTAGCACCCCATAACGTCCCTTCAAAGAAGGGTTACCTTAATTAAATATGTGATTTGCAAAGTTGATTCGGAAAAATGATTTATTTTTACCTCTTTTGTTGATGAATGACTTAATGAAAAATCTTTGGTTTTCGCGCTTGACGGAGGGGATCCACTCCTACGTATCTCCCGGTGCGATGGAGAATTCAAAGCAACGTAGTTCTTGTTTTTGAAAAATGTTTTATTTTGGAAAAGTGTTTGGTTTTGAAAGGAAAAATGTTTTTGGTTTGTCGTGCTTGACGGAGAGTATCCGCTCCTACGTATCTCCCGGTGCGATGGAGAATTCAAAGCTACGTAGTTCTGGGTTGTCTAGAAAAAGGTTTTTGTTTTTTACCTTGTTTAATTGTGAAAATTGAGCTTTCATGATGATCAATTGAGCAAAGGCTCCAAGTGACCACCATTAGCACTCCATTGTTAATAATCATGCAAGAAAAGGCTTCGCAAGGCTACTAACAAAGTTTTTGATTTAGTGAAAATCTTTAGGAAAATTAGGCATTCATGATGATCAATTGAGCAAAGGCTCCAAGTGATCGCCACTAGTACCTCATTGTTAATAATCATGCAAGCAAAGGCTTCGCAAGACTACTAACAAAGTTTGATTTTGAAGAGTTTTCGCAATTGGATTGATTCTTGTTTAGGGAATGATTTTGATGCTTGGAAAAGCTTTTGATTGAAAGTGGACCTAGACTACACACATTATGACACGATACATAGATAGGCAAAGAATGAACCCAAGTTGAACATTTTGGCAAAAATGCATGAATAGGCAAGAAAATGAACCTAAGTTGCACATCTTATTGAAGATGCTAGGCAATGGGATGAACCTAACTAGGCATTTATGACACAATATGTGAATAGGAAAAGGCATTTCAAAGCACAAGTGATATCAAACTTCTAATGAATCACTTGCAAAACCCTAAGGATTTCACATCAACATTAGACATAAGCACCCATGTGGTATCCTTTTGATGTCATCAATGTCTAATACATTTCTTCAATCAACCACATGGAAGGAATAAATTAAAAGGGGCTTTTGCCTCAAGCAAGATCATAGGCAAGTCTTAAGACTAAATTGACAAGTTTAGGCAATTAGGGTGTTGAATCCCTTTAGGTAATCTTTGACACTTGGGATATGCACAAGTGCATAGGTGTCAAATCCTCTTACCAAATCGTCAACACAAAACCAAAAATTGTTTCAAAACAATTACTTATTTGCAAGACCAAAAGCATTTCAAAATGATTTATAAGTTGTTTTTGGTAATCAAAGCAATTGGTAAGGAAAGGAAACCTAAATTTGCATTCTTGTTCACTAGGAATCACAAAAGAAATTGAATCCTCTTAGGCAATCCTCAACACTTAAAGTGTGCATCAAAGCACAAGTGAGAGTCCTCTTGCCAATCATCAACATAGGGCATGAAAGCAAATTCATGAGAACAACAAGTTTTAAGCAAACAAACATCATAATCAAGGTTCAATTCCAAGTAATTGCAAGATTAGACAACCAACTCATCAAAAATCTCATAAACCCTAATTTCTTTGAAACATGCGAAACTAACATAAACCCTAAATCTCATTTTATTCATGGAAACACAAGATAATGCAAGAGAACAACATAGATTAAACTTTTGGCAAGGATTCACATGATCAAGCAAAGAAATGCATATCAATCACACAAACCCTAATTTTCCTCTAATATGCGAAATGAAATAAGCTTCAAATCATCATTTTATTCATGAAAACAACAAGAAATGAGTGAAATAAAAACAACACACAATTTATTCTAAAGGAGAGAAGCATTCCAAGCACCCAAGCCTCCCAAAGTGCTTGTCAAGATACTTGAAATACATCTCTCACTCACCAACAACAACTATGCTAACATTATGACATTAAAATGCAATGGGATGCCAAAATGAAGTGATGATTTACATCTTTGATGCTAAAATTGGAAGATGATGCTAGGTTTCAAAGTATACCTCAACTCCAAGCTAGAATAAGGAAGGAAATGAGATGAATGAATGCAAAACCCCTTTAATCTACTCTTCAATCTTCAACTTTGAACTTGATCCTTGAATTAGAAGGTGAATCTTTGAGAAGAATGCAAGAAGGATGGAAGATTTAGTGTAGGAAAGGTGTTTTAATGGATGATTGAGTGAAGAAATTGAAGAAAATGAGGTGAGGGAGAGGAGGAGGTATTCGGCCAAGGAGAGGAGGAAGGAGAGGTTTTTGTGCAAAAAATGAACTTTTCTTGTATTTTGGGAGAGTAGGCTCATATATGGTCTTGGGTGAAATTAGGGTTAAGGGTAGAATAGGAATGGGATGTTCTATTTTAAGTAAGTTTGCAATTTCTTATGAAGGAGTGAGTGTGAGAGGATGGTGTCATTTACAAAAAAGGGTATGAATCTACATGAGAGTGTGTGGGAATTAGGGATGTGTATGAAATGGGTGAGATTAAGGATAGCACAAGAATATTCTTAAGGAATAATTGTACAATAGAAGAGTGTGGAAGAAATTGTGGAGAGAGAGAGAGAGAGAGAGGGAATTCTTCTATGACAACAAAAATGGGGAGGGAAAATTGCTTCTCCTTTTTGGTCTTTTGTCTTATTGATGACACTTTGTACTTTCTATTTGAATTTTGAATTTTTGGGCATGCAAATGATAGTGCACCTATTGAAAATGTGTCACATATTTTTGGGCACCATAAAAATATCCCTCTAATTATTCATGACAATAAAAGTTGTCATTAAATAATCGGGGAATATTTAATGGCCCTTTTTTAGCTTTCTTGTGCAATAAAAATGGGAAAAATGCCTTTTAATTATTTTGAACTAGGATTTTCTTCCAAAAAATTATACGAAAATTATCCTTGATAGAATAAATTGTATTTTTCATCCTTGACTTGGTTTAGTTCAAAAATAATTAACTTGCTCTCATTTGAATGCCCACAGATATCGAAACATGCACTATTTTATTCCCTAAAATTCTCAGAAATTAATAAAAAAATGTTTTTTTTTGTGCCAAAAATTAATAACGATCAATAAATGACCTTTTTGAAGATTAAAATGCATGCCAAATGGCAAGGGCAAAAGGGAAGCTCACGCAGTTACGACTGGCGCGTGCGCGTAATTCAAATAAAAATGCGAGATAGGGGACAAATACACATAAATGCGAAAGTCCATTAACCTACACAAATTATGAATTACCCTTATTGTTTCCATTTTTGTTTGAAAAAAAAGGTTTTGACTTGGGCGGACAAAATTAGGGCATTGACTTAGTCTTATAAAGGCAAAAAGGCCAATGGTGTTGGTTTTAGTACGAGGAATTGAGGATGAAATTGTTAAAGATTTTTTTTAAACAACATAGTATAGTATTATATAGGCAAAATTACACTAGAGGTCCTTTAAGTTATTTTTTTGTAACAAGTTGATCATTTAAGTTTTTTTCGTACCACCTAAGTCTTATAAGTTATCTAACGTGTTCACCCTTGCCCTTTTTTAAAACTTCCGCTCCAAAAATGCCTATTTGGCATTAACGACGCTGATGTGTCAATTACGGTGCATACCTGGATATTGAATTTATTTATCATTTAAATAAATACCGAAAATTTCCCTTCTTTTCCATTTAACCCCCAATTTTCAGAAATAAATTTTAAACCCTAATATTGAACCAAAACCTTCATTTCTCCATCAATGGCTTTCTACCGTATTGAGAGTAACAATATATGCGATCACCGCCCAGGAGATTGTTGTATTTATTGAAAATAAAAAGATATTTCAAAAGTGAGAAGTCCCACGTTGCTTGGCTTTGGATTCACCAAAGTCTTTATATACTAAAGCTTAATGAGAGCTAGTAAACAAGCAAGTAGAAGGGACTCCCTCGCACGCACAAGCAGCGACCAACATGGCTTGGTTTAGCGCGAATCTTTTGATTCCCCCCTCACCCTGCGCTCGACTGGCCTTGCGCTAATTTTATTAAATAAAATATTACTTTTATCAGCCTATCCGTATACGCCCAATTATGGGTCGAACTGTTTTACGAAATAGTTTGTAACGGAAAGTTCAGGTCGAAAACTGAAAGTTGGTCGAACTGATTGGCAAAACAATCTGGTCGGAAACTGAAAGTGGGTCGAACTGATTGGCAAAACAATCTGGTCGAAAAACTGAAAGTTGGTCGAACTGGATTGCGAAATAATTTTGTAACGGAAAATTCATTGCCTTTATTTTGTAACTGTTGATTTTCTTACAACAGCTCTTTTCACTTATTACAATTTATTCTGTAACTGCAAAAATTAATCCGACTTGATTACTGTTGAATTTTCCAAACGGCCTTAGTCTGGCCATTGATTGCTGGAGCCTATGCTGCAAACGGCTATATTCATAAGCCTATATAAACAGCTTCCAGTGGCACTTGGAACATGTGTCAGAAAAACTATTTTCCACTTTTTTACAGAAAGAGCTCTGGGTTGCTCTCCTGTTAATATCCAGTTCTTCTTGCTAGTTCTGATACCTCTTCCGCTACTGCGATTGAGAAGACCCGATTGTACCTCGGGGAATTTGCGCTGTAGAGGTGGATAAATTCTTCAGGGCAGTCGCAAGACGCCTCCGGTTGTTTATCTAACATTTCTGTGTTTGCAGGTTTATTTTCGACAGCATCAGTCCAATTCGACAGCAGCTAGTTCGACTTCGACAGCTTCTATTTCTGCACTTTTGGTTCGCAGCTGTCCTTGCCACTCAACAGCATCATTCGAATTTGACTACTGCATTCGACTACAGTCAGCATAATTCGACTACAGCCATATCTGCAATTTCGACAACAATCTGAAGAATTTATCCTGGCTGCCGCAATCAACAACGATGATAACGGTGCTCCCATCAACGACAATAGCACTGTTATCATTCCTGCTCCGGTCTCAGTAACCTACGCAAAGCCTTTTCCTGACATCTCCAAAATTGAGGTCTTCGCAGGCCAAAATTTTCGCAGGTGGCAGGAGCGCGTGAGTTCTCTTCTTGACATGCACGGAGTTGCAGCTGCTCTTACTGACTCCAAACCTGTCGAGCCTGCTACTCCTAAACAGGTCGAAGTTTGGACCCATGCCAACAAGGTGTGTCGTCACACAATTCTCAGCACCCTCTCCAACGAATTGTTCGACATCTACTGCACCTACAAGGAAGCTAATCAGATCTGGGAATCAATGATTCTCAAATACACCGCTGAAGATGCAAGCAAGCAGAAATTTGTCATCAGCAACTACTACAATTGGGTCATGAGTGAAACTGGCGAAATCAAAACCCAAATAAACCAGTATCACAAATTACTAGAGGAAATGAAGGCTGAAAATATTGTTCTTCCAGACGAGTTCATTGTAGGTATTCTGGTTGAGAAGCTGCCAAAATCATGGAAGGAATACAAGCAACAACTGAAGCACAAACACAAGCAACTGTCATTGAACGAGCTGCTGACTCATATCATCATCGAAGATACCAACCGAAAAGAGAGTAACAAGACAAAGGCGAAATCAATGGCTGCACGTGCAAACATGGTGATGAACAACCCTTCAAGGTTCGACAAAGGCAAACCAGTCTCTCCAAACAAAAGGTACGATTCCAAGAAATTATCTAATCAAAAGTATCACAAAAAGAACAATGATCATTATCCTGGTACTCATAGCTCTGAATTCAAGAAAAGAGGATACTGCTTTGTTTGTGGAAAGCCAGGACACTATGCACCTAAATGCAGGCATAGGGCGAGAAACGACAATCCTCCTAAGGCTAACGCCAACTTGGCTGATGCTGGTGGAGATGATAATGAGGATGACGATGTCATTGCTGCTGTCGTTTCTCTGGTCAACATGGCAACTGATGTGAACAAGTGGGTGGTGGATTCTGGAGCCACCAAGCACATCTGTGCTAATAGAGAAGTTTTTACCTCCTACACTGCTGTAGGGGAAGGAGAAGAAAATATCTATCTGGGTGACTCACATCCAGCCCCAGTTGTGGGGAAAGGAAAAATTCTTCTCAAGCTCACATCAAGAAAAACTCTGGCTCTCACAAATGTGCTTCATGTGCCTAACATAAGGGCAAACCTGATCTCTGTTGGGGTTCTGCTGAAGCATGGTATCAAAGTGACATTTGAATCTGATAAGATTGTTCTTACCAAAAACAACATTTTTGTGGGTAAGGGATATTATGATCATGGACTTTTTGTACTCAACACATCTGATTTTAATAACAATGTTTCGACTTCAGCTTACTTGATTGACTCTTATAATATGTGGCATGCTAGACTAGGTCATATTAACTTTCCGTATGTTATTAAATTGCAACGTCTTGGCATGATTTCGACTAGTGATAATCGACATAGTAAATGCGATGTATGTGTCGAATCCAAGTTAACAAAGAAATCGTGTCCCCCAGTACATCGTGAAACTGAACTGCTTAGTTTAATTCATACGGACCTCGGAGATTTAAAACAAACTCCAACTAGGGGCGGAAAAAATTATTATGTAACGTTTATAGATGAATTTTCGCGATACACTAAGGTATTTTTATTAAGGCAAAAAGATGAAGCGTTTGAAGCTTTTATTTCATATAAAGCCGAAGTAGAAAACCAACTAGATAGGAAGATTAAACGGGTTAGATCTGATCGTGGAGGAGAGTACATATCTTTTAATGATTTTTGTGAAAAGGAAGGTATAATACATGAAACAACTTCCCCCCTATTCACCCTAATCTAATGGCATAGCTGAAAGGAAAAATATGACTTTGAAAGAGATGATGATTGCTATGTTAATAAGTTCTAGTGCGCCAACCAACTTGTGGGGTGAGGCTATATTAACTGCATGTTTTATACAAAATAGAACTCCTCATAGGAAAACCGGCAAAACCCCCTATGAACTATGGAAAGGTTATCAACCTAACTTGAAATATCTAAAAGTGTGGGGGTGCTTAGCTAAAGTTATGTTGCCTGATCCTAAGAAAAGAAAAATTGGTTGCAAAACCTCTGATTGTGTTTTTATAGGATATGCAGAACACAGCGCTGCTTATAGATTCCTTGTTGTGAAAAGTGATGTTCTAGATAATAATACTATCGTGGAAACTAAAAATGCTGAGTTCTTTGAAAACCTTTTTCCTTTGAAACATGATAGTATATCTAGACAACCATTAGCAAGTACTAATGATGAAACTCATGAGGAACCGTATCAAGAACTAAGGAGAAGTAAAAGACGAAGAAAAGAAACATCCTTCGGAAATGAATTTTTTACTTATCTTGTCGAAAAAGATCCAGAAACCTTTTCTGAAGCAACTTCTTCTTTTGAGTCGAAATTTTGGAAAGAAGCCATTAAAACTGAAATAGACTCAATTTCCAAATGTAACACTTGGACCTTAGTTGATTTACCACCTGGGGCAAAATCAATAGGATGCAAGTGGATTTTCAAAAGAAAATATAACCTTGATGGGTCTATTGATAAATACAAAGCTAGATTAGTAGCAAAAAGGTTTTTCTCAAAAACAAAACATTGATTATTTTGATACCTTTGCTCCAGTAACAAGAATTTCTTCTATTAGAGTTTTAATAGCTTTGGCTTCTATCCATAAACTAGTTATTCATCAAATGGATGTTAAAACCGCTTTTTTGAACGGTGACTTAGAAGAAGAAATTTACATGACTCAACCCGAAGGCTATATAGTTTCAGGTCAAGAGAACAAAGTATGCAAACTCCTTAAGTCCTTATATGGTTTAAAACAAGCACCAAAACAATGGCATTAAAAATTTGACAGAACTTTAGTCGAAGATGGTTTCTCCACAACTGATGTTGATAAATGTGTCTATACTAAAACTTTGTGTGGAGAACATGTGATTATATGTTTATATGTAGATGACATGCTCATTTTCGGTACTTGTCTGGATATTGTTATTAAAACAAAATCTTTTCTTTCATCTAATTTTGATATGAAAGATATGGGTGAGGCTAATGTAATATTAGGAGTTAGAATCATCAGGGAATGTGATAGTATCATACTATCACAAGATCATTATGTGGAAAAACTTCTTAGGAAGTTTGGCCACTATAACTCTACCCCTTTGAGTACCCCCTATGAAGCTAACTCACGCTTAAAGAAAAATAGAGGTGATCCTGTTGACCAATCTCAGTATGCCCAAGTAATTGGGAGCCTACTACATTTAATGAACTTATCTCGACCAGACATTGCATACGCAGTTGGTCGTCTGAGTAGGTATACTCATAATCCTGGTCAGGATCATTGGAAGGCGATTGCTCACCTTATGCGATATTTGAGAGGTACCACCAATTATGGTATTACTTATAGTGGATTTCCTGCAGTATTAGAAGGATACTGCGATGCTAACTGGATATCTGATTCAGATGAGACAAAATCCACTAGCAGTTACGTTTTCACACTTGGTGGTGGTGCGGTAACTTGGAGGTCAGCCAAACAATCCATCATTGCTAGATCGACCTTGGAGTCGGAATTTGTAGCTCTGGAATTGGCTGGGCTGGTACTGAAGCTGAATGGTTGAAGAACCTTTTAGCTAATATTCCTTTGGGAATAAAACCGACACCATCAGTGTCAATACATTGTGATAGTCAATCGGCAATAGCCGTTGCAAAGAATAAGACCTATAATGGCAAAAACAGACATGTGCAATTAAGACACAATGTTGTCAAACAATTGCAAAAATATGGAACAATATCGATCGATTATGTGAAATAAGAAGTGAAATTGGCCGATCCTCAGACAAAACCCTTAGGAAGAAAATGATATGTGAAACATCGAGAGGAATGGGACTAAAGCCAGCTGATATTAAGAAGTGATGGTAACCCAACCTTTGTGATTGGAGATCCCATGAATAAGGTTCAATGTGGTAAAAACAAGTCACTTCTTGATAGTGCTAGCACTGAAAATTAATTCAAGTAATTAATTTTATTATTGTCCCTTCCTACGGTGTTACCGTGATGGTGCTAGACTGTAGGGTTAAAAGGATAAGCTTAAAGCTTTTAATGATTTTCATAGCCCTTATGGGTGGTGTATGACTTGCAGCATACACTTGATGAAATCACCTATATGAGTGTCAAGTGGGGCCGCTTGCATGAGATCCTGGCGAGATCTCTAGAGCACTCATGAATACCGAGCACGCACGGCCTAGTAGCGCAACACCGCGAAAACAGCAAGAATTTTTGGGGTGTAATGTGATAGTGAAATCTCTAACATATAATATGTGTCTTGGGTTCCATAGCTTGCTATACCAATTCACTGTATGTTATGTTTTATCTATCTAGGACTCGTTCCATAGCTTGCTATAAAACTCCGAAACATTACATCTACGATGTCAACCCAGAAAACCTCTTTTGTAATTTTTTTTTTTCGACTTTTGAAATTTGTGGGGGATTGTTGTATTTTATTGAAAATAAAAAGGTATTTCAAAAGTGAGAAGTCCCACATTGCTTGGCTTTGGATTCACCAAAGTTTTATATACTAAAGCTTAATGAGAGCTAGTAAACAAGCAAGTAGAAGGGACTCCCTCGCGCGCATAAGCAGGGACCAACATGGCTTGGTTCAGTGCAAATCTTTCGATTCCCCCCCCCCCCCCGCTCGACTGGCCTTGCGCTAATTTTATTAAATAAAATATTACTTTTATCAGCCTATCCGTATACGCCCAATTATGGGTCGAACTGTTTTACGAAATAATTTGTAACGAAAAGTTCTGATCGAAAACTGAAAGTTGGTCGAACTGATTGGCAAAACAATCTGGTCGAAAAACTGAAAGTTGGTCGAACTGGATTGCGAAATAATTTTGTAACGGAAAATTCATTGCCTTGATTTTCTAACTATTGATTTTCTTACAACAGCTCTTTTCACTTATTACAATTTATTCTGTAACTGCAAAAATTAATCCGACTTGATTACTGTTGAATTTTTCAAACGGCCTTTGACTGGCCACTGATTGCTGGAGCCTATGCTGCAAACGGCTATATTCATAAGCCTATATAAACAGCTTCCAGTGGCACTTGGAACATGTGTCAGAAAAACTATTTTCCACTTTTCTACAAAAAGAGCTCTGGGTTGCTCTCCTGTTAATATCCAGTTCTTCTTGCTAGTTCTGACTACTGCATTCGACTACAGAAATTCGACTACAGTCAGCATAATTCGACTACAGCCATATCTTCAATTTCGACAACAAAGATTTCATATTGAATTGTTATCTAGAAAATGGAAATTAAATTAGTAATTGAAAAGGAAATCTGAAGTTTTCAGTTTGTATATTTGAATAATCAATTGATTTTACATTGATGCGTACCACAGCTATCCCAACAATACTGTCATTAACCCTAGACAAAATCAATTAGGGGTTGTAATCATTAACGATGGTAAATCTTAAAGAAAATCAATAATCAACATTTTCTTCCCTTCAGATTTGGAAATTTTTGGTTCAAAATCATGAATAGATGGTTGAAATTGAAGGTGATGTTGATGATGAATTATAATTATCCATCACGGGGAAGAAGATTTTGGGACTTAGCCGCTTGTTCAGAAGAAGAAGAAGAATCCTAGTTCTTCTCAACTTGTGTTTTTTTTTTTTTTTTTAATTTTTAGGTGTTTTTAAGGGTTGAAGATGAAGATTAGTCGGCAAAAAAAAGTGACATGTTAGCAAACTGTAACTAACACATCAGCGGCGTTAGTGCCAACTAGGCGTTTTTGTAACAAAAATACTAAAAAGGACCAACGGTGAAGACATTATCAAACTTAAAGGACATAGTTGCTACGGAAAAAATATAAAGGACGAACCTGTTACAAAAAAATAACTTAAAGGACCCCTGATGTAATTTTGCCTATTATATGTGTTGTGTTTTAAAATAACAGAAAAATCTATATATAGCTGATTACTGAGACAGACACTAGCAGGACAAGAGTAGAAAAGCAAATACAAAATCTATCGCTCCCAACAAACTAAACAGGTCCACACCGTGGAGGATCAGTAATACCACACAATCGATTACTCCCATCCTATCCTCTGGAAATACACTCCAGCGGGCTACAAACCACTCATAGAAGAGGCCATGACTAGACTTAGCCTTAACCAAAAACTAATTTCATGAGTAAAACTTTATCAAAAAGAAGTTCTCAGAGGGGTCCAGAGTAATATTAGAAAAAATCACCCCACCCATAGGACTGAATGCTAGATCATGATTAACTTCTTTCTACATTTTTTGGGAATGACCTCAGCTTAGTGGATAGAAAACAAAGTAGGGAGATCAGGCGGGAGCACCAGCACCAAACCCAACCACCTAAACACTAAGTACCACAATCTTACTGCAAACTCACACCTCAAAAATAGATGACTCTCTGACTCCAAGGGATTTCCACAAAGAACACAACCAGTAGCGATCGTATTAGTAATAACTTGCCAACTAAAAAGGTTAGCTCGAGTTGAGTGCCTATTAATGAGGGCACACCATGCAAAATCTACTACCTTAGGAGGCGCTCAACTCTTCTTGCTTATCTAGAGAAAACCGCACTAATTAAGAGATCCCTAGCAACCGACCTGGAAATACTATTTAGTAGCATCTCATACGCTGACTTCTTAAAATAAGCTAATGTCACAAGAGGCATCCCAACACCATCGATCTTCGAAAGTTGATAATTCTTTTCCTCACGCCAGCCAGCTACATTGATGCTTCCACAGTACTGACCATAGCACTAAAGCTAATCAATTTCCTGCACAACTAGCACACGAGTGAAATCGCACAAAATGGCAGCTAACATGCCCATGACACAATTATCAACACAAAACATACTTATATTTAATTATGCACAAACTTCACATTTATTTACACTAATTGTCCTCCAACAAGATTAATTCACATTGTTTTAGAACGTAGATAACTCTCATTTCTAAGAGTTATCAAGAGGGCCGCCAAAGCTAGTAGTGCCATTAGCTCCCCTAGGAGATCTTCCCAAATAAAAAAGGCACTCCTCCAATAGAGAGCCTGACTCCTACCACCACCTTCCAACCTGGGAACCTCTTGTACAGAAAGGACCTTTGGGTTCGAGATCAAAAAGAGCCTCGGAAAGACTACCTTTAGGGGGGAAGCTCCGACCCAATTATCTTGCCAAAAAGCAATTGTGCACCATTCCCAACCTTCTGACTACTCCATCTGAGAACCAGTCGGAGATTGAGTCGATACTCACTCCCACCCTACAAATATCCTTCCACCACAATGAGGAGAACTATGGGTGCCTGATCGACTCCAAATGGGGGGGGATCACTAATAGCTACATTTCTCTACTTGGCTCAAATGACTCGAATCACCAGTGAGTCGCCACCCAAGAGAAGCCACCAGTGCCACTTACCCAGCAAGGAAGAATTAAAAAGATGGAGATCCTTAATCCTCAAACCCCCATAGAAAGTCCCTCGGGATCTGTGCCACATCCATCCACATTTTAAATGGTAGCTTCATAAAAGATAGGCATGAGACCTATATACTGTTTAGAATAGAATTAAACAAGACAATCTTACCTCCAATGCTCGGATACCTATTCCCCCCCTCCTTGAGATGACGCCTAAGGGAGGGTTTCAAGAAGGGTAGGCATGGTGGTTATGGAGTGAAGAATCATGGGACTGAGAAACCAATAGAAATCCCTATCCCTAAGGAGAACCTGAAATGGCTGTCATCTAGTTTTGTAGGTGTCTTAAAGGATTTAAAAAGACCTGCATCACTTCAAGACAAACTAATCTTTGAATGATTTCCTCGGTCAAAGTTATGCCTATGGGAGGTCCAATGGTGCAAGTGCAGGGTGGTGAGGCTATCAAAGAATTGGTAGATACTACTTCAACTTGGCTCTACGACTAGCTAGATAGGCAGAAGACCAGGATACTGTTTAGAATAGAATTATTCAAGACAATCTTACCTCCAATGCTCAGATACTTATTCCCCCAGTCCTAGAGACGACGCTTGAGGGAGAGTTTCAAGAAGGGTAAGCATGGTGGTTATGGAGTGAAGAATCACGGGGCTAAGAAACCAAGAGAAATCCATATCCCTAAGGAGAACTTAAAATGGATGTCATCTAGTTTTGTAGGTGTCTTGAACGATTTGAAAGGACCTGCATCACTAAAAGACAAACTAATCTTCGAAGGATTTCCTCGGTCATAGTTATGCCTATGGGAGGTCCATTGGTGCTATTGCAAGGTGGTGAGGCTATCAAAGAATTGATAGATAATACTTCCTCTTGGCTCTACTACTGGCTAGATCGAGCGAGACCTTGGAAAGCCATTGATGTCTCTAGGGAGAGAAAGGTTTGGGTCAACTTCTACGGGGTTCCAATTAATTCTTGGGGCGAGGTGCTCTTCAGCAAGTTTTTAATCACTTTTGGCAAATTCATCAAGATGGATGAAATTTTGAGGAATATGAAACAGTTTGACGTCGCTGCTTCTTTGTTTCCTCTACCTCTCGCAACACCATTGACCTATCAGTTTGTTTCTCAATCAAAGGAGAATATTTCGAAACTTAGATGGTCGAGGAAAATCTATCCTTACCAGATATTCATGCTGATCCTTTTACGTAAGCCTTTAGGTATCGAGCTCCCACTTCCTCCTGCTCTGACTCAATCTCTGATTGGGTCGATGCGCTGGTACAAGATTTGGAAGACGATGTTGAACGTATGGCGAGTGATGCTCATTTCCACTGTGGCGGTGGGGGGCACAGTACGATTCGAAGCGTTGACAGGCCCAGTGGTGACTCTGGCTCCAACAGTCAAGGTGGTGCTGTCGTTTGTACCATGGATGCAGCAGTGGGATCGATATCTAATGGGGGTCAACTTTCTTAAATTGGGGATCTGAGACATGGTGCAGGAGGAGTGATTAATCACAAAGAGGGAAATGATAGAGATTCAAAAAGAAAAAATAGGTTGGGTTCTGGGGTTGGGTCGCTATCTCATGGGAACGGTGGGGCGGATGTCTCGTTGAGTTGTGCTGATCCATCGGCTTTTGTCAGGATTACACTGCTAGGGAAACCAAAAACCTCACCTTTAATTCAAAATCACGCCTCAAAATCCTGGTAGCGGAAAAACCACTTGAGGAATCGGGTGTGAAAGGGAGATGGGCCTAGTGGTATCAACTTGGATCCAAGAAAGCCTCACCTAGTGGGACCGCCCCTTAAGGTGGACTACTTGTTACCTGATAGGCGTGTTTATTCTCCATAAAGGGTAAGAGGTGGTTTTGTTGGTATGGGGCCGACCCACCCACATATTGTTTGTCTCATTTCCCAATTGGATCAATCTCATGTCCTTCGAATTGATTTGGCAACCCCTGGACATAACCTTTCGGACCAATTGGTGGAGTATGCAAATTATGAAGGGTCCCAATCAAGTTCAGTTAGGGTTGACCAAGAGGTCGGTAAATATGAAAATAAAAAACAAGAGTTGAACGGGGCAAACGCATTGGCAAGTAGGGAAGGAACTAAGTGGAATATAATGTTACTTGGTGCATGTAGATTTTTGAAAAAGTCAAAGGGTATTTTTACTACACAGTGGAAGCATACTCGTCGTCGCTCTACTGATGTTTCTTCGCGTCGAAAGTCCTTACGAGCTAGAAAGGACTCCAATTATTGGAGTGGTAGTACGGTGGGATGTCGGGCATCCAAAAGTGTGTCAAAACGTCTATTCTTTCCTAATCGAGCTTCAGGTCTACACCCAAGGAGGTTAGTAATCTCTACAATCATTGCTCCTATTATTCATGGTCATACACACAAGGTCTCTAATTTGGTCGAAGGGGGGTCTTTAGTTGTTGATACGGGCAATGCTCCTATTGAGAACTCGGGGGTATCCCTATTAGTTTACTCTCAAGAAACTTCCCAAATTCAAGGTAATTGTCAAACTATTCAAGTAAGTGTTGCGTCACTGAGGACAAGTAGTCGTAGTAGGGGTGGGGTCCAGGGGCCTTTATTGATCATGCAAAGAGAAGCAGCAGATATCCTTAAGATTGGAAGGGACATTGGCGTAAGCAGGGGTGGTGAGGGCGTCACCCTATTGGACCAGTTGGTAGCTTTGGAGGAGATGGATATTCTTGCCGAAGCTACTAGGAATGGAGTGGGTCATGTCCAATGATAATTTTCTCTTTAAATATTAGAGGCTTGGGGAATCTGGTTAAACAAATGAGGATTAGGAACCCGATTCGTCTTGAAAGGGTAGACTTCTTCGCTATCCAAGAAACCAAAACAGAAACTATATTAGAGGGTGTGTGTTAGTTTTTATGGGGCAATAATGAGGTTGGGTGGATTTGGTCCCCTTCAGTGGGGGCTGGTGGGGGGCTCCTATCCCTGTGGGACAAAACCAGAGGATCTCCAGTCTTTACTTTTAGAGGGGAGGGTTTCTTGGGGTTTGCTTTGAATGGGGAGTAGCGAGGGAGAGGTGCTTCTTGGTTAATATCTATTGAATTGGAAAAGATTGGAGCACCTATAATATGATAAAAAGCAGAACAAACAAATTATATGAAGGATAATTTAGGTACTGTCATGAGTGTATAAGCAGTCGTACATTCAACTCATCTAGATCGTCTAATCTCAAATGATCTGTATATAAATTATACAAATCATATTTTGAATAAAACTAAAAATACAACTATATGATCTAAATCAAACGGTCAATATTAGTCTGTCTGACGACATGATTGGATGTCATTTAAATATGTTCATGAAGCTTTAGCTTTTGTTCTATTTGAGTGTAATAGGAAAGAGAGAGTTAGAGAAGAGAAAAGGAGAAGAGAAATGACAAATTGCATATTTGGATTCATTTTTGGAAGAGTCAAAAGTGATTCGGGAGATATAAAATAGCTTTTAACATGTTTTAGTTTTCTAGAGTAAAATTGATTTTGCCGCTAGAATAGATTCGAACTTGAATATATGATTTGTAACTTTTTCTTGTAAAAATGATTTATACTCGAAAAGTTATTATTCAACTCACTTTTGCGTGAATTCATCTAAATATAAATCAATACACATTTAACTCACTTTCATTCAAAATCAATTTTACAAAATCGACTCGTCCAAAAAGATAACACAAAACAAATCAGACAAGAAACACAATATTAGTGGGACCAAACAACTTTTTCATTGTTATGCAGACTAGCAAAGAAAGGGCGATGACAGATTTGGAATCTTTTCTTTTAGTAAAAGGTACCTTTAATTTCTCTTTTAGAGAAATTTAACCTATATCATTTCATCATAAATTCTTATTATTTTTTTTTGGTTCAAAGGAGGCACAATGGCCTAACACACACACCAGGGGATGGGGGAGTGTGTGTATTGCGGTTCGAACCCAACACACCACATATATGTCTCGCAGCTGCTACCAATTGAGCTGCCTCGAGGGGACCGTGGGACCATTTCATCATGAATTAAACTGTCGATATAAGAGAAATTGAAAAAAATTTATTCACGTATTCATGATGGGGTAATGACTTAGGTGAGAGGGGCCAACTTTGAAGTGTCGAGAAAAAATCACGTATTCATGATGGGTAATGAGTTAGGTGAGAGGGGCCAAGAGTAGTGCTATATAGCACGAGAAAACCTTTCCCGAACTAACATTAAGCTTCATATCTTGAATATTTAGCAAATTAAATAACAAATGACTAAGGGACGTAACATAAACGGTGAATCAACAAACCTCGTGGAATAACTTTTGACCTGTTTGAGTATTTTCGGGTAAAATTGATTTTGACATCTGTTGTTTTCTTTGTCTTGAATTTACGATTTCTAACTTTTGTTTCTAAGAGTCATTTTTATTCACAAGTTTGTAACTCACTTTTACAGAAATTTAGACAACCATAAATCACTTTTCATTCACCTCGCATTCTTTCAAAATCAATTTGAAAATTTAGTTCATCCAAAATAAATTTTAGCCACCGCAAAATTAAACGCACCAAATTCTTTTTTTTTAACGTGAGGGGAAGTAGAGAGAAATAGAGACATGTGAACACCCAATTTTAACTGGTGTATTTCCCTAGTCTGGGTACGTTCGCGTGTGGTGAGTCACAAGTATGGTAATCGCAAGAGTGGTTTCTAGACTCGTAGGCGCATTTCTCAATTAATTAGGGCGACATTCAATAATTTGCTCAATTAGGCTGAGATACCTTTTCGTCTTGTCGGGTGCGTGCTTTCGTGATTAGGACTAATTTTAACGGCTTGTTCTGATTGGGTCTATCTCTAGTAGCTCTTTGTAATTGGACCTATTTCTTCTATTCTGGCTTCGTTTTAGCAAATTTTTGGTTGGGCCCGATTTTTATTCTTAGTTTTGCCCCAATTTCTCTTTTTCATTTAAGTCAGACAAAAAAACAAAAAATCATAAACCACAAAAATAGTATACAGAACCAGAATTACAAAAAATAGATCTTACCATAGTAAAAAAATGTCTAAAGTCCAAAAGTATAAAATAGGCCTCAAAGGGGCCCAAAGAAATAATATACATGTAAAATTTCAAAAAAAAAAAACAAGGAGCCCAAGATCCAACCCGTCCTGGCTGCTGCTGCTGGGGGTTTTGCCTCTACCCTAATTCTTGCTCAGCAAGCTTTTCACAGCTGGCTTGGCTTGAAAATGGAAAGAAATGATCAGTGACTTAAATTCCTGATCCTAATTTCTAGCAATAAAAAGCGGACCTTTTCACACAAGAGAGGACCACAACAACAGAAAAAAAGTCCGAAAATTCACTACTGAAAAAGGATTAGGGGTTCACACTGAAACCTTAACCACCACTATACTGAGTTCAGAAGGGTTTATTTAGGAGATCAGAAGACAGTAGTAGTGGTTCTTTTTTTAGCAAGAGGGAGACTATCAGAGGCTGGAACCTAGGTTGGTCTCTCTTATATTTGGAACCGAAATAAACAGGAATATGAATTAGGGTTTATAAAAAAAAATATATTAGGTTTCAGATTAATAAATATTTCTTTTTTTTTTGGGTAAAAAAAATATTACTATTATTAAGTTCCGATTCAGTTTTCTTCTTGTTATTATGAAAATGGAATAAAAAATAATAATAATTAGAGTTAGATAAATAAAATTAGGGTTTTCGGTTTTAAGAGATAAATAAATAAATAAATAATTAGGGTTTTAAATTTAAAATATTAGGTTTCGTTTTTTTCTAAGATTAAGGATTTCAGAGTTCAGATCAAAAAATTTTAGGACTAAGATTCGTTTTAGGGTTCAAAAATATGGTTTAGATTGCTAAAAGGGTTAGGATTCTGTTTTGACATAGAAATATCTAAGGTTTTAGTAAGAAAAAAGAGATTAGGGTTCAGATCTAAGAAAAAAAATATATTAGGGTTTCAGATCCATTATTTTTTTTATGAACAGAAATTAGGATTCCAATAAAAAGGATATTAGGGCTCGGATTTAGGGAAGATTAGGTTTAAAACTAACCAAAAAAGAGAGAAGGGGAGAAAATGGGAGAACAAACCGAAAAAAAGGGGAAGTAGAGACGAAATAGAGAAAAAGATCAAAGTTTTAGGTATTAGGCCTCACCTATGGATTCCGACCACCGCAGACAGTTGTCGTATGCCCAGCCACCGCCGTCGTCACCCTATTCCGACGCGAGCTGCCACCGCGTTTTCCTCCTCCCCCTCATCGCGAGCTGCCACCGCATTTTCCTCCTCCCCCTCGCTGGCCTTCTTCCCTTTCCCCTTCCTTTCTACTTTCTTCTTTCTCTTTCCCTTAACTCTCTATTTCTCTCTCTTCCCTAAAATTCTCTCTCTCTTTCCTCTTTCGAAATGGCTGGTGCGGCGCCGGAAGAGGTGAAGGAATGAAAATTAGGTTTAGCACAAAACTAGGGTTGCCTTATATAGTGTGTTGGTTTTGAACGTTTACCGGCGGAATATCTGCCGGTAAACGTTACCTGCGGCTTAATTTCCGACGGTGATAAAAATTACATTGATTCGTTCAAATTTGTAGACACTACAAAAAAAACACTGATTAGCGACGGACATTAGCGAGGGACTTGTTGTCCCTCGCAAAAACAGTCATTAGCGAGGGAATTAGCGAGGGCATAGAGCTGTCAATTTTTTTGTCATTAGCGAGGGAACTGTCCCTCGCTAATGACTGCCCTCGCTAATTCCCTCGCTAAATTTTACTTTTTCAGATGATGGGACTCAACGCAGGGGTTGGTAAAGGTGCAGAAATTAGCGAGGGACAGTTCCCTCGCTAATTCCCTCGCTAACGTTAACTTTTCAGATGATGAGACAGTTCCCTCGCTAATTCCCTCGCAAATTTTTTTCTTTTTTCCTTTATATCCGTTTACACCCTCACCCTTCTTTCTCACTCACTCACTCACTCACTCTTCACCATTCCTCTTCCCTTCCTCTTCCCCCTTCCACTTCCTCTCACACCCTTCTTCTCTCTTCACTCTTCCAACACCACCACCACCACCATCATCACCACCTCCTCTCACACTCTTCTTCTCTCTTCACTCTTCCAACACCACCACCACCACATACCTCCTACCACTCTCACTCACTCTCTCTTACTCTTCACCACCACCAACCCACCACCACCACTCTCACTCTTCTCTCTTTCTCTCTCTCTCTCTCTCTCTCTCTCTTCTCTCTTTCTCTCTCTTTCTCTCTCTCTCTCTCTCTCTCTCTCTCTCTCTCTCTCTCTCTCTCTCCCTCTCTTTCTCCCTTAATCTTCTCCTTCTCTCTACTCTAAACCACCCATCACCACCACCACGCCACCACCACCACCACACCACCACCACGCCACCACCACCACCACCATATATAAAAAAAACAAGCCATTCAGCACTGAACACGTGTCATTTTTTTTTGAAAACTGCAGTCATTAGCGAGGGAATTAGCGAGGGCAAAAGCCGTCGCTAATTCCTGCGCATTTACCAACCCCTGCAACTGAGTCCCATCACCTGAAAAGCTGCAGTCATTAGCGAGGGAACTAGCGACGGCATAGTCCCTCGCTAATTAGCGAGGGATCCAACTTCCCTCGCTAATCCCATTTGCGAGGAGGGAATTAGCGAGGGAACCAGTCCCTCGCTAAGTCCCTCGCAAATGACCATTAGTGAGGGAATCAGGTCATTTTGCGAGGGAACTGTCCCTCGCTAATGACTAGTTTTTTTGTACTGAGAATACATCAAAAACAACAAAAATTTAACATTGCCAAAGCCAAAAAAAGGATGAATGTGATAACAAACTCATTGCACCCATTTTAATGTCACGAAACAAAAAATACCTACAAATGTGATAAAATCAAAGTGACCGAACAAGACGAGAAATCAAGCAACAGCGTACCAAGACGATGAACAAAACAATGTCGCACTTAGATGACAGAATCAAGGAGAATTGCGAAAGGAAAACTAGATTGATTTGATAAAAAGAGAAGAAACATGGTGCATATGGGTGATTTCAGGATAAAAAAAGATGACGTAGATAAACAAAAAGAAAAATAGAAGTAAAGAGAAAGTTGAGAGAGAGGCGACTAAGGATATGAGAACATTCCCTTAGTACAATGTAACCTATCAATATACATGAAACACACCGTTTCACTAAAGTTTGTTTTTTTTTTTAAAAAAAAACACTTTTAAAAACAGAACCACACACCTACCCCATTTTCATTCTCTCCCACACCTTGAAGGTTGCTCTCTAGGGCCATTTGAGGTATACTCACTACTCATTATTCAAGAATACATCATTGGCACATTAGTTTGTGATGAAAAATTTAGTTTCAAGGTATAGGGTAGAATGTTAGAGATGTTGTTGGTTCCATATAGATTAGTAGAGCTCTTAAATAACCTTCTAAACCCTTGGGAATATTATTGATTTTCAGATTTGTCTGGTGATGACGGCCATCGTCACATATTTAAATTATTTTAAATGCCGCTATTTTAATCCTTTTGATATTTTATTACTTATTTATTGATAAATGGGAAACACGCTCATGAAATTTTATTTTTGTTTCTTTGACAATATATTTGAAGACTATTGATATCGGTATTAATTTGGTTATTTTTGAAAATGACATGATAATGATTTTGAGACATAATTGGTAATGGACGTAGCGGTCTAAGTGCACCTAGTTATATGACCTCGAGTGGAGAGGACTATCCGTTAGATGGAGCCGCTCCTAAGGGGAGGCCACCCTTAGGGGAGAGGGCTATCAACGAGATGTAGCCGCCCCTGTAATCGCGTTGTGATGTGAGTGAAGAGGAAACGGCTATCCGTTAGATGTAGCCTCCCCTAAGGCATAATTCTTGACTCTCTCACGTTTGTTATTACATAAGCATAATTCTATGAGTTTTGTTGAAACACTCGTGCCTTGGGTGTTTGCCTTTCCGGTTGATGGTGGTTGTTGTTCCCTCACTAAGTCTTTGTGACTTACCCTTTCCATATCTTTATCTTTTTCAGATTTCCAAGCAGCTGAGTAAAAGCTGCTAGCAGGTTTAAAGTGTTCCGCGTTCATCTTTGGTAGGCCTCCTAGGTTGGCGGCACTACATTCATTGTCTTTTGTATTTTGGGTATATTCTGCAGCTATAGAAAAGTCTAGTAAAACTGTTCTTTGGGAAGTGTATAGCGTGTTTAAACTCATCTGAAAGGTAGCTTGTTATTTTCAAAACTTGGCAGGTGATGCATTATTGTAAACTGAATGACTGGTAATTGGGGAACGTTTGAAATACAAAGGAGACTCCGTCGAAATTTTGATAGATTTATCGAAGTGAACATTACTTCTTTAAGCTATTTGCTGGTAAAGAGTTATTTTCTTAGGCTTTCCAGGCTAAGAGTCTAAATCTGTGTGCCGGTCACGATTAGAGTTTTTGGGTCGTGGCAAAGTGGTATCAGAGTTTAGGATGTAGGTCCTTATAGCTGCAGACATAAGGTGGTAGTAGGATTCTCGCGAGTAAATTGTGTAACCGAGCACAACTTACTTGCAAGAAGCTATTTACACCTTATGATGGGTCCAAAGTTGTCGTCTAGAGTTTGATTACCCGGGCACAACTTACTTGCAAGAAGCTATTTCCATATTCTCATTGATCTCTTGTCTGATATTTGACAAATATCACATCATTAAGTGAGGATGCCACCCTTATTAAAAAAAATCCTTCTAGATGGAAAGCTTTTGATGAGTCTGCTACCCAACATCGATACCCTCCTCAAAGGGGTCGTGGTCGACAAGTCGTGGTCACAGTCATGGTCGCGGACAGGGTAGGCATGGAGATGTTGATGGTTGACGTGGATTGGATGCCGAATTAGCCATTCTTGAGGTGCTAGGTGGAGGCGAAGAAATTCTAGCATGGCCGATTTGTCTCTAGTTTACAGGAGTTACAATAGGCGATACAACAACTTGTCGGCGTTGTGTCTAGGTAGCAACAAGGTAATCAAGGGAAAGGAAATCAAAAATATCAACCGGAGATTATACAAGAAGAACAATTCGTAAATGCTACAGTTAGAGGGATCCGTGTTTCTTTAGCAGATTTCATGAAACTCAAACCCCCCTAATATTCTGGATCTAGAACGACTGAGAATCCCCAATAGTTCATCAATGGTCTACAGAGGTTGTGGAGAGCATTTGGTTGCTCTGACATTAGAGTAGTAAAGTTGACGTGATTTCAGTTGGAGGGTGTTGGATACGCCTGGTTTGACACAGTGTCAAGTGGAAGACCAGCGGGATTACCGCCATTAGCAGGGAGTGAGTTTTCTTAGTTGTTCACGACTCGCTTCCTTCTAAAGAGTGGCAGAGATGGTTTGGCTCATGAGTTCGGGCAATTGGAGCTGACAAAGGGCATGTCAGTTTCAGAGTACAGTGCATGTTTTAAACAACTCTCTAGGCACACCCCTTTACCCTATCACTGAGGATATGCGTGTTAAGAGATTTATCAAGGGATTGAAGAAGTATTTATTAAAATCTATGGTTGTGACAAACAAGTGCATTGCTTGCTCATTTGCAAATTCGATCCACCTTAATTGATGATATCAAGAAGGCTCGGAGTCAATACTAACATTCGACGAAGGTATTAGATGATGTGTGAAATGGGAAAAGCTTCAAATTTTTAATTGAATCATATGGTGTCTTGTGGTTTGGATCTCGACCGTGTGTTCTTAATGTGGATAATTTGAGATTTTGAATAGAGTTGGATCGGTAGATTATCGCTTGTTGCTTCCACCCGATCCCTCTAGAGTTCATCCAGTCTTTCATATTGCTTTGCTTCAAAAGTACTTTTATGAACCTTCTCATGTGAATCGTCGTGCAATTAGATGAGTATTTGTCTTACACCGGACCTCTAGTAGCGATAACTGATAAGCAGGTGAGGCGTTTACGCTCACATGATATTGTTTAAGTGGAAGTTCTTTGAAAATGGTCATCTGGTGAAGAACAACTTGCGACCCAAAAGTAGTCACGTGTGAAAAGTATCCACTTATTCGAAACCAAAGGTTAGTAGTAATAATTAAATTCGAGGACAAATTTTTCTTAAGGGGGGAAGATTGAAACACACCGTTTCACTAAAGTTTGTTTTTTAAAAAAAAAAACACAACACTTTAAAATATAGAACCACACACCCACCCCCTTTTCATTCTCTCCCCCTCTCTCGACCCTTCTCATCTCCTCTCCCATTCTTTTCTCGTCTCTTCCACCTTTTCCCCATTCTTCTTTTTTCTTCTTCTTCTCACGTCAAGTGACCAAATTCCACACATAAATCTTACACCTTTGAGTCATATTTTAAGAAAGCCATCTCATTTCTCTCTTGGGTGCTATCGGATGGTATTTTGGGGTTAGGGTTTTTTGCTCTAAAGGAGAAGGAAGATACCCACACCTTGAAGGTTGCTCTCTAGGGCCATTTGAGGTATACTCACTACTCATTATTCAAGAATACATCTTTGGCACATTAGTTTGTGATGAAAAATTTAGTTTCAAGGTATAGGGTAGAAAGTTAGAGATGTTGTTGGTTCCTTATAGATTAATAGAGCTCGTAAATAACCTTCTAAACCATTGGGAATATTATTGACTTTCAGATTTGTCTGTTACTTCTTCGCTTGCTTCTCCAGAAGGTGTTGGAGAGCTAAATAGTTGATTCTCCATAACTGTGAGTGGATGACGGTCATCGTCACATATTTATATTATTTTAAATGTCGCTATTTTATTTCTTTTGATATTTTAAAGCTATTACTTATTTATTAATAAATGGGAAACACGCTCATGAAATTTGATTTTTGTTTCTTTGACAATATATTTGAAAACTATTGATATCGGTATTAATTTGGTTATTTTTGAAAATGACATGATAATGATTTTGAGACGTAATTGGTAACGGACGTAGCGGTCTAAGTGCACCTAGTTATATGACCTCGGGTGGAGAGGGCTATCCGTTAGATGGAGCCGATCCTAAGGAGAGGCCACCCTTGGGGGAGAGGGCTATCAACGAGATGTAGCCGCCCCCATAATCGCGTTGTGATGTGAGTGAAGAGGAATGGGCTATCCGTTAGATGTAGCCGCCCCTAAGGGGAAGCCACCCTTAGGTGGAGAGGGCTATCAACGAGATGGAGCCGTCTCTTGACTCTCTCACGTTTGTTTTCCTTGGATTGATATTTTGAGTTTTATATTTTTGGGAAATACTATGGTTATTACATAAGCATAATTCTATGAATTTTGTTGAAACACTCGTGCCTTGTGTGTTTTCCCTTCCGGTTGATGGTGGTTGTTGTTCCCTCACTAAGTCTTTGTGACTTACCCTTTCCTTATCTTTATCTTTTTCAGATTTCCAAGCAGTTGAGTAAAAGCTGCTAGCATGTTTAAAGTGTTCGGCGTTCATCTTTGGTAGGCCTCCTAGGTTGGCGGCACTACATTCGTTGTCTTTTGTATTTTTGGTATATTCTACAGCTATAGAAAACTCTAGTAAAAATGTTCTTTGGGAAGTGTATACCGTGTTTAAACTCATCTGAGGAGTAGCTTGTTATTTTCAAAACTTGGCAGGTGATGCATTGTTGTAAACTGAATGACTGGTAATTTGGGAACGTTTGAAATACAAAGGAGACTCCGTCGAAATTTTGATAGATTTATCGAAGTGAACATTACTTCTTTAAGCTATTTACTGGTAAAGAGTTATTTTCTTAGGCTTGCCAGGCTAAGAGTCTAAGTCTGTGCGCCGGTCACGATTAGAGTTTTTGGGTCATGACAATATAAAGCCAAAGTCTTCTAAATATTCTCTTTACATCAAATATTTTATTATCAATTAAGTTTTTAACAAGACAATGTAATGTATTACAACAACAACCTTAATTTTCACACGATCTATCTTTATATATTTATTTTTACGATGACAAATTCAACAACAGTTTCTGATTTTTAGGTTTAATTAATTTATCCCTGAACTATTTTAGAATTTTTAAACTGATTTTTGAACTAAATTAAAATGTTGTAATTGGGACTTTAAACTGTAAAAAAAATTATAATTGGGTCCTTGTATACCCTTAAGCTTTTAATAATTTCTAATCAAGGCCCTGCACATAGGGACTTAATTACAATTACTTAAAAGCTCACAGAAATAGCTAAAAAGTATTTAAAAGTTTTAATATGCAGAGAGCAAATTACAAATTTTTGACAAATTTGAAGAACTCAATTACATTTTTTTTAGTTGAAATTTATTTATAGAACTCTAAATAGTTCAGGGCTTCCAGATTATTTAAACCTTATTTTTATTAATATATATCAGATTTGCCTGCAACAAAGGCACCATCCACACTAAGATCAAGGCCAGTGACAAACCCAGAGTCATTAGATGCCAAGAACAACACAACATCTGCCACGTGTCTTGGCGTGAGCACCACTCCTTGCAACCTCGCGTATGGAGCATAAGCCTCTGCCACCTTCTCCTCGCTCACCCCTAATAGTTTAGTAGTCATTGGTGTGGCTAATCCATTTGGTGAGACACAATTCACCCTGATCCCATGCGCGCTAAGCTGCACACTCGCCGAACGCGTCAGCCCCAACACTGCATGCTTCGACATAGTGTAGTCGGTTATCTTCAAGCCACCGTGGCAAGCGGCCACACTCGCCATGCACACGATGCTCCCCCTCACACGCCTCTCCACCATAGCACGCGCCGCGTGTTTCACACACAATGCCATTCCTCTGACATTGACTGCAAATAAATGGTCAAGTAGAGACATGTCGAGTTCCAACACCGTCTGATCTGTAGGACTCATGATCCCAGCATTGCTCACCATGATATCTATCTGTTGTGTGAATGAAAAAATGAAAATATTGTTTCGATGATGAATAAAAAATATATTTTAAATCCAAGTAAATCTACCTCTGTTTAATTTATATTTTGTAAATATACTTACATTATTTTTTTTATATAACAAAAAAATTGTTTGTTGTCCTACACAAAATTAAGATCTATTTGGTCCCTATACTTACTCAAAAAGTTGGGTCACAACCGAAAATGGAGACCTATTTAGTAGTCCATTAGAAATAAAAATCCACAGCAAATAAAAAATATGCTAAATAGCAATTTTGGTAATTTATCTTTGCTCTAGGTTTTGTTTTGGTCGTTTATCTTTTTTTTTGTTCCGTTTTGGTCTATCATCTTCCATTGCAGCTTCATATTGATCTCTTTCGTCAATTGAAGTAAATAGACGTCATGTTGGTAGTTAACTGCTGACGTGGTATTTTAAGTGTCATGACTGATGTGTATTTTATTAAATGATGCGGTGTTTCATTTTTTTTAAATCAAAAACATATAACCTTTTCTTTTTGCTTTTTAGATTTCAATCTTGGTTTTCCGGAATCACTTTTTCTTAGAAATGCTTTTTTGGTCCTAAAACTTGCATAATCAGATTCCTTATGAAATTTGGAGTAAAACAAACACCAATTTTTTTGTAATTTAATTTGGTATAACAAGAGATAAATTTGTTAAAAAAATTCATTGTGTTCTTGATGTTATTTTTTCGCAACAGTTTAGTTTTTTTACTTTTTCTGATAAGCAAATAGTTTAGTCTTTGATTTGAGTCTTTGACCCATATTTTAGATTTTGAAAGATTAAATTTTTAATGACATGACAATCTTTTTTTTATCAGTTAATGACATGACAATCTAATAGACTGACAATATAAATTACTATTACAATGTATATAAACTAAATAATTCAAATATAATACTTAATATATGGGATTGTAAAATTTGTGAACCTGTCCATAAGCATTTATCGTTGATTGGATGAGGTTTTGGACTTGATCTTCATCTGCCACGTCACAGTGAATGAAGGCACTCTTGTCACTGCCAATAGACTCCACCACCTGTTTGCCAAGCTCGTCTTGTATGTCGGCAATTACAACCACGCGCACCCCTTGTTCAGCAAACACACGCGCCGTTTCTTTGCCAATGCCACTGGCACCTCCGGTGACAATGGCTACTTTGCCTGCTAACCTGAGACCGCTGTTAGTGGATGGAGCTTCTGCCATTTTAATTTGCACGTAAAGTTGAAGAACTTTAGCCTTCTATATATAGAATAGATTATTATTGTTGTTGTTATAGATTATTTTTATATGGCTAGCTATAGCTATAAATAGGCGATAGGTACTTATTCACGTATTCATAATGGGTCATGATTTGGGTGAAAGGGCTAGCTTTTTTTTTTAGAATGTCATTGGTTCGAAGTTTTTTTTGGCATCGATGATGACTAATTTATGTAGGGGAACTTGACTGATTACGAGTACCTGACTTTGTAGGCATGTGTTGTTCTCCCCTCCCAACAGAGTTTTTACCACACCCAAAATTTGAACCCGAGACCTTGAGATGGGATCCAAGTCCAGTACTTGGACCAACCCTTGTTGGTGAGAGGGCTAGCTTTAAAGTGACATGAAAAATTCATGGTATTTTTTTTTCTAAAATATCATTTTAGTTTCTGCAAATAAGGGACGAACCTGTTACAAAAAATAACTTAAAGGACCTCTGATGTAATTTTGTCTATTATACGTGTTGTGTTTTAAAATAACACAAAAATCTATATATAGCTGATTACTGAGACAGACACTAGCAGGACAAGAGCAAAAAAGAAAATACAAAATCTATCGCTCCCAACAAACTAAACAGGTCCACACCGTGGAGGATCAGTAATACCACACAATCGATTACTCCGATCCTATCCTCTGGAAATACACTCCAGCGGGCTACAAACCACTCATAGAACAGGCCATGACTAGACTTAGCCTTAACCAAAAACTGATTTCATGAGTAAAACTTTATCAAAAAGAAGTTCTCAGACGGGTCCAGAGTAATATTAGAAAAAATCACCCCACCCATAGGACTGAATGCTAGATCATGATTAACTTCTTTCTACCTTTTTTGGGAATGACTTCAGCTTAGTGGATAGAAAACAAAGTAGGGAGATCAGGCGGGAGCACCACCACCAAACCCAACCACCTAAACACTAAGTACCACAATCTTACTGCAAACTCACACCTCAAAAACAGATGACTCTCTGACTCCAAGGGATTTTCACAAAGAACACAACCAGTAGCGATCGTATCAGTAATAACTTGCCAACTGAAAAGGTTAGCTCGAGTTGAGTGCCTATTAAGGAGGGCACGCCATGCAAAATCTACTACCTTAGGAGGCGCTCAACTCTTCTTGCTTATCTAGAGAAAACCGCACTAATTAAGAGATCCCTAGCAACCGACCTGGAAATACTATTTAGTAGCATTTCATACGCTGGCTTCACAAAATAAGCTAATGTCACAAGAGGCATCCCAACACCATCGATCTTCGAAAGTTGATAATTCTTTTCCTCACGCCAGCCAGCTACCATGATGCTTCCACAGTACTGACCATAGCACTAAAGCTAATCAATTCCCTGCACAACTAACACACGAGTGAAATCCCACAAAATGGCACCTAACATGCCCATGACACAATTATCATCACAAAACATACTTATATTTAATTATGCACAAACTTCACATTTATTTACACTAATTTTCCTCAAACAAGATTAATTCACATTGTTTTAGAACGTAGGTAACTCTCAAATAAAAAAGGCTCTCCTCCAATAGAGAGCCTGACTGCTACCACCACCTTCCAACCCGGGAACCTCTTTTCCAGAAAGGACCTTTGGGTTCGAGCTCAAAAAGAGCTTCGAAAAGATTACCTTTAGGGGGGCAGCTCTGACCCAATTATCTGGCCAAAAAGCAATTGTGCACCATTCCCAACCTTCTGAGTACTCCATCTAAGAACCAGTCGGAGATTGAGTCTATACTCACTCCCACCCTACAAATATCCTTCCACCACAATGAGGAGAACTATGGGTGCCTGACCGACTCCAAATGGGGGGGGGGGGGGTCACTCATAGCTACATTTCTCTACTTGGCTCAAATGACTCGAATCACCAGTGAGTCGCCACCCAAGAGAAGCCACCAGCGCCACTTACCCAGCAAGGAAGAATTAAAAAGATGGAGATCCTTAATCCTCAAACCCCTATAGAAAGTCCCTCGGGATCTGCGCCACCGCCATTCACATTTTAAATGGTAGCTTCATAAAAGATAGGCAGAAGACCTATATACTGTTTAGAAAAGAATTAATCAAGACATTCTTACCTCCAATGTTCAAATACCTATTCCCCCCCCTTGAGATGGCGCCTAAGGGAGGGTTTCAAGAAGGGTAGGCATGGTGGTTATGGAGTGAAGAATCATTGGACTGAGAAACCAATAGAAATCCCTATCCCTAAGGAGAACTTGAAATGGCTGTCATCTAGTTTTGTAGGTATCTTAAAGAATTTAAAAAGACATGCATCACTTCAAGACAAACTAATCTTTGAATGATTTCCTCGGTCAAAGTTATGCCTATGGGAGGTCCAATGGTGCTAGTGCAAGGTGGTGAGGCTATCAAAGAATTGGTAGATGCTACTTCCTCTTGGCTCTACGACTAGCTAGATAGGCAGAAGACTAGGATACTGTTTAGAATAGAATTATTCAAGACAATCTTACCTCCAATGCTCAGATACCTATTCTCCCACCCCTAGAGACGACGCTTGTGGGAGGGTTTCAAGAAGGGTAAGCATGGTGGTTATGGAGTGAAGAATCACGGTGCTGAGAAACCAAGAGAAATCCGTATCCCTAAGGAGAACTTGAAATGGATGTCATCTAGTTTTGTAGGTGTCTTGAACGATTTGAAAGGACATGCATCACTAAAAGACAAACTAAACTTTGAAGGATTTCCTCGGTCAAAGTTATGCCTATGGGAGGTCCATTGGTGCTATTGCAAGGTGGTGAGGCTATCAATGAATTGATAGATAATACTTCCTCTTGGCTCTACTACTGGCTAGATCGAGCGAGACCTTGGAAAGCCGTTGATGTCTCTATGGAGAGATAGGTTTGGGTCAACTTCTACGGGGTTCCACTTAATTCTTGGGGCGTGGTGCTCTTCAGCAAGTTTTTAATCACTTTTGGCAAATTCATCAATATGGATGAAGTTTTTAATCACTTTTGGCTCTTCAGCTCGTCTTGTATGTCGGCAATTACAACCACGCGCACCCCTTGTTCAGCAAACACACGCGCCGATGTCGCTCGCTTCCTTGTTTCTGTAACAGCCCGATTTTCGTATTAGTACGTTTTGGGTATATGTATGAATATAATAGTAAGCTTTGTGATATATTGTGTGTCTTTTGTCTTAGTGATTATATATTTTAAGTGGTTTTTATATTTTTTATACATATTAGAATTATGAAAACGTGTTGAAAGGATATTAAACCGTAACATTTATACTATGTCGGTACTGTATTATTGTTATTATTTAATTATGATATAGAATATTTATATTTGAAATATTATTATTTCAATTGACTATTTTATTTTATAAAATATTAAAATTTGTAATATTATTTATTTTAAAAGTCATTTTGGGTCCTAAGGTTGTTAAAATAGTATTGATATTCACAATGAGCTTTAAAAATGATTTAAAAAGGATTTTGTGTTTGTTTTTAGCGCATGCACTCCCCTTTTCACGTTTGCACCCCCTTTTGCACTTACTTGATCCGCACCAGACAACCCAGCCCATTCGCGCAGCCCAGTTTACCCCAAATCCTACCAGTCCAATTCGCAACCCGCGTCAAGACCCGACCCGCTCCAGCTCCTTCTTCCTCATTCCAACCCTAGAGCGCCGCGACTGTCATGGCTCCATCCCCCATTCTCGCGATTTCTTTCCAAAATCGAATCAAGGACAAATTTACTCACTCAAATCACGTTTACTGATCCTTATTCTTTAATTAGGGACCTTGAGTTACAAACCCTCACGCCCTCTTCTCCTTCTCCAATTGCGAACCCCAATCGAAGCTCCCTGCTCCATTTTCGCGAACCAGCACCTGGAAAACCTCTTGGGTACGATTTCGACCACCACCGCACCGTCCTTGGTGTTTCACGAAACCGCCATAACCCACTATAATCAGAGCCTCAGTTCGGGAACCCTCCTTTTCGCCGCCTCTGCATTCGTGTTACGCTGCCTTGGGCGAATAGCAGCCACGCCTTGGAGCCTCCTCCATGAACCTCCATGAACCACCGTGACCATAATACTCCTCCCTCTCCTTGGATCCCGTTCACCTTCTCTTGGCCTTGCCTATTCTGTATAGATTCCTTAAACTCAGTCAATGACCTCGTCGGAAAATGACACGTTATTATGATTATACTTTCGAGTTCTTTGATTTGTGTTATCAAATTGTTGTCACAGTCACCTTTTCGATAGCGTTCGAGTTAATTGTCATGCCGCCGGATTCAGATTATGCTCGAGAGATCGTAATTTGACTTCCTCGATTCGCTATCGGTATATGATCCGCTATAAGGTAAGGGTGGGGTTCTATCTCTATAATTGGGTGTATGAAGGGCTCTATGTAGAAAGGTCTATGGAACCCTAGGTGATTAAGTTAGAAACCCTAGATGTAGGAATTATGTTTGATTGATGATGAATGAAGGTGAATTGTGATGTTTGAGCATGATTGATAATGATTGAATATGATTGTGAGTGATTTAATATACTTGATGATAAATTGAACACAAAATTCTGCTTATAGGGCGCCATGGGCGCCAATATTGTTGTTGCTGTTGCTGGGCGCCTCCCTGGGCACCATGTCCTGTGCGTATGCTGCCTGGGCGCCAAGGGCGCCATTCTGTGCTGTTTGCTGGGCGCCTCCTAGGCGCCAAACCTGTGTCTGTCATGTTGCCTGGGCGCCAAGGGGGCCAAGTATTGGCTGCCTAATTGCGATGTTCCTATTTTCTTGGGGTGGTTGTTGGCTGTTCTTATTTTGTGGGTTGTTGTCAATTTGTTGTAGCTTGGTGTTTGTTATTGTTGTTGTTAATTTCTGATGGTTTGGGGCGCCTCATGTGGCTGTCCCGGTGGTCGTTGTTATTGGTGTTATAAATTGGTGTTGTCATTGGTGTCGTATAATTGTTGTTAGCATTGGTGTTGTGAAATTGTTGTTGTCCCAGGTGTGTAAATTTTCATTGTTGTTGTTGATTTTGTTGTGGGTATCGCCGAATGGCCCACATTGTTTAGTTGATGTGTTGTCGTGTTGTTGATCATGTTGTTGTTGATGTTTTGTTGTGGGTACCGCCGAATGGCCCACATTGTCGTTTTGTTGCGGGTACCGCCGAATGACCCACATTGTTTGTTGAGGGTATCGCTGAATGGCCCAAACTGTTGATGAATTTTATGTTGTAGGTCTATGACCATTCGGTGATTGATTTTTGGTGTGTCACATTGTGACCAATTTTTGGTGATTGTCTGTGTGCATTCATGGTGTCGCATACAACATGTGCATTTATTTTGGTGAAGGCCTTTGGTCTTGGAGCTAGGTGTGAAAGCTCAAATTTTTCTAAAACTAGTGAGCCTGGTGTGAAAGCTCAATTTTTGGTGAATTGGTGAGCCTGGTGTGAAAGCTCTCAATTTTGGTGACGCCTCTATTTACAGGCAAAATTTTGGTGATTTGGTACCACATGCATATGCCCGTTGGTGTGGGTTGCATTCATTCATTTACGCATAATTTAGGTGATGACTGTTGGTGATAATTTTGGTGATGAATATTGGTGATAATTTTGGTGGTGTTTTGGTGATGACTAATGGTGTTGATTTTTGGTGGTATTTATTGGTGATTGTAATTGATGTTATTTTCGTTGTTGTGTGTTGTTGCGGTTGTTGCTATATGTTGTCATTATTGTCGTTGGGGTGGCTATCGTTGTTGTTGTCGCTGTTGTTGTGTTGTTGGTTTTGTTGATGACACTAATTGAGATAATATTAACTATCGTGATGTGATTGTCGTGCCGTGATAACTTTGATGCCATGACCTAAGTATATACTGCTTTTCATACGACTTATTATATAGTGTGATATCTCACCCCTTCTGTTTGAATGTTACCCCTATGTTGGTAACGTGCAGGTGATCACGAATGAAGGCATATTTACCTTCGCTAGTCGAGTCTTGTGTCGTCGCTCTGACACGTAGCACTCGGGGGATGAACACTAGTTTTAGTTATTGTGGTTACCGTTCGGTTTTGGAGTTTTGCAAAGATGTTATAATTGTTTTATTTGAATTTTACTTTTATTTTCCGCTGCATGGTGAACAGAGTCATTGTTGACTGAACAGGTGTTTTGGGTTCGTCCACGTTATATTGTGCTATGTATTCGCACTACCTTAATGAATAAATGTTGTTATTGGCGTGTGATGAAAATTGGTGAAAATGTGACATCCCTTGTGGGTGTAGTGAAAAGAAAAAAAAATGTTTTTGAAACTCTGATATTTTAATTAATAATTACCGGGTAGAAGAGGGGTGTTACAGTTTCCTCTACCTCTCGCAACACCAATGACCCATCAGTTTGTGTCTCAATCAAAGGAGAATATTTCGAAATTTAGATGGTTGAGGAAAATCTATCCTTGCCAGATATTCATGCTGATCCTTTTGCGTAAGCCTTTAGGTATCGAGCTCCCACTTCCTCCTCCTCTGACTCAATCTCTGATTGGGTCGATGCGCTGGTACAAGATTTGGAAGACGATGTTGAACGTATGGCGAGTGATGCTCATTTCCACTGTGGCGGTGGGGGGCTCAGTACGATTCGAAGCGGTGACATGCCCAATGGTGACTCTGGCTCCAACAGTCAAGGTGGTGGTGTCGTTTGTACCATGGATGTAGTAGTGGGATTGATATCTAATGGGGGTCAACTTTTTCAAATTGGGGATCTGAGACATGGTGCAAGAGGAGTGATTAATCACAAAGAGGGAAATGCCAGAGATTTAGAAAGGGAAAGTAGGTTGGGTTCTGGGGTTGGGTCGCTAACCTATGGGAACGGTGGGAGGATGTCTCGTTGACTTGTGCTGATCCATCGGCTTTTGTCAGGATTACGCTGCTAGGGAAACCAAAAACCTCACCTTTAATTCAAAATCACGCCTCAAAATCCCTGGTAGCGGAAAAACCACTTGAGGAATCGGGTCTGAAAGGGAGGTGGGCCTAGTGGTATCAACTTGGATCCAAGAAAGCCTCACCTAGTGGGACCGCCCCTTAAGGTGGACTACTTGTTACCTGATAGGCGTGTTTATTCTCCATAAAGGGTAAGAGGTGATTTGGTTGGTATGGGGCCGACCCACCCACATATTGTTTGTCTCAATTCCCAATTGGATCAATCTCATGTCCCCCGAATTGATTTGGTAACCCCTGGACATAACCTTTCGGACCAATTGGTGGAGTATGCAAATTATGAAGGGTCCCAATCAAGTTCAGTTAGGGTGGACCAAGAGGTCGGTAAATATGAAAATAAAAAACAAGAGTTGAAGGGGGCAAAGGCATTGGCAAGTAGGGAAGGAACTAAGTGGAATATAATGTTACTTGGTGCATGTAGATTTTTGAAAAAGTCAAAGGGTATTTTTACTAGACAGTGGAAGCATACTCGTCGTCGCTCTATTGATGTTTCTTCGTGTCGAAAGTCCTTACGAGTTGGAAAGGATCCCAATTATTGGAGTGGTAGTACGGTGGGATGTCGGGCATCCAAAAGTGTGTCAAAACGTCTATTCTTTCCTAATCGAGCTTCAGGTCTACACCCAAGGAGGTTAGTAATCTCTACAATCATTGCTCCTATTATTCATGGTCATACACACAAGGTCTCTAATTTGGTCGAAGGGGGGGGGGGTCTTTAGTTGTTGATACGGGCAATGCTCCTATTGAGAACTCGGGGGTATCCCTATTAGTTTACTCTCAAGAAACTTCCCAAAGTCAAGGTAATGGTCAAACTATTCAAGTAAGTGTTGCGTCACTGGGGACAAGTAGTCGTAGTAGGGGTGGGGTTCGGGGGCCTTTATTAATCATGCAAAGTGAAGCAGCAGATATCCTTAAGATTGGAAGGGACATTGGCGTAAGAAGAGGTGGTGAGGGCGTCACCCTATTGGACCAATTGGTAGCTTTGGAGGAGATGGATATTCTTGCCAAAGCTACTAGGAATGGAGTGGGTAATGTCCAATGATAATTTTCTCTTTAAATATTAGAGGCTTGGGGAACCTGGTTAAACAAATGAGGATTAGGAACCCGATTCGTCTTTAAAGGGTAGACTTCTTCGCTATCCAAGAAACCAAAAAAGAAACTATATTAGAGGGTGTGTGTTAGTTTTTATGGGGCAATAATGAGGTTGGGTGGATTTGGTCCCCTTCAGTGGGGGCTAGTGGGGGGCTCCTCTCCCTGTGGGACCAAACCAAAGGATCTCCAGTCTTTACTTTTAGAGGGGAAGGTTTCTTGGGGTTTGCTTTGAATGGGGAGTAGCGAGGGAGAGGTGCTTCTTGGTTAATATCTATTGAATTGGAAAAGATTGGAGCACCTATAATATGATAAAAAGCAGAACAAACAAGTTATATGAAGGATAATTTAGGTACTGTCATGAGTATATAAGCAGTCGTACATTCAACTCATCTAGATCGTCTAATCTCAAATGATCTGTATATAAATTATACAAATCATATTTTGAATAAAACTAAAAATACAACTATATGATCTAAATCAAACGGTCAATATTAGTCTGTCTGACGACATGAATGGATGTCATTTAAATATGTTCATGAAGCTTTAGCTTTTGTTCTATTTGAGTGTAATAGGAAAAAGAGAGTTAGAGAAGAGAAAAGGAGAAGAGAAGTGACAAATTGCATATTTGGATTCATTTTTGGAAGAGTCAAAAGTGATTCGGGAGATATAAAATAGCTTTTAACATGTTTTAGTTTTCTAGATCTAAAATTGATTTTGCCGCTAGAATAGATTCGAACTTGAATATATGATTTGTAACTTTTTCTTGCAAAAATGATTTGTACTCGAAAAGTTATCGTTCAACTCACTTTTGCGTGAATTAATCTAAATATAAATCACTACACATTTAACTCACTTTCATTCAAAATCAATTTTACAAAATCGACTCGTCCAAAAAGATAACACAAAACAAATCAGACAAGAAACACAATATTAGTGGGACCAAACAACTTTTTCATTGTTATTCAGACTAGCAAAGAAATGGCGATGACAGATTTGGAATCTTTTCTTTTAGTAAAAGGTACCTTTAATTTCTCTTTTAGAGAAATTTAACCTATATATTTTCATCATGAATTCTTATTATTATTTTTTTTGGTTCAAAGGAGGTACAATGGCCTAACACACACCAGGGGATGGGGGAGTGTGTGTATTGCGGTTCGAACCCAACTGCTACCAATTGAGCTGCCTCGAGGGGACCATGGGACTATTTCATCATGAATTAAACTGTCGATATAAGAGAAATTGAAAAAAATTTATTCACGTATTCATGGTGGGGTAATGAGAGGGGCCAACTTTGAAGTGTCCAGAAAAAATCACGTATTCATGATGGGTCATGAGTTAGGTGAGAGGGGCCAAGAAATATTGGTAGATTGCTTATGGAATAATTGAAGAGTAGTGCTATATAGCACGAGAAAACCTTTCCCGAACTAACATTAAGCTTCATATCTTGAATATTTAGCAAATTAAATAACAAATGAGAAAGGGACGTAACATAAACGGTGAATCAACTAACCTCGTGGAATAACTTTTGACCTGTTTGAGTATTTTCTGGTAAAATTGATTTTGACATCTGTTGTTTTCTTTGACATCTAAGAGTCATTTTTATTCACAAGTTTGTAACTCACTTTTACAGAAATTTAGACAACCATAAATCACTTTTCATTCACCTCGCATTCTTTCAAAATCAATTTGAAAATTTAGTTCATTCAAAATAAATTTTTGCCACCGCAAAATTAAACGTGAGGGGAAGTAGAGAAAAATAGAGACATGTGAACACCCAATTTTAACTGGTGTATTTCCCTAGTCTGGGTACGCTCGCGTGTGGTGAGTCAAGTATGGTAATCGCAAGAGTGGTTTCCAGACTCGTAGGCGCATTTCTCAATTGATTAGGGCGAGTGGGCGACGTTCAATAATTTGCTCAATTAGGCTGAGATACCTTTTCGTCTAGTCGGGTGCGTGCTTTCGTGATTAGGACTAATTTTAACGACTTGTTCCGAAAATCCACTACTGAAAAAGGATTAGGGGTTCACACTGAAACCTTAACCACCACTATACTGAGTTCAGAAGGGTTTATTCAGGATATCTGGCTGGAACCTAGGTTGGTCTCTCTTATATTAGGAACCGAAATAAACAGGAATATGAATTAGGGTTTATAAAAAAAATATATTAGGTTTCAGATTAATAAATATTTCTTTTTTTTTGGGTAAAAAAAATATTTTTATTATTAAGTTCCGATTCAGTTTTTTTCTTGTTATTATGAAAATGGAATAAAAAATAATAATAATTAGAGTTAGATATATAAAATTAGGGTTTTCGGTTTTAAGAGATAAATAAATAAATAAATAAATAGGGTTTTAGATTTAAAATATTAGGTTTCGTTTTTTTCTAAAATTAAGGATTTCAGAGTTCAGATCAAAAAATTTTAGGACTCAGATTCGTTTTAGGGTTCCAAAATATGGTTTAGATGGCAAAAAGGGTTAGGATTCGGTTTTGACATAGAAATATTTAAGGTTTTAGTAAGAAAAAAGAGATTAGGGTTCAGATCTAAGAAAAAAAATATATTAGGGTTTCAGATCCTTTATTTTTTTTATGAATAGAAATTAGGATTCCAATAAAAAGGATATTAGGGCTCGGATTTAGGGAAGATTAGGTTTAAAACCAACCAAAAAAGAGAGAAGGGGAGAAAATGGGAGAACAAACCAAAAAAAAGGGGAAGTAGAGACGAAATAGAGAAAAATATCGAAGTTTTAGGTATTAGGCCTCACCTATGGATTCCGACCACCGTAGACGGTGGTCACCCGCCCAGCCGCCACAGTCGTCACCCTATTTCGACGCGAGCTGCCACCGCGTTTTCCTCCTCCCCCTCACCGCGAGCTGCCACCGCATTTTCCTCCTCCCCCTCGTTGGCCTTCTTCCCTTTCCCCTTCCTTTCTAGTTTCTTCTTTCTCTTTCCCTTAACTTTCTATTTCTCTCTCTTCCTTAAAATTCTTGTGAATATATGCTTTGACAGGTTTTGATGATTGACAAAAGAAAGTAAAAAAGGACTAGACTGCAAAAAGCTGAAAAATGTAATCAAGATCAAGTCAAGAGTGGTTCTACTATTGTGTGTGTATTAGGACAATTTGTAAGTGAAAATAAAGCTCTCTAAATATAAAATAAATCACACACTCACAATATGTTTCATAAAAATAATTTTGCATAAAAAAATTTTTAAACAAATCCCATGCATGCATAATTGAATAGGACAAGCACATGTGATATGAAAATGATTTTTGGAAAGCATATAATCGATTGTTGCATGCATACAATCGATTCTTATGGTATAAGGGAGTGATCCATGTTTTTAGGAAGGCATACAGTCGATTTTAGCATGCCATATTCAAGCAAGAAATCGATTTCAACACTTCCTGATTCAAGCAAAGAATCGATTCCTTCTCTCTTTTATTTTAACTTCACAATCGATTCTTTCCTTTTTCCTTTGATGCACATAATCGATTCCTAGCATCTAAACAGGCACATATTCGATTCTTTCATATTTTTAACATAACACATAATCGATTCATCCATGTCCTTAAAGAAAGCAATAATCGATTTCCTCATTTCCTTCTTTCAAACAAATAATCGATTACTCATTGCCATAAATATTTCAACGTCATATTTTTTTTCCTAAAAGCCTATAAATAGAGGCCTCACTCTTCACTCTCAACCCCACTCACACTTGCATCTAAGATCTATTATTCTTCTCATCACTCTCACTACTCTTACACTTGCTATTTTATTTTTGAGAGCTTTATATTTCACATAGTTTGATATTGTGTTATTTGTGCTTCAACTTGTTTTATCCACACTATTGAGTGTGCTATCAAATCTCTTTTCTTCTTATTTGTTGGATGTGTTCCCAAGTTCTTCTAGAGAAGCGAGATCTCTTGGTTCTTGAAGGTTTTTACATATAGGGAGGTGATATCCCAGTATTGTAAGTTCTTTGATTGTAAAGGTTTCTAGCTGAACCTGTTTTAAAAGCTAGTGATTAGCTGAAATCCCTTGGAGCATTCCTTGGGGACTGGACGTAGGCCCGTGGTTTGGCCGAACCAGTATAAATCTCTCTGTGTCATTCTCATTCCCTTTCATCTCCTTTATTTTCCTTGCAAGTTATTTTATTGCCTTATCATTGTTATTTAAATTCTAGCGTCTTATTTGATCAAAATCTTTTAAAAACTTTATTTTTAAATCGCAGTTTTTAATTTCACAATTCACCCCCCTCTTGTGTTTGAAGTCACTTGGTCAACAAGTGGTACCAGAGCTAGACTCTTGGTCAAGACTAACTGTCTCAAGAGGCAAGATGACTTCAAATGACTCCTTAAACAGACCCCCATCTTTCAATGGTGAAAGGTATGATTATTGGAAAACAAGAATGAAAATTTTCATTGAGGGAGTAGATTGTGATATTTGGGATGCTGTCATAAATGGTCCATTTGTTCCCACTCATCTCGTTAATGATGAAATGGTGAACAAACCAAGATCTCTTTGGACCAAAGATGAAAAAGAAAAGGTTCAATACAATTTGAAAGCTAAGAACATCATCACAACTGCATTAAGCATCGATGAGTTCTATCGCGTATCACATTGTAAAACCGCCAAGGAAATGTGGGAAGCCCTTCAAGTGACCCATGAAGGTACTACCGAGGTCAAAAGGGCTAGAATGAACACATTAACTCATGAGTATGAACTATTTAAGATGAAACCGGGTGAAACCATTCAAGAACTAAACAAACGTTTCATCCATATAGTTAACCATCTTAGAGGCCTTGGAAAATCCTTCAAAAATGAGGACTTGACCAATAAAGTTCTACGATGCCTAAATAGAAATTGGCAACCCAAAGTGACAGCTATCTCGGAATCAAAAGACTTATCCTCTATGGACTTAACTACTCTGTTTGGTAAATTGCAGGAACATGAGCTCGAACTGAATCGAATAACTGAAAGCGAGGAAGGTGAAAAGAAAAAGAAAGGACTTGCTCTAAAAGCATGTGCCAAAGAAAGTGACACGGAAGAGTATGACAGGCTCAATGAAAATGATGAAGACATGAGCCTAATGGTTCGAAGATTCAAAAACTTCATGAAGCGCAAAGGAAAATCAAGACAATGGGCTAATCCTCAAGAGAAGAACGAGGAAGGAACTTCCTTCAATCCAATGTGCTATAAATGTGGTAAGAAGGGACACATAAAGCCAAACTGCCCTCAAAATCAAAAATATGAGAAACCGGACAGAAGACCCCGAAAGGAATCAACAGGAAGAAGGGCGTATATCACTTGGGAGGAAAATGACATAGAGTCCTCCGATGAATCTGAAGAAGAGGAAGCAAAACTATGTCTCATGACAGAGCATAAGGTAGATGAGGTAAACTCCATCGAAACTAAACTTGACTTAACTTATGATGAACTGCTTAGTATTTGTGAAGAATTAAATAATGAGTCAAGTAAGCTTAGAAAAATTGTTTCCACTTCAAAGAAAACTATTTCCTCTCTTCAATCTAAAATCGAAACTTTAAACAAGGAAATAGAAATTCTTAAAGAGAAACAAATTTTTGTAAGTGAGGTCTCCTCGTGCAACTCTTATGAAAATAAAAAGGAGAGTACTCTCAAATGTGAAGATTGCAATATTTTGAAAAATAGAATTGATGATTTACACAACACTCTTGCAAAGTTCACCATCGGAAGAGACAATCTAAATATAATTTTGGGAAATCAAAGGGGAACTTATGATAAAGCCGGTTTGGGCTATCAACCAAAGAATCATGAAAAACCTTTCAAAATTTTTTTTTGCCCAAACAAAACTTCTAGTAGCCCATTTACAAAATGTCATTATTGTGGTAGAAAAGGTCATACATCTTCTATTTGTAATGCAAGAAAGAACACTGATGTGAATGACAAGTTGAAGTGGACTCCAAAGGGCACAATTCCCAAGACTAACCCAAAAGGACCCAAAATGATTTGGGTACCAAAAATTAAAACTTAATGTTGTGATGTAGGTGTGCTTGAAAGCCAAGAGCTCAAAATGGTATCTAGACAGCGGCTGTTCAAAGCACATGACAGGGGACAAAGAGAAGTTCTCTCACTTGACTCCAAAAAGCAGTGGGTTTGTGTCTTATGGTGACAATACAAAAGGTAAAATTATCGGCGTCAGCACTATTGGTAAGAAACCAAACCCTGTTATTGAAAATGTATTATTCATTTGAAGGCTTGAAGCATAACTTGCTAAGTATTAGTCAACTTTGCGACAAAGGTAATAAGGTTGTGTTTGATTCTTCTATTTGCAAGGTAAAAAATACTGTGGACAAGCAAACCCTTTTTACTGGTGAAAGAGTTGGAAATACCTATATTGTTAATCTAAATGATCTTCCCTCAAATGATGCATGCTGTCTTATTAGTAAAGAGGATGAAACTTGGCTATGGCATAGGAGAGTAGCTCACATCCACATGGATCTTTTAAATAAACTTGCTCGTAAGGAATTAGTTATTGGCCTACCAAAGCTACGTTTTGAAAAAGATAAATTATGCGATGCGTGCCAAAAAGGAAAACAAGTAAAGGTCACTTTTAAACCAAAAAATCTTATTTCTACAAATCGACCTTTACAACTTTTACACATGGATTTACTTGGCCCATCTAGAACTATGAGCTTGGGTGGCAATTACTATGCACTTGTTATTGTGGATGACTACTCTCGCTATACATGGACCTTGTTTATTTCTCATAAAAATGACGCTTTTGATGCTTTTCAAAAACTTGCTAAGATCATTCAAAACGAAAAAGGTTTGACTATAGCATCTATTCGAAGTGATCACGGTGGTGAGTTTCAAAATGAGGCTTTTGAAAATTTTTGCAATGAAAATGGAATTGACCATACCTTTTCCTCCCCACGAACTCCTCAACAAAATGGAGTAGTGGAAAGGAAAAATAGGTCTCTTGAAGAGCTAGCGAGGACGATGCTCAATGAAACTAACCTTCCTAAGTATTTCTGGGCAGACGCGATAAGCACTGCATGCTATGTAATGAATAGAGTCCTCATAAGGCCTATCCTAAAACAAACGCCCTATGAAATTTACAAAGGAAAAAGCCAAATATCTCCCACTTTCACGTATTCGGATGTAAGTGCTTTGTTTTGAATAATGGGAAGGACAATCTTGGTAAGTTTGATGCTAAGGCTGATGAGGGCATATTTCTTGGATATTCCAACTCTAGTAAATCTTTTAGAATCTATAATAAAAGAACCTTGTCTATAGAAGAATCAGTGCATGTTACCTTTGATGAAACTAACCCCAAAATTGTTGTAGAAAAGAATGTTGATGATCTTGCAGAAGTTTTGGGAAACAGTCTTCTAAAAGAACAGGACAAAAGCAAGGAAGATGAAGATCAATCACCTCATCAAGATCTACCTAAAGAATGGAGAAGGTCAAAGGACCATCCTCTTGACAAAGTGATAGGTGATATCTCAAAAGGGGTAACTACTCGAAACTCTTTAAAGAATGCATGTAATCATATGGCTTTCGTCTCTAAAATTGAACCAAACAACATTGATGAAGCTATTTTTGACGAACATTGGACCCTTGTCATGCAAGAGGAATTAAATCAATTTGAAAGAAACTGTGTTTGGGAACTCGTTCCTATACCTAAAGACCATCTTGTGATTGGAACCAAATGGGTTTTTCGGAACAAGCTTGATGAAAATGGGCATTATTATTAGAAATAAAGCAAGACTTGTTGCCAAAGGTTACAATCAACAAGAGGGCATAGATTTTGATGAAACCTATGCCCCTGTGGCTAGGCTAGAATCCATTCGCATGCTTCTTGCTTTCTCTTGCATCATGGATTTTAAACTTTTTCAAATGGACGTAAAAAGTGCATTTTTAAATGGTTATATTCAAGAAGAGGTATATGTTGATCAACCCCCGGGTTTCACAAACTTTGAGTTTCCCGATCACGTTTTCAAATTGAAAAAGGCATTATATGGGTTAAAACAAGCACCTTTGACAGGTTTTGAGGATTGACAAAAGAAAGTCAAAAAGGACTAGACTGCAAAAAGCTGAAAAATGTAATCAAGATCAAGTCAAGAGTGGTTCTACTGTTGTGTGTGTATTAGGACAATTTGTAAGTGAAAATAAAGCTCTCTAAATATAAAATAAATCACACACTCACAATATGTTTCATAAAAATAATTTTGCATGAAAATATTTTTAAACAAATCCCATGCATGCATAATTGAATAGGACAAGCACATATGATATGAAAATGATTTTTGGAAAGCATATAATCGATTGTTGCATGCATACAATCGATTCTTATGGTATAAGGGAGTGATCCATGTTTTTAGGAAGGCATACAATCGATTTTAGCATGCCATATTCAAGCAAGAAATCGATTTCAACACTTCCTGATTCAAGCAAAGAATCGATTCCTTCTCTCTTTTATTTTAGCTTCACAATAGATTCTTTCCTTTTTCCTTTGATGCACATAATCGATTCCTAGCATCTAAACAGGCACATAATCGATTCTTTCCTATTTTTAACATAGCACATAATCGATTCATTCATTTCCTTAAAGAAAGCAATAATCGATTTCCTCATTTCCTTCTTTCAAACAAATAATCGATTACTCATTGCCATAAATATTTCAACGTCATATTTTTTCCTAAAAGCCTATAAATAGAGGCCTCACTCTTCACTCTCAACCCCACTCACACTTGCATCTGAGATCTATTATTCTTCTCATCACTCTCACTACTCTTACACTTGCTATTTTATTTTTGAGAGCTTTTTATTTCACATAGTTTGATATTGTGTTATTTGTGCTTCAACTTGTTTTATCCACACTATTGAGTGTGCTATCAAATCTTTTTTCTTCTTATTTGTTGGGTGTGTTCCCAAGTTCTTCAAGAGAGGCGAGATCTCTTGGTTCTTGAAGATTTTTACATAGGGAGGTGATATCTCGGTATTGTAAGTTCTTTGATTGTAAAGGTTTCTAGCTGAACCTGTTTTAAGAGCTAGTGATTAGTTGAAATCCCTTGGAGCATTCCTTGGGGACTGGACGTAGGCCCGTGGTTTGGCCGAACCAATATAAATCTCTATGTCATCCTCATTCCCTTCATCTCCTTTATTTTCCTTGCAAGTTATTTTATTTCCTTATCATTGTTATTTAAATTCAAGCGTCGTATTTGATCAAAATCTTTTAAAAACTTTATTTTTAAATCGCAATTTTTAATTTCACAATTCACCCCCCTCTTGTGTTTGAAGTCACTTGGTCAACAATTCTCTCTCTTTCCTCTTTTGAAATGGCTGGTGCGGCACCGGAAGAGGTGAAGGAATGAAAATTAGGTTTAGCACAAAACTAAGGTTGCCTTATATAGTGTGTTGGTTTTGAACGTTTACCGGCCGCTTAATTTCCGACGGATTTCCGGCGGACAAAATCCGCCGGTAATGTCCAATTTCCGGCGGATTTTGGCCATTACCGACGGATTTTTTCCGCCGGAAATCCCAAAAAATCTTGTAGTGCGGATACGTGTCGGATATGGATACTTCACCTATTGATGATAAATAAAATAAATACACCATGATCACTATTTTCTTCAATAAGACATAACTTGCATCAGATGGTGCAGATGGAATACCAAAATGATTTTATACTTAAATTGAATTCAGTAAAACATATATACTAATAGAATGTAAGCTTTTTTATGTTAAAAATTACATTGAATCGTTCAAATTGGTAGAATACATCAAAAACAACAAAAATTTAACATTGCCAAAGCCAAAAAACTTATTGATTAGATAACAAACTTATTGCACCCATTTTAATATCACGAAACAAAAAATACCTACAAATGTGATAAAATCAAAGTGACCGAACAAGACGGGAAATCAAGCAACAGCGTACCAAGACGATGAACAAAACAATGCCGCACTTAGATGACAGAATCAAGGAGAATTGCTAAAGGAAAACTAGATTGATTTGCTAAAAAGAGAAAAAAATGGTGCAGATGAGTGATTTCAGGCCAAAAAAAGATGACGTAGATAAACAAAAAAAAAATAGAAGTAAAGAGAAAGTTGAGAGAGAGGCGACTAAGGATATGAGAACATTCCCTTAGTACAATGTAACATATCAATATATATGAAACACACCGTTTCACTAAAGTTTGTTTTTTTAAAAAAAAAACAACACTTTTAAAAACAAAACCACACACCCACCCCCTTTTTATTCTCTCCCTCTCTCTCGACCCTTCTCATCTCCTCTCCCATTCTTTTCTCCTCTCTTCCACCTTTTCCCCATTCTTCTTTTTTCTTCTTCTCACTTCAAGTGACCAAATTCCACCATAAATCTTACACCTTTGAGTCATATTAAGAAAGCCATCTCATTTCTCTCTTGGGTGCTATTGGATAGTATTTTGGGGTTAGGGTTTTTTGCTCTAAAGGAGAAGGAAGATACCCACACCTTGAAGGTTGCTCTCTAGGGCCATTTGAGGTATACTCACTACTCATTATTCAAGAATACATCTTTGGCACATTAGTTTGTGATGAAAAATTTAGTTTCAAGGTATAGGGTACAATGTTAGAGATGTTGTTGGTTCCTAATAGATTAGTAGAGCTCTTAAATAACCTTCTAAACCTTTGGGAATATTATTGATTTTCAAATTTGTCTGTTATTGCTTCGCTTGCTTCTCCGGAAGGTGTTGGAGAGCTAAATAGTTGATTCTCCATAACTGTGAGTGGATAACGGCCATCGTCACATATTTAAATTATTTTAAATGTCGCTATTTTATTCCTTTTGATATTTTAAAGCTATTTCTTTTTTATTGATAAATGGGAAACACGCTCATGAAATTTGATTTTTGTTTCTTTGACAATAGATTTGAAGACTATTGATATCGATATTAATTTGGTTATTTTTGAAAATGACATGATAATGATTTTGAGACGTAATTGGTAACGGGCGTAGCGGTCTAAGTGCACCTAGTTATATGACCTCGGGTGGAGAGGGCTATCCGTTCGATGGAGCCGCTCCTAAGGGGAGGCCACCCTTCGGGGAGAGGGCTATCAACGAGATGTAGCCGCCCCCGTAATCGCGTTGTGATGTGAGTGAAGAGGATATGGCTATCCGTTAGATGTAGCCGCCCCTAAGGGGAGGCCACCGTTAGGTGGAGAGACCCATCAACGAGATGGAGCCGTCTCTTCTTGACTCTCTCACGTTTGTTTTCCTTGGATTGGTATTTTGAGTTTTATACTTTTGGGAAATACTATGGTTATTACATAAGCATAAGTCTATGAGTTTTGTTGAAACACTCGTGCCTTGCGTGTTTTCCTTTTCGGTTGATGGTGGTTGTTGTTCCCTCACTAAGTCTTTGTGACTTACCCTTTCCATATCTTTATCTTTTTCAGATTTCCAAGCAGCTGAGTAAAAGCTGCTAGTAGATTTAAAGGGTCCAGCGTTCATCTTTGGTAGGCCTCCTAGGTTGGCGGCACTACATTCGTTGTCTTTTGTATTTTTGGTATATTCTGCAGCTATAGAAAAGTCTAGTAAAACTGTTGGGAAGTGTATACCGTGTTTAAACTCATCTGAGGAGTAGATTGTTATTTTCAAAACTTGGCAGGTGATGCATTGTTGTAAACTGAATGACTGGTAATTTGGGAACTTTTGAAATACAAAGGAGACTCCGTCGAAATTTTAATAGATTTATCGAAGTGAACATTACTTCTTTAAGCTATTTGCTGGTAAAGAGTTATTTTCTTAGGCTTTCCAGGCTAAGAGTCTAAGTCTATGCGCCGGTCATGATTAGAGTTTTTGGGTCGTGACAAAGTGGTATTAGAGCTTAGGATGTAGGTCCTTATAGCTGCAGACATAAAGTGGTAATAGGATTCTCACGAGTAAATTGTGTACCCGGGCACAACTTACTTGTAAGAAGCTATTTACACCTTATGATGGGTCCAAAGTTGTCGTCTAGAGTTTAAATAGGTTCATTCTTGTTTTCCATATTCTCATTGATCTCTTGTCTGATATTTGACAAATATCACATCATTAAGTGAGGATACCACCGTTATTAAAAAAAATCCTTCTAGAAGGAAAGCTTTTGATGAGTCTGCTACCCAACATCGATACCCTCCTCAAAGGGGTCATGGTCGACAAGTCGTGGTCACAGTCGTGGTCACGGATAGGGTAGGCATGGAGATGTTGATGGTTGACGTGGATTGAATGCCGAATTAGCCATTCTTGAGGTGCTAGGTGGAGGCGAAGAAATTCTAGCATGGCCGATTTTTCTCTAGTTTACAGGAGTTACAATAGGCGACACAACAACTTGTCGGCGTTGTGTCTAGGTAGCAACAAGGTAATCAAGAGAAAGGAAATCAAAAATATCAACCAGAGATTATACAAGAAGAACAATTCGTAAATGCTACAGTTAGAGGGATTCATGTTTCTTTAGCAGATTTCATGAAACTCAAACCCCCCTTATATTCTGGATATAGAACGACTGAGGATCCGCAATAGTTCATCAAAGGTCTACAGAGGTTGTGGAGAGCATTTGGTTACTCTGACATTAGAGTAGTAAAGTTTACATGAGTTCAGTTGGAGGGTGTTGGATACGCCTGGTTTGACACAGTGTCACGTGGAAGACCAGCGGGATTACCGCCATTAGCAGGGAGTGAGTTTTCTTAGTTGTTCACGACTCGCCATTAAAAAAAAATGGAGTTTAGTTGATGTTGATCATTCAAGTGCATTGCTTGCTCATTTCCAAATTCGATCCACCTTAATTGATGATATCAAGAAGGCTCGGAGTCAAGACTAACATTCGGCGAAGGTATTAGATGATGTGTGAAATGGGAAAAGCTTCAAATTTTCAATTGAATCATATGGTTTTTTGTGGTTTGGATCTCGACCGTGTGTTCTTAATATGGATAATTTGAGATTTTGAATAGAGTTGGATCTGTAGATTATCGCTTGGTGCTTCCACCCGATCCCTCTAGAGTTCATCCAGTCTTTCATATTGCTTTGCTTCAAAAGTACATTAATGAACCTTCTCATGTGAATCGTCGTGCAATTAGATGAGTATTTGTCTTACACCGGACCTCTAGTAGCGATAACTGATAAGCAGGTGAGGCGTTTACACTCACATGATATTGTTTCGGTGGAAGTTCTTTGAAAATGGTCATCTGGTGAAGAACAACTTGCGAAACCAAAGTACTCACGTGTGAAAAGTATCCACTTATTCGAAACCAAAGGTTAGTAGTAATAATTAAATTCGAGGACGAATTTTTCTTAAGGGGGGAAGATTGAAACACACTGCTTCACTAAAGTTTGTTTTTAAAAATAAAAAAAAAACCCAACACTTTTAAAAACAGAACCACACACCCACCCCCTTTTCATTCTCTCCCTCTCTCTCAACCCTTCTCATCTCCTCTCCCATTCTTTTCTCCTCTCTTCCACCTTTTCCCCATTTTTCTTTTTTCTTCTTCTTCTCACTTCAAGTGACCAAATTCCACACATAAATCTTACACCTTTGAGTCATATTTTAAGAAAGCCATCTCATTTCTCTCTTGGGTGCGATCAGATGGTATTTTGGGGTTAGGGTTTTTTGCTCTAAAGGAGAAGGAAGATACCCACACCTTGAAGGTTGCTCTCTAGGGCCATCTGAGGTATACTCACTACTCATTATTCAAGAATACATCTTTGGCACATTAGTTTGTGATGAAAAATTTAGTTTCAAGGTATAGGGTAGAAAGTTAGAGATGTTGTTGGTTCCTTATAGATTAGTAGAGTTCGTAAATAACCTTCTAAACCATTGGGAATATTATTGACTTTCAGATTTGTCTGTTATTGCTTCGCTTGCTTCTCCAGAAGGTGTTGGAAAGCTAAATAGTTGATTCTCCATAACTGTGAGTGGATGACGGTCATTGTCACATATTTAAATTATTTTAAATGTCGCTATTTTATTTCTTTTGATATTTTAAAAGTATTACTTATTTATTGATAAATGGAAAACACGCTCATGAAATTTGATTTTTGTTTCTTTGACAATATATTTGAAGACTATTGATATCGGTATTAATTTTGTTATTTTTGAAAATGACATGATAATGATTTTGAGACGTAATTGGTAACAGACGTAGCGGTCTAAGTGCACCTTGTTATATGACCTCGGGTGGATAGGGCTATCCGTTAGGTGGAGCCGATCCTAAGGAGAGGCCACCCTTAGGGGAGAGGGCTATCAACGAGATGTAGCCGATCCCGTAATCGCGTTGTGATGTGAGTGAAGAGAAAAGGGCTATCCGTTAGATGTAGCCGCCCCTAAGGGGAAGCCACCCTTAGGTGGAGAGGGCTATCAACGAGATGGAGTCGTCTCTTGACTCTCTCACGTTTGTTTTCCTTGGATTGATATTTTGAGTTTTATATTTTTGGGAAATACTATGGTTATTACATAAGCATAATTCTATGAGTTTTGCTGAAACACTCGTGCCTTGTGTGTTTTCCCTTCCGGTTTGATGGTGGTTGTTGTTCCCTCACTAAGTCTTTGTGACTTACCCTTTCCTTATCTTTATCTTTTTCAGATTTCCAAGCAGTTGAGTAAAAGCTGCTAGCAGGTTTAAAGTGTTCGGCGTTCATCTTTGGTAGGCCTCCTAGGTTGGCGGCACTACATTCGTTGTCTTTTGTATTTTTGGTATATTCTACAGCTATAGAAAACTCTAGTAAAAATGTTCTTTGGGAAGTGTATACCGTGTTTAAACTCATCTAAGGAGTAGCTTGTTATTTTCAAAACTTGGCAGGTGATGCATTGTTGTAAACTGAATGATTGGTAATTTGGGAACGTTTGAAATACAAAGGAGACTCCGTCGAAATTTGGATAGATTTATCGAAGTGAACATTACTTATTTAAGCTATTTGCTGGTAAAGAGTTATTTTCTTAGGCTTGCCAGGCAAAGAGTCTAAGCCTGTGCGCCGGTCACGAATAGAGTTTTTGGGTCGTGACAATATAAAGCCAAAATCTTCTAAATATTCTCTTCACATCAAATATTTTATTATCAATTAAATTTTTAACAAGACAATGTAATGTAAACACAAGTCATGCACACTAGTATTACAACAACAACCTTAATTTTCACACGATCTATTTTTTATATATTTATTTTTCTGATTTTTAGGTTTAAATAATTTATCCCTGAACTATTTTAGAATTTTTAAACTGATTTTTGAACTAAATTAAAAAGTTGTAATTCGGACTTTAAACTTTAAAAAAAATTATAATTGGGTCCTTGTATACCCTTAAGCTTTAAATAATTTCTAATCAAGGCCCCGCACATAGGGACTTAATTACATTTACTTAAAAGCTCACAGAAATAGTTAAAAAGTATTTAAAAGTTTTAATATGCAGAGAGCAAATTACAAAATTTTGACAAATTTAAAGAACTCAATTACATTTTTTTAGTTGAAATCTATTTATAGAACTCTAAATAGTTCGGGGCTTCCAGATTATTTAAACCTTATTTTTATTAATATATACCAGATTTGCCTGTAACAAAGGCACCATCCACACTAAGATCAAGGCCAGTGACAAACCCAGAGTCATTAGATGCCAAGAACAACATAGCATCTGCCACGTGTCTTGGCGTGAGCACCACTCCTTGCAACCTCGCGTATGGAGCATAAGCCTCTGCCACCTTCTCCTCGCTCACCCCTAATAGTTTAGTAGTCATTGGCGTGGCTACTCCATTTGGTGAGACACAATTCACCCTGATCCCATGCGCGCTAAGCTGCACACTCGCCAAACGCGTCAGCCCCAACATTGCATGCTTCGACAAGGTGTAGTTGGTTATCTTCAAGCCATTGTGGCAAGCGGCCACACTCGCCATGCACACGATGCTCCCCCTCCCACGCCTCTCCACCATAGCACGCGCCGCGTGTTTCACACACAATGCCATTCCTCTGACATTGACCGCAAATAAATGGTCAAGTAGAGACATGTCGAGTTCCAACACCGTCTGATCTGTAGGACTCATGATCCCAGCATTGCTCACCATGATATCTATCTGTTGTGTGAATGAAAAAATAAAAATATTGTTTCGATGATGAATAAAAAATATATTTTAAATCCAAGTAAATCTACCTCTGTTTAATTTATATTTTGTAAATATACTTACTTTATTTTTTTATATAACAAAAAAATTGTTTGTAGTCCTACACAAAATTAAGATCTAATTAGTCCCTATTATACTTAGTCAAAAAGTTGGGTCACAACCGAAAATGGAGACCTATTTAGTAGTCCATTAGAAATAAAAATCCACAGCAAATAAAAAATATGCTAAATAGAAATTTTGGTAATTTATCTTTGCTCTAGGTTTTGTTTTGGTCATTTATCTTTTTTTTGTTCCGTTTTGGTCTATCATCTTCCATTGCAGCTTCATATTGATCTCTTTCGTCAATTGAAGTTAATAGACGCCATGTTGGTAGTTAACTGCTGACGTGGTATTTTAAGTGTCATGGCTGATGTGTATTTCATTAAATGATGCGGTATTTCATTTTTTTTAAATCAAAAACATAAAACCCTTTCTTTTTGCTTTTCTGATTTCAACTTCATGTTTGATTTTACATCAATTTCCGTGAAATCTCTTTGTTGCATTCACTTACTGAAGTAATTTCGAGCATTTTGCAATTGGTTTGATACAATTTGGTTGAGATTTGAGCATTTTAGCCTCTCACAAATTCTAAAACCATTTTTCGGCCAAAAACGCGTTTTCAGATAAGTTGTTCTATTTTATTGTGGAAATCGATGGTGGATTCCCGATTCTTGTGATATTTCGTTCAAGTTAGGCACAAATTTCGTTTGATTTGGTGTTGTTTTGAGTATTTTACCATTGTTGACTTGAAGCTTTTGAATCTTTTTCTTCAATCTTGGTTTTTCGGAATCACTTTTTCTTAGAAGTGCTTTTTCGGTCCTAAAACTTGCATAAACAGATTCCTTATAAAATTTGGAGCAAAACAAACACCAAATTTTTCGCAACAGTTTAGTTTTTTTTATATGGCTAGCTATAGCTATAAATGGGCAATAGGTACTTATTCACGTATTCATAATGGGTCATGATTTGGGTGAGAGGGCTAGCTTTTTTTTACAATGTCATTGGTTCGAAGTTTTTTCTGGCATTGATGATGACTAATCTATGTCGGGGAACTTGACCGATTACGAGTACCTGACTTTGTAGGCCCGTGTTGTTCTCCCATCCCAACAGAGTTTTTACCACACCCAAGATTCGAACCCGAGACCTTGAGATGGGAACCAAGTCCGGTACTTGAACCAACCCTTGTTGGTGAGAGGGCTAGCTTTGAAGTGACATGAAAAGTTCATGGTATTTTTTATTCTAAAATATCATTTTAGTTTCTGCAAATATAGTAAATATTTATATTAGTTCTTGTAAAAGGTTTTTTTTAAAAAAATAGTTCTCGTAAAATTTTAAAATTGATCATTTTGGTTCTAGGAAAAAGTTTTTTTTTACAAATAGTCCTTGTAAAAATTTAATATTATTTATATTGGTCCCTGAAAAAGTTTTTCTAACCATTTTTTTACCAAATTTTTAAAATAGATCTTGAAATTTTAAAATTATTCATTTTGATCTGGTGACACATTAGCTTTAAAATGACTTTAGAGACCAAAATGAATAAAATTAAATTTTGCAGGGGCTATTATAAAAAAAACTTTTTGTCAGGACCAAAATAGATATTCACTGTATTTACAGGGACCACACTGACATTTAAATTTTTTTTTGCTTACAATTTACTAGGAATCAAGTGTAAAATTAGTATAATTAGTACTATTGGCCCCATCACATAAGCTACTCTAGCTTTAAAATGACTTTATAAATACAATGAAAAATTTTTGTCGAAAGTGTTGAGACACCATAAATGGATAGCAATAATTTGAACAACAACCAAATGTAACATTATTATGATTGTGAAATGTTGGTAGATTATTTATGGGACACTTGAATTATACGACACGTATTTCGAAATGAAATCTTGCACGTAAGGGGTATGAATTATGATTAAGACCTATAAGCAACATTAGTATGAGGATTTTTTTTTACATCGCTGGCTACTTATGGAGTGTCCTAACGCTTTCAACGAAACACTAATCTCTGCTCGTGCTTAGGATCAAATTTTGCACTAGCCAAAAACGAGTTTATCTACTGCGGGAATCGAACCCGGGAGCATCGGGTCGACCCCCGTGTCCTTGGGTTGATTAAGCCACTAGGCCAATGGTGTTGGTTTTAGTACAAGGAATTGAGGATGAAATTGTTAAAGATTTTTTTTAAACAACATAGTATAGTATTATATAGGCAAAATTACCCCCAATTTTCAGAAATAAATTTTAAACCCTAAAATTGAACCAAAACCTCCATTTCTCCATCCATGGCTTTGTACCGTATTGAGAGTAACAATATATGCGATCACCGCCCAGAAGATTTCATATTGAATTGTTATCTAGAAAATGGAAATGAAATTAGTAATTGAAAAGGAAATCTGAAGTTTTCAGTTTGTATATTTGAATAATCAATTGATTTTACAGTGATGCGTACCACAGCTATCCCAACAATACTGTCATTAACCCTAGACAAAATCAATTAGGGGTTGTAATCATTAACGATGGTAGATCTTAAAGAAAATCAATAATCATCATTTTCTTCCCTTCGTTTGGTATCAATAATCAACATTTTCTTCCCATCAGATTTGGGAATTTTTGGTTCAAAATCATGAATAGATGGTTGAAATTGAAGGTGATGTTGATGATGATTTATAATTATCCATCACGGGGAAGAAGATTTTGGGACTTAGCCGCTTGTTCAGAAGAAGAAGAAGAATCCTAGTTCTTCTCAACTTGTTTTTTTTTTTTTTTTAATTTTTAGGTGTTTTTTAGGGTTGAAGATGAAAATTAGTCGGCAAAAAAAAGTGACATGTTAGCAAACTGTAACTAACACATCAGCGGCATTAGTGCCAACTAGGCGTTTTTGTAACAAAAATACTAAAAAGGACTAACGGTGAAGACATTATCTAACTTAAAGGACATACTTGCTACGGAAAAAATATAAAGGACGAACCTGTTACAAAAAAAAATAACTTAAAGGACCCCTGATGTAATTTTGCCTATTATATGTGTTGTGTTTTAAAAGAACACAAAAATCTATATATACCTGATTCCTGAGACAGACACTAGAAGGACAAGAGCAGAAAAGCAAATACAAAATCTATCGCTCCCAACAAACTAAACAGGTCCACACCGTGGAGGATCAGTAATACCACACAATCGATTACTCCCATCCTATCCTCTGGAAATACACTCCAGCGGGCTACAAACCACTCATAGAACAGGCCATGACTAGACTTAGCCTTAACCAAAAACTGATTTCACGAGTAAAACTTTATCAAAAAGAAGTTCGCAGAGGGGTCCAGAGTAATATTAGAAAAAATCACCCCACCCAAAGGACTGAATGCTAGATCATGCTTAACTTCTTTCTACCTTTTTTGGGAATGACCTCAGCTTAGTGGATAGAAAACAAAGTAGGGAGATCAGGCGGGAGCACCACCACCAAACCCAACCACCTAAACACTGTCATACCCTAATTTTGTCCGGCTAATTAAAAAAAATCACAAAAAAAAGTTTTTCGCGTATATTTGATTCCTAATCCCTCGAATAGGTCATTTCGTGCTAATTTACTAATTTTGCGTTGTTATTACTTTTTTTAGTGGTTAAACAAAAATTAAAAAATATGCTAACACAAAAAATTACATAGTAGATTTAATTTATTTTTCTTGTTACAATATCTTTAATTAAAAAACGAAAATAAAAACTAAAATAGATAAGAAATAATACAAATTACAAAAGAAAATAAAAACAGGGAGGTGCAATAAAAAATTATTATTACAAAAAAGGAGAATGTCCATGTACATGACTTGGCCCAAGGATGCCATAGTTACAAAAATACAAAAATAAACCAAGTACCCAAAACTGCAGCTACTTTGCAAAGGTGATTTCTCTCTCTTCGGACATCATTTCCACGATCCGAACGGTGAAAGTGAAGATGGATGTCTCATGAACTTGGTGTCTAAAAACAACGATGATCCAACGGTTAACGAATCCAGAATCACACTTGTACGGTGGCCGGTTTGAGAAAAACGGGAGTTGTTTTTTCTACTTTTGCGAAGGCAATTTCTCTCTCCTCAGACCTCGTTTCGCCGATCCGAACGGTAGAAGTGAAGATGGATGTCTCATGAACCTGGTGTCAAAAAACAACGATGATCCAATGGTTAACGAATCCGGATTCGCACTGTCAATATGGCTGGTTTGAGAAAAAACGGGATTAGTTTTTAGCTACTTTCCAAATGCAATTTCTCTCTTCTCAGACCTTTTTTCAATGATCCGAACGGTGAAATTGAAGATATATGTCTCACGAACCTTGTGTCAAAAGACAAAGATGATCCAACGGTTAAAAAATCTGATATCACACTTTTACGGAGGCTGGTTTGAGAAAAACGAAAATTGCTTTTCTATGTTGTTTTAGTCCCACATTGCTTGGGAGAAACAAGAACTACCTAGCCTTCGGCTATAAAAGAGATGGAGATGCAAAGGCTATGGACATGGGCAATGGATGGGGTAAGTGATCTTTTGGGCTAGCATTTGCAGTCCATTAGATTAAAAGCCTGTCTTTCATTCTATTGGACTTGCTTTTGCAGTCCATTAGATTAAAAGTCCGTCTTTAGTTATTTTTGGGATGGCCGTTGAGGTCCTTTAATTGGCGGTTTTCGGGTGAAAACGGACCAGATAGGAGTCCGGTTCGCGGTTGATATGGTCAGATTGCTCGGTCCGTTTCGGCGTTGATCGCATTTATCAGCTTGAGGTTAGTTTTGCATTTATTTATTATTTATTTATTTTTGTACATATTTATTTATTATGTATACTGTTTATTTATGTACATACTTATTTATTATTTATATTGTTTATTTATCTATGTAAATAATTATTTATTATTTATTTATATGTATAGTTATTTATTTATTAACTTTACTCTTTATTAATTGTTAGTGTCGTCATTAATTTTTTAATACACAAATTATTTTATTTTTTCAAAAATATAAATAGGGGATTAAGTCGACTGTACAGTCGAGTTAGTCTGCTTTTTAGGACCACGAATGAACCGTTACGGATCATGTCCTAAAATCCCTATTTAAAATAAATAATTCCCAAATAAAAAAATACAAACACATCTCTTTCATTTCAAAAACCAAAAATCTATTTTCAAAGTAGGGGATTAAGTCAGTCGTATGGCCGGGTTAGTCATCGTTTTAGGATAAGTGAACTATGGTCCTTCAGAGCCGCAGCGCTCCTTCAGCCCTCAGCGGCCCTTCAGAGCCCCAGCGCTCCTTCAGACCCCTAATGGTCCTTCAACACAGATCACACAGTCCTAAAACCCCTACATTAAAAAACACCAACCCACAAACATTTTCTGTAACACCCCTTTTTCACCCATCGTTTATTCGTAATTTATCAGAGTTTTTCGCGCCAAAAGAGTGTCGCATTTTTCAACGTAAAACAAAACCTCGTAGTTTTCTCAAAACATGCAGCGGAACTATTCATCATCGTTAAAAACATCAACAACCGAAAAAGTGCAAAGTGCACCAATTACTAAAAGATTCAACATCAACCGAAATTTAATTAAAAACAGTAATCGACCCTTCCCCAAGTGCTACCTATCAGAGCAGACGACACCAGGCAAAAAGGAAGACTACAATCATCACTCGGGCTCACCTATAAAGTAACAACCACAAAAAGGGGTGAGATTCCATACAATATAAGAAGTGTATGAAAGACCACATACAAAGCTCAAGACATCAATTAATCACAGCAGGCAACATCACTCTTAACAGTTAATAACAGCTAAGTATACATTAACACGTCACTTTCACAACAACACATCACTTTAACAACACATCACAATGGCCAAACAACTTCATTCAATCAGTCGTGCAATATGAATGCGATATGAGACTCAAACAATGCACATGCATGTGGTACCAACCTACGTCACTGGCCAAAGGCCTAATTTTCGTCACTGGCACAAGGGCCTAAAATATCGTCGCTGGCCAAAGGCCTAGTTTTCTCGTCGCTAGCACAAGGCCTAATGTTCATGGTATGCATGCGACTCAATGATGTGCGCACAACAGTCAAACAATCACACATCAACGTCACTGGCCATAGGCCTAAATCACATCGAACAACACTGGCCAACGACCGTCACAACAAAACAGCTCAAAGGTGTGGGCCATTCGGCGGTACCCACGACAACACAAACAACACAACATCTTCAGCAGTTAACAGCTCTCAACCACAACACTTTTCCAAAACATTTAGGGTTGACGACCACTTTTTGAAAAAGACACCGGAGACGCCTCAAGGGCACCTCAGACACCAAAACAACTCCGTGGAACAATGTTAGAAAAATAGTTCAGAATGCCTTAAAATTAGAGTATCCAGTTAGGCACCTGGATAAGCTTTCCAAAACATTTTGAATCGTCTCAATCGGACCTCCGAGTCAAAAGGTATTTCGAAAACAATTTAGGAAAAACTAAGACATCCTGAAAGTGGCGCCCAGCAACAGGGATCCAACCAAATTTTCGCAAAAGTGAACAATTCGCACAGGAGCAAGAATGGAATGACTCAATATGATTAGGCAAGGCATCCAGCAAAGGCACGGACCAAAACACCAAGAGAAACAGAATAGGGCTTGGCGCCCATGGGTAGGGATCCGAAGACAGCAACACAACACAGAATGGCAACACAGCACAAGTGCTGAATTCCTACAGCAGTGCACCTACTCCAGCGAATTAATTAAAATAGCAAACGACATCGGATTTCAACAAAAGACTACTCATTGGAAAGCCCTCTGAGTGTAGTTTCTGCCTATGATTTTTATTTTTCAAAATAAGTATCCAGTTGGTACAGTTTTTCAAAACACTACACTGAGGTACCAAAACTGGACAGAACCCTCACCCAGCTTGCAACCAAATTTTCTTTCTCATTTCTTAATGAAATTTCGTGAAACCAGTGCCTATTTCGTAGAAAATTAAGTCTACTTTCCAATGAAACAAGAATCGTTCAAATCGGAGTTCAATTGATAACACAAAGCCTACAAAAACCGAACCTACTCACAGTTTGATTCCAGAAATTTGACCTAACTTCGGTGACTCATAACTTGAGCTACACAACTCCAAATTGAGCGAAACCAGTGTCAAAACGACCGGCTTTAAGTCTATTGTCAAAAACAAACAGCCACATAATTTTTGTATCAACCAAACAGTACCAGTTTCAGAATAACCGAAACAGTGTCCAGAAATGCACAAAGACGATAAACAAGTAGAACTCATCATGATCAATTCCTAAACAACAATTTCAACACCACATACTTATGCATTTGCTCAAACACTTGACATGCAAAATCATAAATTCTCAACAATAAATCATCATATGGCAACAATTATTATTATGAGCATAACAACATATCATTTAGGCATAGGAAAAATTACTCAACAAGACACACAATCATAGGGCATGCGATTTTTCAAGACAACAATATGGTGATCAAGACACCCTAAAACCCCACATGTAGATCCCTCATAGACCCTTATATTGAATTAAATCCCACCCTTACCTTTGCTATAGAAGACCACGAATTCCTTGTCCCTCTCTTCCTCCTAGTCGCAAGCCCTCTCCACTCTAGTCTTGATTCACGCCCCTTTTCTTCTTCTTTTCCCACTAGTTCAGCCGCTCCCTCACTCTCCAAGTCGTTTCTCTTCTTTTCTTTTTTCTAAAATGCACTAATCTTTTTAATGAAACCCTAATCACTAAACCCTTCTCATGACTTACCACTCCTTTGGGCTTTTTCTTCATACTAACTAATTTGAATACCATGGTGGGCTTATCCACCTCACTTAATTATTTTCTAACCCCTCTATGGACCAACCCATACTAATCATGTAGTAATAATTAATTCTATTATTATTTTTACCACTTAATCTCTATTTAATTAAATCTACCAAATAAATCTAATCAAATAAATCACACAAATAATTAAATAACCATTTAAATGAAAATGGGGTGTTACATTTTCTACACCAAGAACTACGTAGCTTTGATTTCTCCATCGCACCTGGAGATACGTAGGAGCAGGGGCCCACTCCTGTCAAGCACAAAAAACTAAAATTTTTATTAAGTCTTTTTCTTTCAATAAAAGGGTAAAAATTAATATTTTCAAAATCAACATTTCTTTCCTACAACTAATTAGCAGGTAACCTTCCTTAGGAAGGATGTCGTGGGGTGCTAACACCTTCCCCATGCATAACCGACTCCAAAACACTAATCTGGTCTCAAGGACCCTTATCCATTCCAAAGGGATTTTCCAATATTTGCCCTTAAACTAAACTTTGGTGGCGGCTTCATTTTTTGAATCTTCGAGGAATCCTCGCCCGGATTTTTCGGTCGCTACAGCTGGCGACTTCACTGGGGACTTTTTAGAGAGTCAAGCCTAGTCTAATTAGTTGTAGGATTAATTATTGATTTAATGTTTATTTTTACTCTATCATTTTGTCTTTTATTCTTGCATATTATATTACTTTCATATGATATGTAAACCTTAGGGTAAAAGACCATTGTGTTTGTATATTTGATTATTCTTTTATTTTATTGCCAATTATATTCTTTTATGTATATAAACCCTAGGGTAGAAGACTATTATTGTTGTATATGTGTTTGTTTGTTTTGCAGCTTGGAGGGTATTCTTGATTTTTTGCTCCTTCACACACTCCATTATCACACTTTTGCACACACGTGAGAATAGTCCTATACCCGGACTGGAGCATAAACTAAGTTAGAACGAGACTGCGTAGTAATGGCCCTCTGGATGTACGTCCAGCTCGGTGGTTACGAAAGTCTCACCTAGAGTTTGGTCCCTTCGAGGGTGCTATCACTTCTAATAGCTTGCCTATTGTTGTGGCTAGCGTTCTCGAACGGGGTCGTTGGCTCTAGGAACCTTATTAGGACCTTGTAGAGCTACCCTTTGAAAGGTTCACTCAGTAGAAAGAATCTTAGATCTATTCTCAAAGGAACCCTTTTTAGGACACAAAGGAGCTTCATCCCGTCGCTTTCAAACAAGCATAGATACATTTTCTTCCCATTTTTTTTTGAAAAAAGAAAACAAAAATCATATTTCATCTGTTCCAGCTATTTTCTTTTCTTAAAACCTATATCATGCATTCTTATTTTTTCTTCTTTGCATATCACGTAAATAAATATAAAAACATCCCATGTTGCATGACCACTGGGGAATTACAAAATTTTTTACAGAGTGGTGGATGAAAGTAAAAAAAAACATTTGAAAGTCAGACCACCAGGATCATTTTTATTTTAAAAAAAAAAACTTGCCATTCCCCGACAGACGAATAAAACTTGCCATTTTTATTTTATTTCATGCACATTCATGCGTTCCTTCGTATTTCCAATAAATCTGACCAAAAAGGCAAGTTGATTCGCCAACGCTCATGCATCTGTCTTCCATTTTACAAAAAAGAAACAAACACAATCTTGTAAATCATGCCAAGAATCATTCTTTCCTTTCGACGCATTAAAAAAAATCGCTGCAAGTGTCATGCATTTTGTTTCCTCGCACACCAAAATAAAACAATTTTTACCCATATAACATTAGCATAACATTGATCAAAAAAACATTAGCATCTTATTTAACCTGCTCCGACATTCATTGATAATCATGCAAAATCATCATTACACAGTGTAGGTATCACATCATTTGTAAAGGCATGAATTACATTTCAAAAAAAAACATAACATTCATACATCATTTTCAATGCATCAATTCTATATTCATGTAGCATTTTTCAAATAAAACAAAAAATATTTCATTATAATTGTATCATTCATCATCCCATAAATAAAAAATGAGAGTTTGCATACATGTTGCACTACCTCTTAAAAAATAAAAATAATTGCATTTAGGATCAAACATTTATTTCTTCATGCATACACGCATTTGCGTTTTCCATACATATCCGTCATCTGGGGCATTATATTTTTGCTAGAAAATAAAAAAATCACCATAGAGCGAATCATTTGTTTTCGTATACATCTCGTTCTCATGCATATCATCATCAACCCAAAAAAAACAAAGACACTACATATTTGCCCAACCTGCATCATCTTGCATACTCATATAGAAAAAATATACTATATTCATTACTCCTCTTCGTGTAAAAAATATGAAAATAAAACAAAAGCTCTTCATTCTTAACCACCCCGAATGCATTAGTCATCTCGCATGCATCATTTCCAAATAAAAGAAAATAAAAAAATAATGCCACTTTCTTGCATTATTCAGCATATTGCAATGCCTCCGAAAAATCATTTTTGGATAGTCAATCTTTTCAAGTGATCATTCACATTCCAAACATCTACATCAAGCAAAATCATTTGTTCATTCATGCATTTTTTGTTTTTCTAAAAAAGGGAGATAATAGAAAAAACCACGAGCACAATTAAAATAATGACACGTGAATGCATGGTACAATGATATAATTTGTGATGTAGAAATATTTTTCGCAACGACGAGACCAGCGCTTGGCACGTCTATCAAAGTAAAAAGTGTCATGTGTGTGCATTCATGCAATGTCATGTATGTGCAATGTGGAAACAAATGAACTACAAAGGCCCATTAACTGTGGATGCTGAAGCTGATCGAAAAAATTGATAAGCAGTATATGTGAGTGCAGATGACGTGCAAATGCAAATGTAATGCTTTGATGCAGGTGCCATGGTAGGTGCATGTTTGCATGGTGGAATGAAATGTATGGTATGATTTATTGATGATGCATTTTTGCGGTTTTTGAGATGAGAAAAAGATTTTTTTATGCGAGAAATTGAGAAGTTGATGCTTTGGAATCATCACTTATTGGATGCATGGCTGTATGACGGGATGATTTATGCTATGATTTTATTGATGATGCGTTTTTGCAGTTTTTGAGATGAGAAAAAGATTTTTTTTCTTTTTTTGCGAGAAATTGAGAAGTGGATGCTTCTGAATCATCACTTATTGGATGCATGGTTGTATGGCAGGATGATTTATGCTATGATCTTATTGATGATGCAAAAAGATTTTTGTAATGATGAGAGATGAGGCTTTTGATACACAAGGCACAGAAGTGAATATTTTGCAATAATCGTTCCTTGGAAAAAAATTGGATTTGATTTGAATTCAAGCTTTGGCAATCTCAAGGTTGTTGTTTACAGTCACTAATGTGCAACCGTAATTGACTGTATTTACAGACTCGTTCACGTTTATTCTTCCTTTACGGTGTCCCATGATTGATTGAATTTTAGGTCCACAAAGTTAACAGAGTGAGTGTTCAACGTCACATTATTAACTTGTGTTCTCTCTCTTTGAAGCATTGTTTAGTAGACATGTAGAGCAGTGCAAATACGGATGACTGAATCAGTCGACTTGGTAAGACAGATATGACACGTGATGGGATGAATGGTAAGTTTTCCCCAAAGTCATAAAAGGTAGGTTTTTCCCAGCTCAAGAAATGTGGAACTGCCCCGATTTAGACTACCAGTGAAGATTATTGAATGGTATGCCCCTGTATAGTGATGACAACAACAAGGGGTGTAGAGGAAGCAATTAGTTGGGAATACCATGACTTTGGAATGTAGGGTGGCAAACGAGGGATTTTATCTCAACCCATGACGTTTGGTGTTGCCCCAATCTTGACGAGAACAATTTTGCCCTGACTAGAGTTGGAGAAAGGCGGCATTTTGGATAATGGGTTGGGAAGATGCCTCGGCATGGTTTTGTGGATGTGGATATGACAAGGGGATGAGATGGGTGTAGAGCGAATTTCCCCGACTTTAGGTGAAGTGAAGAGTGATGGGATTGCCCCACTTTGGAATGGTATTTCAAATGATTGCTTCTAGTGGGGTTGTGAAAGGTGACTGAGTTTGGGTCATGAGTTTTTGGAATTGGTGGTATGGATTAGATGTGGTATATGAATGGGATGGATGTCGGACATTTTCCCCAAGTTCAAGAAGCATGAAAGGTGAAAGGTATGCCCCACTTTGATATCTAGGTGATGGTCCTAGCCTAAACTTTTGGCCCTTTGAAGGTGACTCCTACAAGCTATTATAATCTTGAGTTTTTTGATACGATGAAAATTTCACTTGGTGATCACTAAACATTGTCTTGATATCAGTGCGATTTGAATGAACATTGGAGTGCAAGCCCTTTGGTTTTTTTTCTTTTTTCTTTTTTTTTTTGATTTTTTTTGAGCGAATTTATTGTAAATAAATAAACTTATTTGTCCTAAAATTAAAACTTTGAGAAAACAAAAGCAATCAGTCGTTGATTGGAATGGACTTTATAGGGTTGTAATGTGGTCAATGGTTATGGGTAATGTGGTCAATGGTTATGGGCTTGTGGAGTATAGACTCAAGCGGGCTCAGAGTGGTGTTTGATGGTTTATTGATACGATGACCTTTTAAAAGATAAGTAGGTTCAGAGAAATGTTTGAGCCCAATGATGTGGAAGAAATGATAATTCGGCCTAAGGAGGTGTTTGTGGGTTTATTCGGACAAGGATATCTTCGGTGTTTGGTGATATTATGTATCATCTCACAATTTCTACTGCTTTTACTTTTTTCTTTTTGATGATTTCTTTTTCAATCCTCTTTTTTGAATTTCACATTGTTTGTGATCTTTTTTCCTTTTTTTTAAGTAGAGTGAGCTGATAAAAGTGACACACCATTTTTGATGTGGAATTGATCCTTGTCTAGGGTGACTGAAAGATTTTATGATTTTTTGCTCAAAGGGGTAGTAAAGAACCCTTTTTATAGGATACGGGAAGACGACCAAACTTCATTTCAAATCATGATCGCTTGTTTTTCTCAAAAATTAATTCGAGGACAAAAATTATTTATTTTTATATATCCGCCCTTCTTCTCTTTATTTCTTTTATTTGCCCTAAATTTTTGCTTAGGCTGCTCTTGCGAATTTTCAACCTAACAGGCTTATTTGATTTTTTTGCAAATGACTTACATCAAGGAAATACAATGTTTACAAGATATCTAGTGATCACAAATTTGCCCCAGCTTGGGGCCAAAAGTGTTAGCTCATGAAATTTCATCATTGGGAACAAACCAAATGGTTAACTAGGTACTTGTGTGGAGAATATGCACCTTATGGGATGATCGGGGTGGGACTGGACATGAACAAGGAATGATGATGGGAAAGATATGGACACTAACTGACTCAAACAAGAGTAAATGCGTGTTGCATACAAGTTCACTATACGAATGTTTCAAAGAGAGTTAACATAGTCAGTGACATGATAGGAGAAATTTTTGATAACACATCAGTTAACAAAATGGACCATTTGGATCATTTGTCATGGGACTGATGAGATGCGTCATTTTGCTGAAGAAAAATTGTGAACGAGCTGCAAAAAGTGAATAGCTTCCTTTTTTGAAAGTTGGGTGTCTGAAAAAACATGAGTTTGTAGCTAACCTAAACTTTTCCAAAGAAAAATAATCAATTTCGCCTCATCTCATCAATTTTGAAAAAAATATGCTCATGGTTTTTTTTTTTTTAGAAAATGAGACAAAATGTGATAGATGAACTGATACATGATGATGGACATGGATGATGAAGATGTAAGTGCATGAAATGCATGTGATTGTTTGACTCCAGTGACATCTAAGATGTTCAAAGGAATAACTATTTTACAGGATTTTGGTTTTTATGAGACAATGCAGTATGTAACAGGTGCAAAGTTTCTCATTGATGCTCAATGATGCATTAAAAGAGTGATGACATGTTTTTTGTTTTTTTCTAGAAAACGGCACATGCAGTGAAAAATGATTGTTTGATTCTAATGAAATGCTATGTCGAGTATGCAAAGAAACAATTATTGTAAATGACTTTGCAACATGATAATGATGCAAACATTTTTCAATTGATGATGAATGATGAAAGAATAATGAAATACTGTTACGTATTTTTTTCTTTTTTGGAATGTACGTATGAATGAACACATGATGATGGATATATACGATGAAAATGCAAATGTATGAAATGCATGGAGGAACTGATCACTTGAAAAGACCAACGACTTTATCCTATTATGAATGCATGATGATTTTTTCTAGTTAAAAGATTAACTATACTCATGCAACGAGGATAAATAAATTACATGCCCTTTGTGTCCTAATGCATGAATAAACACATGGTGCATACTAAGAAGAGAAGAAAAAAAAGGAAAAGAAGAAAAAAGCAAAAAAGACAAATAAGAGAAAAAAATCACTCATTACATTCATTCATTCCACTTAAAATCAATCACTACAGATGCATACATTACAGGCATATGACCCGTTGCTCTCTAATCGACTTCAAGTGTCGATCCTAATTACTTCCACTTCTTAAGTCAATGCGACAAGCGTTGAATCTTATATCAAACACCAGATCGCAGTGTTAGCACAGAGTCTAGCATAGATCCTTCAGACCAGTTTGGTCCTTCAGTTCAGTTCGAATTAACACGCTAAAGCGACGGCTTCGAACTCTACCTTCAGATCTTAACGTCGCCACTGAGCGTGGTAGATCTTTCAGACCCCCAGAGGTCCTTCAGATTAGCTGTGTCTGCCTAAGACATAGTGGACATCCTTCGTGGTCAACATATCAGTTCTAGATCTGATCTTGACCCTCACGGCCGCATCGACGTAGGTCACCCTCAGACTGTTTTATTAGTACCATAGCTAGTTGCAGTCCATCAGACCATTGTGGTCCATCAGGCCCAGGCATCCCTTCAGACCCACCGGTCCTTCAGTTTAATTCAAATCAATGCGCCAAGCATCGACTGCGAATTAGACCCTCAGATCATTATGCCGATACTTCAGGGCATCGATCCTTCAGACCCGCAGTGGTCCTTCAGACTCCCAGCGGTCCTTCAGAGCCCCAGTGCTCCTTTAGAGCCCCAGTGCTCCATCAGAGCCTCAGCACTCCTTCTTTATTCCATTCTCGTCGATGCCCCGAGTGTTAACCGTTCTCTGTTAATTCTCAAACTCTACACTTTTCTACTAAGAGGACAAAATTAGCATTTGTCTTATCTTTATTTCTATTCCTACTATGAAAACCTTTCAGTTTATCTACAAAATATAAATAAAGAGGGGCAGCTGTCATACCCTAATTTTGTCCGGCTAATTAAAAAAAATCCCAAAAAAAGTTTTTCGCGTATATTTGATTCCTAATCCCTCGAATAGGTCATTTCGTGCTAATTTACTAATTTTGCGTTGTTATTACTTTTTTAGTGGTTAAACAAAAATTAAAAAATATGCTAACACAAAAAATTACATAGTAGATTTAATTTATTTTTCTTGTTACAATATCTTTAATTAAAAAACGAAAATAAAAACTAAAATAGATAAGGAATAATACAAATTACAAAAGAAAATAAAAACAGGGAGGTGAAATAAAAATTTATTATTACAAAAAAGGAGAATGTCCATGTACATGACTTGGCCCAAGGATGCAAAAGTTACAAAAATACAAAAATAAACCAAGTACCCAAAACTGCAGCTACTTTGCAAAGGTGATTTCTCTCTCTTCGGACATCATTTCGACGATCCGAACGGTGAAAGTGAAGATGGATGTCTCATGAACTTGGTGTCAAAAAACAACGATGATCCAACGGTTAACGAATCCAGAATCGCACTTGTACGGTGGCTGGTTTGAGAAAAACGGGAGTTGTTTTTTCTACTTTTGCGAAGGCAATTTCTCTCTCCTCAGACCTCGTTTCGACGATCCGAACGGTATAAGTGAAGATGGATGTCTCATGAACCTGGTGTCAAAAAACAACGATGATCCAAAAAACAACTATGGACATGGGCAATGGATGGGGTAAGTGATCTTTTGGGCTAGCATTTGCAGTCCATTAGATTAAAAGCCTGTCTTTAATTCTATTGGACTAGCTTTTGCAGTCCATTAGATTAAAAGCCCGTCTTTAGTTATTTTTGGGATGGCCGTTGAGGTCCTTTAATTGGCGGTTTTTGGGTGAAAATGGACCAGATAGGAGTCCGGTTCGCGGTTGATATGGTCAGATTGCTCGGTCCGTTTCGGCGTTGATCGCATTGATCAGCTTGAGGTTAGTTTTTTCTTTATTTATTTAATTTATTTATTTATTTTTGTACATATTTATTTATTATGTATACTGTTTATTTATGTACATGCTTATTTATTATTTATATTGTTTATTTATCTATGTAAATAATTATTTATTAGTTATTTATATGTATAGTTATTTATTTATTAACTTTACTCTTTATTAATTGTTAGTGTCGTCATTAATTTTTTAATACACAAATTATTTTATTTTTTCAAAAATATAAATAGGGGATTAAGTCGACTGTACAGTCGAGTTAGTCTGCTTTTTAGGACCACGAATGAACCGTTACGGATCATGTCCTAAAATCCCTATTTAAAATAAATAATTCGCAAATTAAAAAATACAAACACATCTCTTTCATTTCAAAAACCAAAAATCTATTTTCAAAGTAGGGGATTAAGTCAGTCGTATGGCCGGGTTAGTCATCATTTTAGGATAAGTGAACTGTGGTCCTTCAGAGCCCCAGCGCTCCTTTAGCCCTCAGCGGCCCTTCAGAGCCCCAGCGCTCCTTCAGACCTCCAGTGGTCCTTCAACACAGATCACACAGTCCTAAAACCCCTGCATTAAAAAATACCAACCCACAAACATTTTCTACACCAAGAACTACGTAGCTTTGATTTCTCCATCGCACCTGGAGATACGTAGGAGCAGGGGCCCACTCCTGTCAAGCACAAAAAACTAAAATTTTTATTAAGTCTTTTTCTTTCAATAAAAGGGTAAAAATTAATATTTGCAAAATCAACATTTCTTTCCTACAACTAATTTGCAGGTAACCTTCCTTAGGAAGGATGTCATGAGGTGCTAACACCTTCCCCATGCATAACTGACTCCCGAACCCTAATCTGGTCTCAAGGACCCTTATCCATTCCAAAGGGATTTTCCAATATTTGCCCTTAAACTAAACTTTGGTGACGGCTTCATTTTTTGAATCTTCGAGGAATCCTCGCCCGGATTTTTTGGTCGCTACAAACACTAAGTACCACAATGTTACTGCAAACTCACACCTCAAAAATAGATGACTCTCTGACTCCAAGGGATTTCCACAAAGAACACAACCAGTAGCGATCGTATCTGTAAAAACTAGCCAACTAAAAAGGTTAGCTTGAGTTGAGTGCCTATTAAGGTGGGCACGCCATGCAAAATCTACTACCTTAGGAGGCGCTCAACTCTTCTTGCTTATCTAGAGAAAACCGCACTAATTAAGAGATCCCTAGCAACCGACCTGGAAATACTATTTAGTAGCATCTCATACGTTGACTTCACAAAATAAGCTAATGTCACAAGAGGCATCCCAACACCATCGACCTTCGAAAGTTGATAATTCTTTTCCTCACGCCAGCCAGCTACCATGATGCTTCCACAATACTGACCATGGCACTAAAGCTAATCAATTTCCTGCACAACTAGCACACGAGTGAAATCCCACAAAATGGCACCTAACATGCCCATGACACAATTATCATCACAAAACATACTTATATTTAATTATGCACAAACTTCACATTTATTTACACTAATTGTCCTCAAACAAGATTAATTCACATTGGTTTAGAACGTAGATAACTCTCATTTCTAAGAGTTATGAAGAGGGCAACCAAAGCTAGTAGTGCCATTAGCTCCCCTAGGAGATCTTCCCAAATAAAAAAGGCTCTCCTCTAATAGAGAGCCTGACTCCTACCACCACCTTCCAACCCGGGAACCTCTTGTCCAAAAAGGACCTTTGGGTTCGAGCTCAAAAAGAGTGTAACACCCCGATAAATTCTAACATGTAGAACTACCGAAATGCACTAAATGACATACAACTAAAAATTTCGATAATACATAGCAAATTGTTCTCTGAACCTCGTTAACTTCCTGAAAATGCTTAAGTTTCATAACTTAAGACTTATACAATCCTGGTGTTCAATACTCAAAATATAAAGTAGCGGAAACGATTTTACAACTTATACAGTGATAGTCATACAATCGATAACATAAACTAGAAAAGCACAAAGGCCTAAACAGGAAATCAAGTCTCCAATGACTCCATGAGTCACATCGGCTAATCGTGCTTCGTCGCCTTTGCTTTCCCCTGCTTCTCTGTAAAAATCACAATATATAAAGGGTGAGATAAACATTATCTCAGTGAGTCCGATCGAGACCCCTTACTAACTCTAGCGGTTCATTATTCTTAACTCGTGAACCCATGGCCCTAATAAGCAACCATGTGGACATGTATTTTACCTATTGTAATTTGTAGCCCTAATAAGCGACTACGCATTACATTTCTTTTACTTTCATCATTCTAGCATAACACCTCAAGCCTACCTTTTCTAAGCCACTTCTTCGGCTTTCGGTGAACCCATCCCGCTATCACTAGTGGGCAAAACATGTGAGCCTAGGATTTGGGGCTCATGACTTCCCCTCCCCTAGTATGCTAATCCTCTAAGCTCGAACCTTGATTTGGTGATAGCCGGACCTCAAATCAATCTTTGAAAATACTGCAGCTCCTTTTAATTGGTCTAGCAAATCATCAATTCTCGGTAGAGGGTACTTGTTCTTAATAGTCACCTTATTCAAATGACGGTAATCAATGCACAATCTCATACTTCTGTCCTTCTTCTCGACGAGTAACACGAGAGCACCCCATGGAGAGGCACTCGGCCGGATAAACAATTTGGAAATTAACTCTTCCAATTGGATTTTCAACTCTTTCAACTCTAACGGCGACATTCTATACAGAGCTATAGAAATTGGCCCTGTGCCCGGAACCAACTCTATAGAGAACTCCACCTCACGATCCGCAGGTAACGAAGAAACTTCATCAGGAAATACATCAAGAAATTCATTAACAACTTGCACAGAAGATAAATCTAGACCTGTCTCAGTGGATGCAGACAACATCATGATATAAACTTCTGCGCCTTGGAACAAACAGTTACTGGCTGAAGTGAAAGAAATGACAGCTTCAGAATTGGTCGGTTGTAGCTCCACTGACTCGGAGGCGAAACCGATAGTCCGATGAAAACAATCAATAGTCACATGGTTGGCCATCATCCAACTCATACCTAGGACAATATCCACTTTCTCGGTGGAGTGTCTGTAGCTTTGACTTTCTGAGTATCTGCAGTGTAGACTCTTTCTTTTCCTTTTTGGGCACCCTGGATTTAGTGACCCTCTTTCTCACAATGGAACCACTGATTCGCACTAGGACGACATTCACCTCGGTGGCTTCCTACCAGTAAAACACTTGAAGAATCTTGAGGAATCATACTACTGTACTTTCTTTCCTTTGATAGGTTACCTTTTAACTTTGCATTCCGAGTTGATGGTTTAACTATCTTCTTCTTTCCAATATTCCCTAACATGAAACGGGTTTTAAGGAACTTCGGTCTTGGTCGAGGACTACGTCTTGATCATCCTGCCATAATTCTGCTTATGATACACCAAGTGTTGAGTTGATCAGGCTCAATGTCTCTTAGCATCATAAGTATAATTACAACAAAGACTAACAAGGAATCGACTCAACCCTAAACTAAACTAAGCCCGACTAGGTCGAACTGCTCTGATACCATAATGTAACACCCCGATAAATTCTAACATGTAGAATTACCGAAATGCACTAAATGGCATACATTAGAGTAATTTCCTGTTAATGAATATTGAACACAACTAAAAATTTGGATAATACATATCAAATGGTTCTCTGAACCTCGTTAACTTCCTGAAAATGCTTAAGTTTCATAACTTAAGACTTACACAATCCTGGTGTTCAATACTCAAAACATAAAGTAGCGGAAACGATATTACAACTTATACAGTGATAGTCATACAATCGATAACATAAACTAGAAAAGCACAAAGGCCTAAACAGGAAATCAAGTCTCCAATGACTCCATGAGTCGCATCGGCTAACCGTGCTTCGTCGCATTTGCTTTCCCCTGCTTCTCTGTAAAAACCACAATATATAGAGGGTGAGATAAACATTATCTCAGTGAGTCCTATCGAGACCCCTTACTAACTCTAGCGGTTCATTATTCTTAACTTGTGAACCCATGGCCCTAATAAGCAACCATGTGGACATGTATTTTACCTCTTGTAATTTGTAGCCCTAATAAGCGACTACGCATTACATTTCTTTTACTTTCATCATTCTAGCATAACACCTCAAGCCTACCTTTTCTAAGGCACTTCTTCGGCTTTCGGTGAACCCATCCCGCTATCACTAGTGGGCAAAACATGTGAGCCTAGGATTTGGAGCTCATGACTTCCCCTTCCCTAGTATGCTAATCCTCTAAGGGTCGTCACCCTTGACCTCAATTTATATAACTTATATAAATGCACCCGCATTGGGCCGTATCTTAATTTCATTCATGTACCATCTACTATTCCTCAAGGGAAGGTATCTTGTCTTGAATTAAACATTACTTGTCTTGACTTGTATAAATTAACATGTGTACACTCGCGTTTTACTAACGTACGGTTTTTCCTTAACAGTCTTGACTACCAAAACAGAACATTATACATATTTGATCACATATATGATTAGCCCTGTTAATAAGGTTTCCAACGCACCAAAGAACACTTCAATCGGACTCCCGGATCAAAAGTTATCGCGAAAACAAAATCAACAGGGTTTGCTGAAAAATTACACTGCGTCGCGAACAGGTTCCGTCGCGACGCGAAGAGTTACAGAAACGAAAACTGTCACAATTTTATGCATGGTCGCGAGGCGACGGCCACGGGTCGCAACGCGACCGTTGGCAGAAGTGTTCAAAAATGACTTTTCAAAATTCCATTTTGTTCCGTTTCGCTTTCAATTCGGTGTCGAGACATTTTAGGACTTCCGTGACTTAAAAACAGACATTTCAACTAGCAATTCAGTCATATTCCAGCGAAAGCATTAAAATCAACAAATCAATAAAACATATATATTCACCGAAAAACCGTAAAAACGTCATTTTCCCGAAAACGGTTTTTGACTCGATTCTTTTCAAAACGAAACGCGAAAAACCTTGATTCGAAAAACAAATCCCTAAGCGAGTATAGAACTCACCGATTGCGATGAAAATCGCAAAATTCCTAGATACCGAGAATTCAACCGCTCCAAAAAAACCACGAACTCTCCTCGAATCCGCTCCAACAACGAACTCGGCTTCTCGATCACCTTGGAGAGCAACTAAACCAGAGCCTCAGATGATGAAATTCTTCCTTAACTACTCAACTGAACAATGTAGTTTGTGATTGAGTTTCCATAGCTGAACCTTGAGATTCCTAAGGGCTTAATGTTTGCTTCAATGCCTCAAAAGTGACATGCAAGGCAAGAAATCCAGTTTTGAACAACCTTGAGCTGTGTATTTCGAATTTGAGATTTGAGCTAGAGGGAGGAAAGGCTACTGAAATTCATATCATTGGAAAGAGGAAGAGGAATGGAAAAGATTGGTGCAAGGATCACCCACATGCATGAAGGTTTGGAGCTGGGCTTCTCTCTTCTTCTCCGATCTCTCTCGACTTCTCCTCCTTCTCTCTCTCTATTCTGTTTCTGTTCTAAGGTTTTTGGCAATTGGGGTTCAGCTGGTTCACTATGTGGTTTGGAATTTACCCAAGTACCCCTCAACTACTAATTTGTTTCTTGAGGCATCCTATTAGCTATGAAGCCTAACTAAACTCATTTAACTTAGAACTTAGGCATATAATTCCTAACACTTAATCAAACAACTAATTCACTTATCAAACATAATTATTTGGCTATTATATATATATATATATATATATATATATATATATATATATATATATATATATATATATATATATAACCTCTCACTAATTTCCAATACTTGAAATTAGTTAAAATAGGGGATGTTACAAAGAGCCTCGAAAAGACTACCTTTAGGGGGCAGCTCCGACCCATTTATCTTGCCAAAAAACAATTGTGCACCATTCCCAACCTTCTGACTACTCCATCTGAGAACCAGTCGGAGATTGAGTCGATACTCACTCCCACCCTACAAATATCCTTCCACCACAATGAGGAGAACTATGGGTGCCTGACCGACTCCAAATGGGGGGGGGGGGGGAGTTCACTAATAGCTACATTTCTCTACTTGGCTCAAATGACTCGAATCACCAGTGAGTCGCCACCCAAGAGAAGCCACCAGCGCCACTTACCCAGCAAGGAAGAATTAAAAAGATGGAGATCCTTAATCCTCAAACCCCCATAGAAAGTCCCTCGGGTTCTGTGCCACCTCCATCCACATTATAAATGGTAGCTTCATAAAAGATTGGCAGAAGACCTATATACTGTTTAGAATAGAATTAATCAAGACAATCCTACCTCCAATGCTCAGATACCTATCATGGGACTAAGAAACCAACAGAAATCCCTATCCATAAGGAGAACTTGAAATGGCTGTCATCTAGTTTTGTAGGTGTCTTAAAGGATTTAAAAAGACCTGCATCACTTCAAGACAAACTAATCTTTGAATGATTTCCTCGGTCAAAGTTATGCCTATGGGAGGTCCAATGGTGCTAGTGCAAGGTGGTGAGGCTATCAAAGAATTGGTAGATACTACTTCCTCTTGGCTCTACGACTACCTAGATAGGAAGAAGACCAGGATACTGTTTAGAATAGAATTATTCAAGACAATCTTACCTCCAATGCTCAGATACCTGTTCCCCCACCCCTAGAGACGAAGCTTGAGGGAGGGTTTCAAGAAGGGTAAGCATCGTGGTTATGGAGTGAAGAATCACAGGGCTGAGAAACCAAGAGAAATACATATCCCTTAGGAGAACTTGAAATGGATGTCATCTAGTTTTGTAGGTGTCTTGAACGATTTGAAAAGATCTGCATCACTAAATGTCAAACTAATCTTTGAAGGATTTCCTCGGTCAAAGTTATGCCTATGGGAGGTCCATTGGTTCTATTGCAAGGTAGTGAGGCTATCAAAGAATTGATAGATAATACTTCCTCTTGGCTCTACTACTGGCTAGATCGAGCGAGACCTTGGAAAGCCGTTGATGTCTCTAGGGAGAGAAAGGTTTGGGTCAATTTCTACGGGGTTCCACTTAATTCTTGGGGCGAGGTGTTCTTCAGCAAGTTTTTAATCACTTTTGGAAAATTCATCAAGATGGATGAAGTTTTGAGGAATATGAAACAGTTTGACGTCGCTCGCTTCCTTGTTTCCTCTACTTCTCACAACACCATTGACCCATCAGTTTGTGTCTCAATCAAAGGAGAATATTTAGAAATTTAGATGGTTGAGGAAAATCTATCCTTACCAGATATTCATGCTGGTCCTTTTGCGTAAGCCTTTAGGTCGTGCTCCCACTTGCTTCTCCTCTGACTCAATCTCTGATTGGGTCGATGCGCTGGTACAAGATTTGGAAGACGATGTTGAATGTATGGCGAGTGATGCTCATTTTCTCTGTGGCGGTGGGGGGCTCAGTACGATTCGAAGCGGTGACATGCCCAGTGGTGACTCTGGCTCCCACAGTCAAGGTGGTGGTATCGTTTTTACCATGGATGCAGCAGTGGGATCGATATCTAATGGGGGTCAACTTTCTCAAATTGGGGATCTGAGACATGGTGCACGATGAGTGATTAATCACAAAGAGGGAAATGATAGAGATTCAGAAAGGGAAAATAGGTTGGGTTTTGGGGTTGGGTCGCTATCCCATGGGAACGGTGGGCGGATGTCTCGTTGACTTGTGTTGCTCCATCGGCTTTTGTCAGGATTACGCTGCTAGGGAAACCAAAAACCTCACCTTTAATTCAAAATCACGCCTCAAAATCCGTGGTAGCGGAAAAACCACTTGAGGAATCGGGTCTGAAAGGGAGGTGGGCCTAGTGGTATTTCTTATCTCAACTTGGATCCAAGAAAGCCTCACCTAGTGGGACCGCCCCTTAAGGTGGACTACTTGTTACCTGATATGCGTGTTTATTCTCCATAAAGGGTAAGAGGTGATTTGGTTGGTATGGGGCCGACCCACCCACATATTGTTTGTCTCGATTCCCAATTGGATCAATCTCATGTCCTCCGAATTGATTTGGCAACCCCTGGACATAACCTTTCGGACCAATTGGTGGAGTATGCAAATTATGAAGGGTCCCAATCAAGTTCAGTTAGGGTGGACCAAGAGGTCGGTAAATATGAAAATAAAAAACAAGAGTTGAAGGGGGCAAAGGCATTGGCAAGTAGGGAAGGAACTAAGTGGAATATAATGTTACTTGGTGCAATTAGAGTTTTGAAAAAGTCAAAGGGTATTTTTACTACACAGTGGAAGCATACTCGTCGTCGCTCTACTGATGTTTCTTCGCGTCGAAAGTCCTTCTGAGCTGGAAAGGATCCCAATTATTGGAGTGGTAGTACGGTGCGATGTCGGGCATCCAAAAGTGTGTCAAAACGTCTATTCTTTCCTAATCGAGCTTCAGGTCTACACCCAAGGAGGTTAGTAATCTCTACAATCATTGCTCCTATTATTCATGGTCATACACACAAGGTCTCTAATTTGGTCGAAGGGGGGTCTTTAGTTGTTGATACGGGCAATGCTCCTATTGAGAACTCGGGGGTATCCCTATTAGTTTACTCTCAAGAAACTTCCCAAATTCAAGGTAATGGTCAAACTATTCAAGTAAGTGTTGCGCCACTGGGGACAAGTATTCGTAGTAGGGGTGGGGTTCGGGGGCCTTTATTGATCATTCAAAGTGAAGCAGCAGATATCCTTAAGATTGGAAGGGACATTGGCGTAAGCAGAGGTGGTGAGGGCGTCACCCTATTGGACCAGTTGGTAGCTGTGGAGGAGATGAATATTCTTGCCGAAGCTACTAGGAATGGAGTGGGTAATGTCCAATGATAGTTTTCTCTTTAAATATTAGAGGCTTGGGGATTCTGGTTAAACAATGGAGAGACTTCTTAATTAGGAACCCGATTCGTCTTGAAAGGGTAGACTTCTTCGCTATCCAAGAAACCAAAAAAGAAACTATATTAGAGGGTGTGTGTTAGTTTTTATGGGGCAATAATGAGGTTGGGTGGTGTTCGTCCCCTTCAGTAGGGGCTAGTGGGGGGCTCCTCTCCCTATGGGACAAAACCAGATGATCTCCTGTCTTTACTTTTAGAGGGGAAGGTTTCTTGGGGTTTGCTTTGAATGGGGAGTAGCGAGGGAGAGGTGCTTCTTGGTTAATATCTATTGAATTGGGAAAGATTGGAGCACGTATAATATGATAAAAACAGAACAAACAAGTTATATGAAGGATAATTTAGGTACTGTCATGAGTATATAAGCAGTCGTACATTCAACTCATCTAGATCGTCTAATCTCAAATGATCTATATATAAATTATACAAATCATATTTTGAATAAAACTAAAAATACAAATATATGATCTAAATCAAACGGTCAATATTAGTCTGTCTGACGACATGATTGGATGTCATTTAAATATGTTCATGAAGCTTTAGCTTTTGTTCTATTTGAGTGTAATAGGAAAGAGAGAGTTAGAGAAGAGAAAAGGAGAAGAGAAATGACAAATTGCATATTTGGATTCATTTTTGGAAGAGTCAAAAGTGATTCAGGAGATATAAAATAGCTTTTAACATGTTTTAGTTTTCTAGAGTAAAATTGATTTTGCCGCTAGAATAGATTCGAACTTGAATATATGATTTGTAACTTTTTCTTGCAAAAATGATTTATACTCGAAAAGTTATCGTTCAACTCACTTTTGCGTGAATTCATCTAAATATAAATCACTACACATTTAACTCACTTTCATTCAAAATCAATTTTACAAAATCGACTCGTCCAAAAAGATAACACAAAACAAATAAGAGAAGAAACACAATATTAGTGGGACCAAACAACTTTTTCATTGTTATGCAGACTAGCAAAGAAATGGCGATGACAGATTTTGAATCTTTTCTTTTAGTAAAAGGTACCTTTAATTTCTCTTTTAGAGAAATTTAACCTATATCATTTCATCATGAATTCTTATTATTTTTTTTTTTTGGTTCAAAGGAGGCACAATGGCCTAACACACACACACACACACACACACACACACACACACACAAACACACCAGGGGATGGGGGAGTGTGTGTATTGCGGTTCGAACCCAACACACCACATATATGTCCCGCAGCTGCTACCAATTGAGCTGCCTCGAGGGGACCATGGGACCATTTCATCATGAATTAAACTGTCGATATAAGAGAAATTGAAAAAAATTTATTCACGTATTCATGATGGGGTAATGACTTAGGTGAGAGGGGCCAACTTTGAAGTGTCGAGAAAAAATCACGTATTCATGATGGGTCATGAGTTAGGTGAGAGGGGCCAAGAAATATTGGTAGATTGCTTATGGAATAATTGAAGAGTAGTACTATATAGCACGAGAAAACCTTTCCCGAACTAACATCTCTACATTTACATCCTGAGGGCTTCTCCAGCTCAGCATTTTGGCGCCAATTTTTCAGCTTTCCCGCCCAAAAGTTCCAGCCAATAGAATAATGCCATGTGTCTTCCTGCCACTCCCATGTTAGTTAGCTGAAAAGACAGGTGCAGAGAGAAAGAAGAGAACCACTTTGCTAAACAACTACACTGTTGCTTCTCATCTCTCACTCTCTCACGTCATTTCACCTTCATTCGCTGTATCAACCTAACACCTCCATTTCCCAAAACTGTGGTAGCCTTCTCCACGCCAATCACTCCCGTTCGTACGCGCAACCCCAAGCTGCCTCCTCCGCCGTGACCTCAACATCCACCGTTCGCGAGCTCAAGCTGCCTCTGTTCGCGAGCTCGCCTCTTCCCTCTGTTCGCGAGCTTCCACTTCAATCCGTTCGTGACCTCAACATTCCTCCCCCGTGACGAACACGACGTCCTCTGTCCGCGACGCTGCTTCTTCATTCTTCCTCTGCATTGCTGTGGATCTCCATTTTCGATTAACTTTCTCATCTTCCTCAATCCTAATTTGTTTCTCTATTTTGTGTTGTTTTTCTCTCTATCCTTCTCATTTGTATTCAATGAAGTTTCAGGCTTTTCATCTTCAAGGGTTGCATGCACAAAGGATTTCGCACACGCAAAGCAGGTCATTGGGGATAGAGGGATGAAGGGAGAGATGTGGAAAGGGGGGATGAGAAAGGAAAATGCGATGCCAGAGATGTTTATTGAGGTGAGACAGAGGGCGTGGTGGAGAGAGAAAAGGCGCGGTGGAGAGAGAAAGGGCAAGAGTGAGGGATAGATGATGAGTAGAGTGAGAGGGATGACCTAGAGAGATGTAACAGCTGTTGTACGCGGTGGTTGCTATGAGGCTGGTGGCGGTGCGGCGCCGCACCGTGGTGGTTCAAAGGAACAATATTTCTTCAGCATAATCTGCATCTCAGGTGACTGAGGTGAGTCCCATCCCTTGCCCTCCTCCTTACTGACTGAATGTTTTTTTCTTTTTCATTTCACCACCTTGAATCCCCATAAGAACATATTGCTTTAATAACTCTCTTCATTTTGCAGTGAAGAAGACAAAAACCACAACAACTCTTCCTCCTTCCTTAGCAAAAATAGGACGCTGAGAAAAAGAGGTAAAGAAGCCATAACTTTTTGTGCCAAAGAATACTCCTCAGTTTCTGCTTATCTTCCCCACCCATTTCCCCTCTTCTAATTAAGCCCCGGCAAATTAAAAACTAATAATGATTAACCAAGTTTGCTATATTTTTCCTTACACCACTGCAAGTAGAAAATGATTAAGATTAAACTATTTATGTATAGCTGCAAAAGAGTGTGCATATCTGTAGTATCAAACACAAGACCTACGACCAATGAAGTCATTGATGTTGAATTTTACATTTATTACATTTAAATAAGAATCATAGAGTACCATTAGAACTGATAGTGTACATCATGCAGTTTGTATTGGGTAGTTTACAGGGAAAAGAACATGTTTAAGGCTTATTGCTTCTTTCATTCCTCTTAATCTTGATTTTATGGTTTATTCAAAAGGTCTTGAAATTGGAGTTTCTTCCATTGTTGAATCCTTACATTTTTTTGGTTTAATTTGATTCGTGGGCATACTTACTCATTTGGGTATTTTTTGGGTACGCCTTTATTTGAATTTATACTACATTAGGCAATATAGGTAAAAACAAATTTGCACATTGGACCCGGTTCATGTTTACACCTGTCTATGTATATGTCTCTTTTTTTTCCTTCCAACAATCATCAATATCTGGCAGATTTTTGTCAAAGGTGTTGACAAGGATATGGTTGTACTTATGGTTGCAAGAGTTGTTTCTTCAATATGTCTATTGAATTTAAAGCTGTTACAAAGGCATTTTTCATGAAAGATATTGTTAGAATGCAATGTCTATTACTTTTTGGTTGTAAGCACATGTTACAGTTTTTGGTAAGCAGCTGGAAGCTAACATGGAATCAATTACTATTTTGGCTTTTGCTATTCACATGCTTTTACTCTTCTCTTGATTCCAGAAGCATCGAGGAGACATATAAGTGGCTTTTGATCTACAGCTCTACCTCTCATGACTTATTTTCATAGGAGTCGGTACAACGTCACAGGGGATATTCTATAAAATAAGGTGTGGTAAGTTTATTCCTTCGTTTTTACTTTCTAATAACTTCTTTCATGTGTTTTTTGTGACTTCTCAATACTTGGTTAAATCTTCAGCTTCATAATTTGCTAAAAAATCTTCTTTACGTAATTTGGATTTTGGTCTTCTGCATATTTTAATCCCCTTTTGTTCTTTCTTCTGCGATACTTCTTTTTGATGTTTGATTTTAATAATTTTGTTTTAGAACATAGGGTTCTATTGTTTAAATGAGATGTCCTAAGACTATTTAGACTGGAAGTGGCTTCTTGATGTTCTTCTTGGTTTTGCATGTACGAGGATGAGAATCATTTGATGCAAAAAACCAAACTACCAAAGGTGGGAGGGGAGATTCCTTACGATTTTTTTGCCAAGGGAGCATCCACCTGCTATGAAGCATGACATTAATAGGCCTAGGAAGAACCCATTATCATTGTTTTGATGATTATTGCACTGTCTGGTTGAAGGGGTGAGGACTTAAGAGTGTCTTATGCCATGGTGAAGGGGAAACTGTAACGAGAAGGCAGAGAAGCAGCTCATTTATGGTATATCTTTCAAACTACAAAGTGAGATCTCCATTTTTTTTGCTCTATCCTCTTTAAATTCTGCATTGGTGAATTTGTGATTGGTATAGATGAATTAGGATTGAGTTTTGCGTTTGATTCCTTCTTTGATCATTGGAAATAGGTAATGCTGAAATACTATGAATTAACTACTAACAGACAGGGGATAGTTAACTACTATTTGCTTTATCAAGTATCATGTGCTTAAACTTTCATTTAAGCAGCAATATTAGTATGTTGCTTTTCTATCTTTCGTATCTTTTTTGGTTTTCTTACCATTTGGTTTACTTTTATAAACTGTGATGTCTATAGCTGCTTCTTTCTTAATATTAGTCTCACATACTACACTACACTTAACTGCAGAGGCATGGAAGGAAGATGGTACAAGAGAGTTGTTGCTTTGAATGACAAAACTTAACTGCATTGGCTTCCAGGAAATGTTATGTCCATGAAAAAGAGCTGCAAATTCTGCTTATATTGATTTTCTATTCTGCCATTTTTTATTCACCTAGCCTTTTGCTTTTGCTATAGAAGAATAAGATTTTTTTTGAATCTATGATGAGATAATTATAATAGATTTAAATCATGGATCATATTTTTGGTGGAAAATTTAAGCTTGGGAGGAAGATAGGGAATGGATCGTTTGGGGAGCTTTATTTGGGTATGCACTTTATCTAGGGTTTTTGTTAGCATTTTTTTTTTTGCTTCGAATAATTTGAACTTCAATTTCTGGTGCTTTGTGTTTGTTTCAGGTGTTAATGTGCAGATGGAGAAGTTCATTTTGATATCATCAATTTGAATGGAGTGATTTGAAGAAGTTTATTTTGATGTCATCAATTTGAATGGAGTGTTTGTTTTAGGGTACTCTTTTAATTCAATTATTTTCTTCTTCTTTTTGATTTGCTGCTTTTTCTGATTATTTGCTTTTCTTTTTCCACAGCTTCTTTCTTTGCTTTTTCTCTTCGTTGGTGGTGTTGGCCTTCAGGAAGGTAGTCGAATTTTTCTTCTGCTACATAACTTATTCCAATTTCCTTGCTTGCTTTATTTACTTATTTCATTATTTGTGTCCCATTTGCTCCTTTGATATTTTTCCAACTTTTTGTCGTGTATTCGTTGTTATATTAGTTCCTATATGGAAAATTTTGGTATATTAGTTGTTGACATTATTGAACTTTGATTAAGCTATGCTAATTTTTTGGTTCTTTGTTGTTTACAAGTCTGATAATTAATATGCTTTTCACTTGCAATATTTACTTGCATTTGGAGATTCCTTAATCACGATGCAAAAATCTCTGATAATGCATGTTTGCCTGCAGCAGGTGAGGTTCTCTTGCACTTGCTCTTGCTCTCATCGACATTTCTGATTAACTGTGATTTTGGTGTGATTTAAGTCTCTTCAAGTTAGGGCGATTTATACTCCATTTCAGATTTGAGTGCGATTTGAGTTTCCTCGCTTTCTACTCAAATCTCATCTTTCATCGCTTTCCTCTCCATTTTCTTTGTTCCATTTGTGTGTGACTTGAGTTTTGAATCCTGTGTGCTGCTAATTTTATGAATTCGTTCTTTGATTCTGACGCCTTCTTCAAATTCATGTTGCCTAATTTCACTATTTCGGATTCGACATAGTAACTACATCTGGCTCTTCACTTATGAAATGGGAGATATCTGCTGCAGCAAGATACCAGTATCTTCTAAATCTCCCCAATCACTGTTAATGTATCTAAAGTTTACAAATTTATAATTAATGTTTGCAACTCTTTATATACATAGGTATTTTTATGCTTAATTGATTAATAATGTGATGTTAGCAGTTGCTGATGGTCGTCTTTTTGTTTAATGTAGCTTGACAGTATGCTTTTGGAAAGATGTTTTGAAGCACATCCCCATAATAACCTTCCAGATTTCTATGATAAGGTACCACTTGAAATCTGCTGATTTTATTTTGGTGACTTATGAACTGATCTTTTAAGTTGATATAAAGTTCCAAATCCTTTACACCCATTCATTATTTAGTTTATAGCAGCAGGCAAAATGCCAAATTTGTGGTTAGTTAGTCACCTCCTTCTCCCCCTAATTTCTCTATTCACTTCTGTTTTGTTTTAAAATTCTTTGATTTTTCACAATGATGCAAGTATCTTTTATAGATATATTGAAGGAAGAGAATCAAACATAATATGTTGTAATTATATGTTGTAGTATTTTCACAGCATCTTTTGTGATGAGGAGGAGAACATGTGTTATTCAATTCTCAATTATGGTCATGATTTTCTACTGGGTTCTGATTTTCAAGCTACAGAGAATTTGTTGTTCATTAGAGTAGTTTGTAGTTTGAAGGAGATGTTTAACCTAAGAGATGTTTAACCCAGGAGTGGATCAAAGAAGAAATGGTTTCCAAAAATTCCTTCCCTACTCAAGAGAAGAAGTTTGGATCTCAGAGTTTAATAGAAAACTAGATGGCATTTTGAGGGAGGTAACATTTTACTTTCTGTTTTCACCAAGGAACCTTTCAATAGTTTTATTTATTTTTATGCACCTTAAGGTTTGGCCAATTTTAGTTTTTTGTTTGTGTTCCCAAATTTACAGGTATATGCACTTACAGGTAGATTGACACTTCTTATGTAAGTAGATGATTTGTCTCAATTGAAAAAAAGGTCTGCCAGACAAAAGGGTTCTCTCTTTTTTCTTAAGTATTTTGTTCAATATCAACTCTGCTATATATTGTTATGCATCTTTTGATATAGTAGCAAGTCCTCAAAGTTCAAAAGCTGCTGCATTTGTTTAAGCTCTTTGATATTGTTAACTTTTTTTTTTACTTCTCTTCAATGTTTCGTAAATTTGAATGTATTGTTGGTGCTCACATGTTTTTCCTAACCATTGTATATTAAGTGTCATTCTTTACTTATAAACCCTGTCACTGTGTATGCCATGTCAAGCAACATGAAAGCTTTTGGTTTAGACCAACTATGAACATAGAACATGACATCTTCCTCTTTAATAATTTCCTCTGATTTATATTTCTCCCGATTCAAATGCTTCAGTGTATTTTATGATGTTATGTCCACAAAAGTAATAAAAAGTGCAAAAGGATGAGAAGGAAAGTACTTCAATTGATTTATCTAAAGAATTATCTGAAGATGAGGTATTAGACATGGCTATTCTAACTTTAATGCTTGGTAAAATTTGGATTTCATGTCAGTGTAATGATAATCTTCTGTTCTTTATTTCTCTTCATGGTTTACTCTTTTTGTTTGTATGCTCAAAGCTACAGCAGAAGCAGTTCCTTCAAAGAGTCAACTTGCTAAAAATGGAAAAAGTACCCAGCGAAGAAGGAAATTCCAGCTCTGAGTTCTGATTATTAGATGCATATTGTATTTGTTGGTTCATGTTGTTTGCTCTGTAAATTGATCATTGACATCAGATCATTTTTTGGTTTCCCTTCATGGGTTCTGATGGTTGAGACTTGGTAAGTTGTTGATCTTGTAGGTTCTTTTATAGGAATAGTTCCAAAATGCAGATGGCTATAGAGGAAGAAGGGAAAAGCATTGACAATTATTGCAAGCCATTGAGAGTTTAGAGAGCAAGAGCAAGAAGCTTATGAAGGAAAGGGATAGGCTAATTAAGGAGAAAGATAGGTAAACTATCAATGCAGATATCAAAGGATAGTGTTTTAAGGATAGTATTTTAATTAAGCCTATTTTGAATCATTGTTCAGTTTCTTATCCAATAATTATCGATTCCGAACTCCATAACCTGTTTTTATTACAGTTTTGGCACCTGTTAGATCAAAGTCTCACTCAATTTGTTTATTCTAATTTTCCATTTTTTGGAAATTTGATATAATAGTCATTTGATAGCCATAGAAATGGACTATTTCAATGAAGGATCATATATTGAAGACATAAATGGGTTTAAGCAAAGGAACCTGCTACAACTGCCACAGAGTTGCAACTTGCTGCAATGCGTGCTCTTTTGGCATCTTTTCTTTCTTCTCAAGTGCAGCCCCCATATTTAGCCCAGGGTCTAGAACTTTTTCTAAGAGGTACTTCTATATCAATATGACCTTCCTTGGTTCTTATTGATATTTCTATCCATATTGGACGTTAAGCAATGGTATAAAACTTGAGTTTATTTGTCTTAAGAAAGATATTTAATGATAGTTATTATTGTGATTGTGAGTATGAGCAATTTTCTATTATGTGAAATCTGATACTTATGGCAGACTAAATTTGAGATGATATGTAAACCATTTAACAGATTAGTTATCACAATAGAGCTTTATATGATCAAATTTGTAAATTCAACTGATGAAACAACTGTTGTAAACAATGTGATAACTTGATATTTAATTTAGCCTCTTTAATTAGATCTAGCAAATTGCATTTTGCTTTTATTGTTTCATGATACTGAGATACCGCCAACAAAAACACAGCATCATGGAGATTGATTGCAATTGTCTTTCGGTGGTTGGTCTTACTATGACTTTCATGACTATACTGGTTTTCAAAACATTGAATTTGGGCAATAAAGTCAGTGTTTAGCTGGACTGAGATTAGAATAGGAATGGGGTTAGATTTGCTTATATTGTTTAGAAAAATAGATAGGTTGTGGTAGATTGAAGTAAGGCATGTAAATTGGATGAGGGGGTGGGGATTGCAACTACCGGCTAAACTATTAAGATTTTAGAGGCCAGTGGTTTGGCTATATGGATTAAAATGGGATTGACAAGAAGTTATGTGCAAACTGAATGAAATATGAAATAATGCTTCCTATTGCAATATTAGTTTAGTTGAAAGTGAAGCTTTTGGTTATTCTTCATGCATGTGTGGATTATATTGAGCTTTCCTGGTATCAGTTTGTGTTTTCATGATTTGGTGGTTTTTCCTTTTCTATAATTTATTTTTGAAATTATTGGGCATTTGCCTTCTTCAAACTATGGGCTGCTTTTTACAGTTTTATGATATTCTAATGTAGATGCTGATGGAAAATGAAAGTTCCAGCAAAGAAGTAAAATCCAGCTCTCAGTTCTAATTTTGATCCCTCTGATGATGTAAGTTTTAAAAAGTGTTGTTTTATTCACTTCTAAGTTATTGATAATGAGGTAGTTTTGCTTTGTGCATTAAAAATCATAAGTATATCTAACATATTCTTATATTTGCTTATCAAAAATCACTAAGTCTAATTAATGATCAATTGGCTTATTTAGTCTAAAAAATAAGACAAGCAATGAGGGTAAAGAGCTTCTTTTTTTGGTATGTTATTATATGGGAGGGGGTGTGGGGTTTGGTTGTAAGTGTTTATGGTACTTAAATTTTCTTTAAAAGCAACTTTTCATTCTTGACATCAGATAGTTGCTTCAGTGACTATCCTTAAGTTTCTCAAAAATACATTCAGGTTTCTACTTTTACCTAAATGCTAAATGTCTCCAACAAATTATGATCGATGACCTTGCTGTTAGTTATCTATTTGAAACCAAAGTGACAAAATAGCTTTATTTGAAAGGATACTTCTAACGTCCATATTACAAGTTGGAGGAATGATTGTATTGTGGGTACATTCATATGAAGGCATAAACGTGAGTATATTTTAATGTATTGGGATAAATCTCGAATTCCATATTTCCAATATGTCCAAAACATACTTCACTTTGTAGCTGAAACTGTGACAATGTGCAGGTTTTTTGTCTGTTACACTCCAGCAACAACATCTCACCACTTCACTAGGAACTATATGAGGAACATAATTGTAGATGCTGTCAACATTGAAGAGTCCTAAGCAATTGGGTTGAATTGAAAACTTAAGTTGTAGACAGACTTGGGATTTTTATTCCTCTTTTGATGTTTAAAATCGCCAATAAATAGTTACTAGGGAAATATATCTAGGCTTATGCATAGCTCTTTGGCTTCATTATGTTTACCATTTCTTTTTCAATTAGATTAACAACTCCATGTAACTATAATTGTGCAATAAAAAAGGCAGTTAATAGGTTACTTCAGCACAACCATGAATTTTGAATGGTTAAAATAAATCATTAAAGAAAAAGTTCATATAATTATTATGGACACAAAATTCAGACTACACCAAATTGAGACTACATATGATAATCTAATTAGAAAGCAGACAGTAGTTGTTTGTTCACCGACAATATTTCCATCATCACTGACAATAGTTGTTTGTTCAGGAACTTCGCAATCCTTCTTTATCCTCAATTGAAGTTTCTGAAACCAAACGCAATCTTTGTTAATAGTGGTAGAGAAAATTGATTAGAAAGCAAATCCTAGACAATAGAGGAAGAGAGTGAGAGAGTGGAACTGAAAGAGAACAAAAAATCGTACCTTTTCGCTTCCGCCGTGGATAGGCGATTTTCGGCTAGCTCGCTTCGGCGTCCTTCCTCCGTGTGTCGCGTCCAGCTCTCTGTTTCCCCTTTCATTTTCGTGACTCCATTTCTTGCGAGATTGAGGGTGGAGGCCGAAGTTAGGTTAGGGTTTGGGGAAATGTTAGGTTAGGATACCTCTAATGTCCATATTACAAGTTGGTGGGTATATTCTAATAAATTGAGTTGAATCTCAATTTCTATATTTTTAATATGTCCAAAACATCATTTAACTTTGTAGCTGAAACTGTGACAATGTGCAGGTTTTTTGCCCGTAAGTTCTTATATTCCAGCAATAACACCTTAACATTTCAGTAGGAACTATATGAGGAACATAATTGTAGATGTTGTCAACATTGAAGAGTCCTGAGAAATTTAGCTGAATTGAAACTTAAGTTGCAGACTCACTCGAGATTTTAATTCATGTTATCTATAAGTTTGTCGTTTATATATATTTTGTTTGTAAAAAATTGGGCTCTTCTCAATAATGAATTCTAGCCCTTTTATCTTCCTCATTGATGGTGTTAGACCAATGTCTATTTAATTTGATCTCTATTTCCTCTTACTATTTAACATCCTCAATAAATAGTTATTAGAGCTCTTACCCCGTGCATCGCACGGGTAAATACGCTAGTTAAGCTTCATATCTTGAATATTTAGCAAATTAAATAACAAATGACTAAGGGACGTAACATAAACGGTGAATCAACAAACCTCGTGGAATAACTTTTGACCTGTTTGAGTATTTTCTGGTAAAATTGATTTTGACATCTGTTGTTTTCTTTGTCTTCAATTTACGATTTGTAACTTTTGCTTCTAAGAGTCATTTTTATTCACAAGTTTGTAACTCACATTTACAGAAATTTAGACAACCATAAATCACTTTTCATTTACCTCGCATTCATCCAAAATAAATTTTTGCCACCGCAAAATTAAACGCACCAAATTCTTTTTTTTTAACGTGAGGGGAAGTACAGAGAAATAGAGATATGTGAACACCCAATTTTAACGGGTGTATTTCTCAAGTTTGGGTACGCTCGCGTGTGGTGAGTCACAAGTATGGTAATCGCAAGAGTAGTTTCTAGACTCGTAGGCGCATTTCTCAATTGATTAGGGCGACGTTCAATAATTTGCTCAATTAGGCTGAGATACCTTTTTGTCTAGTCGGGTGCGTGCTTTCGTGATTAGGACTAATTTTAACGACCTGTTCTGATTGGGTCTATCTCTAGTAGTTCTTCGTAATTGGACCTATTTCTTCTATTCTGGCTTCGTTTTAGCACATTATTTGGTTGGGCCCGGTTTTTATTCTTAGTTTTGGCCCAATTTCTCTTTTTCATTTAAGTCATACAAAAAAAAAACAAAAAATCATAAACCAGAAAAATAGTAAACAGAACCAGAATTACAAAAAATCGATCTTACCATAGTAAAAAAATGTCTAAAGTCCAAAAATATAAAATAGGCCTCAAAGGGGCGCAAAGAAATAAAATACATGTAAAATTTCAAAAAAACAACAACAAGGAGCCCAAGATCAACCCGTCCTGGCTGCTGCTGCTGAGGGTTTTGCCTCAACCCTAATTCTTGCTTCGCAAGCTTTTCACAGCTGGCTTGAATTGAAAATGGAAAGAAATGATCAGTGACTTAAATTCCTGATCCTAATTTCTAGCTATAAAAAGCGGACGTTTTCACACAAGAGAGGACAACAACAACAGTTAAAAAATTCGAAAATCCACTACTGAAAAAGGATTAGGGGTTCACACTGAAACCTTAATCACCACTATACTGAGTTCAGAAGGGTTTCTTCAGGAGATCAGAAGACAGTAGTAGTGGTTCTTTTTTTCAGCAAGAGGGAGACTATCAGAGGCTGGAACCTAGGTTGGTCTCTCTTATATTAGGAACTGAAATAAACAGGAATACGAATTAGGGTTTATAAAAAAAATATATTGGACTTTAGATTAATAAATATTTCTTTTTTTTTTGGGTAAAAAAAATATTATTATTAGTAAGTTCCGATTCAGATTTTTTCTTGTTATTATCAAAATGGAATAAAAACTAATAATAATTAGAGTTAGATAAATAAAATTAGGGTTTTCGGTTTTAAGAGATAAATAAATAAATAAAAAATTAGGGTTTTAGATCTAAAATATTAGGTTTCGTTTTTTTCTAAAATTAAGGATTTCAGAGTTCAGATCAAAAAATTTTAGGACTCAGATTCGTCTTAGGGTTCAAAAATATGGTTTAGATGGCAAAAAGGGTTAGGATTCGGTTTTGGCATAGAAATATTTAAGGTTTTAGTAAGAAAAAAGAGATTAGGGTTCAGATCTAAGAAAATATATATATTAGGGTTTCAGATCAATTATTTTTTTTATGAACAGAAACTAGGATTCTAATAAAAAGGATATTAGGGCTCAGATTTAGGGAAGATTAGGTTTAAAACCAACCAAAAAAAGAGAGAAGGGGAGAAAATGGGAGAACAAACCGAAAAAAAAGGGGAAGTAGAGACGAAATAGAGAAAAAGATCGAAGTTTTAGGTATTAGGCCTCACCTATGGATTCCGACCACCGCAGACGGTGGTCGTCCGCCCAGCCGCCGCCGTCGTCACCCTATTCCGACGCGAGCTGCCACCGCGTTTTTCTCCTCCCCCTCGTCGCGAGCTGCCACCGCATTTTCCTGCTCCCCCTCGTTGGCCTTCTTCCCTTTCCCCTTCCTTTCTACTTTCTTCTTTCTCTTTCCCTTAACTCTCTATTTCTCTCTCTCCCCTAAAATTCTCTCTCTCTTTCCTCTTTTGAAATGGCTGGTGCGGCGCCGGAAGAGGTGAAGCAATGAAAATTAGGTTTAGCACAAAACTAGGGTTGCCTTATATAGTGTGTTAGTTTTTTTTGTTTTTTTAAATTATTTGCGAACTTCTATCTACACCACCTATATTAATAACATGTACTCTCCCCTGGAAACCCAAAATTCGTGGGCTGCTAAATCCAAAACGTAAATTAGGCTGCTGCTGTCCGTACCCCCTGATTTTTAATACAATCCCTTTTCTATTAATTATACCCCTATTTTACTATTGCGCCCCCTTTTCATTTTTTTAATTCATTTGTTTTCAAAAACATTTTCTTTTTACAAAAACTAATAAAAATGGGTCTGACTGAGACGTACATCTTGCCAATCCCGGTTTAAGAGACTTTAGCTGTACAGCTTTGATCCTAAACCCCTTTCAAAATTAAAATCAATCAACAAACAAATACTTTCTAGAAGAATTACGTAGCCTCTGATTCTCCGCACACGGAGATACGGAGGAGCGGGGCTTCCCCGTCAAGCCAAATTAATCTTTTTTCAAATAAATAATCATTTTTTTCTTTAACACTTATTTTTTCTAAAAAATATAAAAACATGGATCGGCTGAGAAGTGACATCTTGTTGATCCTGGTTTAAGACGCCTGAGTTGTACAACTTGGTAATCTCAAACCCCTTCAAAAATAAAATCAACCAACCAACAAATTTTTTTTTCAAGAAAGAACTACGGTCTTTTGAGTTCCTCATTGTGCCAGAGGATATGTAGGAGCGGGGCTTCCCCGTCAAGCCAAAATTAAACTTTTCTAAATTAGTCCTTATTATTTTCTACTATTTTATTTTTGAGTAAAACAAATAAATTCGTAATTTATATTTGCAAAATCAAATTTAGGGTAACTGTCTTAGGACAGGTGTATTAGGGGTGTAGTGAAATTAGGTTTTCGCCATTCCCTTTGCATAATCGACTTCCGAATCCAACCTAGTTTTCACAGACCAATAACTCTTAGTTAGGTTTTTCTCAATTTTCCCTTATTTAATAAATTGGGTTGCGACTCCTTTAATAATCAATTTTTGAGCCGTCTACGTCGGGATCACGGTCACGACAGATGGTGACTCCACTGGGGATTGGTGAGAGTCACGTCGATTTAATTTGTTTGTGCAAAATGTTTATAAGTTATGCTAAACATTGAATATTGCTGTCTGGTTGTATATTCTGGTTAATATGCAGGTTCAATTTGGGATTTTATTTTTAGGATTTGAGGTTTGTATGCTCCCTTCACACACTACACCTACACTGTGAGAACACCTTGAGAGTTGAGCTCACACCTGAGCCGCAAAAAAACACATAAGTTAGAACGAGGATGAGTGGGACTCATTTTGGATGTACAGCTTGTGTGACTTCCACGAATTCCTCGTCTAGAGTACGATTCTTCTATGCGGGTGTCCACATTTGGGATGTACATCCTGGTGTGTTTAACCTTCTAGAAGAGTACTTGACTCTAGAGGCCTTAAATCTCAATAGGTTAGAACATCCACCTTGTGAGTACTCACAATAGAAGACCTTAGATCTGTAGGCCCCAATAGCATGGGCTAATCGAATTAGGTCACAAAGGGAGCCACTATACCTCTTACCTTACTCTTCATGAAGAAAAAATCTTTTTCCCATCAACAAATTTTTGACTTCAAAAAAAATTATTTGAAAAAATCTCTTTCACATGCATTTTTCCAATTTTTGTTTTCACCATCCTAACAGTTGTTATTTAGCTGTCTAGGAAGGTTTGCTGAGGTATCCAAGTTCTAGATCTGAAGGTGAGTATCTTTGACAAAGAAACAAGACATGGAATTACCAAAAGAGAAAGAAATGTACTCAACAAGGAAAACCATCCAGTTCGTAGCCCAAAATCCCGAAATGTCCAAACTAAAAGACTATGCTTCCAATCTAACTGAGCAATTGAAGTCCAATTTTAAAAGGATATATGGGAAGCTTTTGGACATATTGGATGTAAAGGTTTAAGTGGCAGCAATCACCGTGTTGGCCCAATACTATGACTCTGATTTAAGATGCTTCACTTTCCCCAACTTTTAGTTGGCCCCTACTCTGGAGGAGTTTGCGCTGATCCTTGGACAACCTCTGACGAGGAGACCATATCATTACCGTGGGAATTATCCCACTGTTGAAAAGGTTGTTAAGGTGCTGGGAATCAATTCAGATTGGTTTACCTATAAGAACGCCAAAGGGATGACTCCTAAGGGTATACCGAGCATGTGGTTGGAAGAACTAATGAAGAAATTGATACATGGTAGGAAACTCTCGCAGATGTCTTGGCCCTTGCAATCTATGACTTGTTTTTTTTCCCGAGTAGTGAAAATTTGGTAAACCATGCAGTGACTGATGTATTCATGGCACGTAAATATCGAGGGGAAAACTCGGCGTTCCCAATCTTAGCAGACATGTACCATACATTAAGTTACTGCCATGAACTAAAAGAAAGTAGGATTGTGTGTTGTCTTCCAGTACCGTATGTGTGGATGGCTGCTCACGTGCTCAAGAAAAAAAATTGTTCACTCTGCTCTGTTTTTGAACTTAAAAAATATGGGATCACGAACCTACAGTGACAAAGAGTGGAGGCAGATATTCATGGGGCTCAATGAAGATTCGGTACGTTGGTACACGCTGGCAACGGGTGTGGTACAATTACTTTTCTCCTGTGGCGAATTCCCGAATGTACCTCTGATGGGGACCTTGGGAAGTATAAACTACAACCCCATCTTGGCATTACGACAGTTGCGTTATCCTTTGACGGACCCGCTGGCTAAAGAATTGTTATTTCCTTTTACGGCTGACCTCAAAGATGAGATTATGCTAGACAAAATCCGCATGGCATGGAGGGATGTCACCTATAAGGCAGGAGAGTTGGGGAAAAGAGGTACTGTAGCTCCAGCTACCTATAAAGAATTGGTACGGAGCAGGGCGGAAGAGATTAAGCTGCCATTTCGGACGTTGACACTCGACCCGCCGCAAGAGACAAATACGGTCATAGCGGAAACTGATGAGGTGAAGACTTTGAAGGAATAATTGGTCAGGTCAGAAGATGAGAAAGAGGCCTTGGAAATCCGACTGAAAGAAGCCCGCTCCACTCTCGAAGACCTCAAGGTGGAATGCAATGAGAAGGCCCAGTCACTTGAGCGGGCCAACAAAAGGGCCCGAACTGAGAAAAATTCTAGGAACCATATAAGTGCTGCAAACCAAGACCTGAAAGAACAAATTGCCGAGTGCCACGGTGTTCTGAAAGAAAATGAGCAGTTGGGAGAATTGCCAGGGAAGCAGAACAGCAGGCGGCCACTCTCAAAGCCCAAATGGAAGATCAGGAGGTCCGGCATAGGGAGGATCGTAGGTTCAACGAACAAACCCACAGTGAGATAATCAGAACACCTGGAGGGAAAACACTTGGAGGTACATAAGCTCAATATCGAAAGGGAAGAGGTGCTCAAGGAAAACTGGCATTTGAAAGGAGAGAAGATGACTCTTGAGACAGCCCGAGCGGAGACTCAACAGCGCCTACTCGACCTTGACTTGAAAATGAGAGAAATGATTGTTCACTATGAAGGAGAAATCAATAATAATCGGTTAGAGGCTAGCGGTGTGATCAACATGTACAAGGCCACCATCGAAAGGAAGGAGGAGGAACTGAGAAAAATTGAACACTGGTCCGAAGAAAGAAACCACTTTTTGGGCCTGATCGAAGCATCAGAGAGAACCTATATAGAAGCTTGATATGAAGTTGGGCATTGGACTCGTAAACTGAGGGAGACTAGAAGGATTCCAGGACTAGTTCGTGATGCAGAAGCCACAGTCAACCCGCTCACCACTCCCTGAGAGGCGATCGAGTTGATCAATGTTTGCAAGAGACTTGTGGAAGACTTCGAGGAATTGGTTAAGCAGGCCATGAAGGATGTTGCTGTGAGTGTTGTTGATGTTTGAATGTTTTCTTTTTGTTAGTGAATTTTGGTTATGTATTTTGAAGGACTCGTTTGTTATGGTTTTTGGGATTTTGGACTCGTTGTTTTGGATGTTATCCTAATGAGAAGATTTGTTTGTCTCGATTCTCTATAAATTCCATGTCCACGATTTATTTGAAATATTGAACCAGAGATAGTCACTTCTGATTCCAAGAACAATCTATAACGATTCCTCGGTAACTAACTGGTAATTTAGTTATTTCGGCATAAAAACAAAACACAAAACACAAAAATAAATTTTCTTTCCTTTGTTAAATCAGGAACGTAGCAACCATTGCTCGTACTAATAAAGAAAAGGCCAATCAAACTCGAGTGTACTTCACGAGATCTAGAGCAAGAATGGCCGAGCAAGAGGAACAGCCCAGAAGAAATTTGAGTCAGGAAGTGGACGAAGTAAGAGAAAGAATGGGAGAAATGGCCGCGACCCACACACAGATGGAAGAGACCCTACAGACAATAAGGGAGACTATTGCTCTGTTGAGAACAAGGGGAATAGGAGTTACTGGAGGTGAGGGCGGAAGGCTCCCAAACCCAGGTGAGGGTCCACATAACTTGGTGCTTGACATACCCATGGGGATGGGCTATGAAGCTATGGGGCCTGCTGGGCCTGAAAACCAATACGTCAGGGACTAGGCCGGTGTTGGAATGGTATATCCAAATGGATCACTCTAAGATTGATTGTTGGAAGGGCCTTGCTGATGTCTTCATTAATCAGTACAGGTTTAATATGGATATGGCTCCAACACGTGAGCAACTGGGAATCCTGGAAAAGAAGAATGATGGGACCTTTAAGCAGTATGCCCAAAGGTGGAGAACTCTCGCTACACAAGTTCAACCACTGCTCACTGTATCAAAGATGTGCTCCAACATCCTGGGAACGTTAGGATTTCCCTATGTGGCGGCAATGGCAGGTGCTGCATACCGGGACTTTGCAGACTTAATATCTGCTAGAGAAAGAATTGAGATGCTGACAAGAGCTGGAAAACTTCAGGTGGAGCAATCAGAAGGCGGACAATCTAAAAAGAGCTACCCTCAAAAGAAGAAACATCCAGAAGTCAGTTTCATTCGAGCATCACCAAATATCGTTCCCCAACAACCACACTATAACCAACCCCGCCCGAATACACCCTACACAATGAATCCAAACAGAAACCCTTCACCTATACGAACCTTTCCCGTAAACAGTATCCTAGGGACACACCCTCAACCACGTTCAAACTACCAACAAACACGTGGAACCTATCGCCAAGCACAAGCCAACTTCCCGTCATTCCCTAAACTCTCCATTACCAACACCGAACTATTCCAACGATTGGTAGATGCCCGTTTGATTGCAGGAGTTCCTGTGAAATATTGGGAGCCTCCATTTCCAGCATGGTATAACCCACACTTGACTTGTAAGTACCACATGGGGGCCGCAGGACATTCAATTGAGGATTGTGAGGCTTTCAAGACGGCCGTAAGAAGATTGATTGCTCATGGGAAACTTGACATCCATGAAGAGACGGGACCAAATATCAATAGCAACCCTCTTCCTAATCACGATGGAAACATGACAGTGAGTATGGTTGAAGGAGATCAGATGCCTATCAAGAAGGTCTTGAAACTCCGAACCCCTATGATGGAAATATGGGAAGGATTTCACAAACCTGGCTCTGTGGTGTTGGCGCCGACAAAGGAAGTTGTGAGATATGCCATGTATGATGAAGAGAGGAAGTGTGTGTACCACCATGGTTGTGCAGGTCATGATATTGAAGATTTTGGGACTTCAAAGCTCGAGTTCAAAGCCTAATGTCACTGGGGGTGGTGCAAGCTAGGGGATATATGCTTCAAGAGGAGATAAATGTCCTAGAACGTTTTGTGCTTAAAGTTCCTCCACTCAACCCACCTACAGCACCAGAGAAGGTTGTAGTGACTGTGAAGAAGCCCACACCCTTTGTTTGCAAGGACACCCATACAGTCCCCTGGAACTATGAGACCCGAGTTGAAGTTGTGGGAGGTTCTACTAAAAGTAAAATGAGCAATAACAAAGAAGTCGAGGATTATTTTAGCAATATTGTGAGTGTGGGCGGAATAACACGGAGCGGGCGATACTTCGGCCCTGAAGAATCTGAAAAGAAAAGGAGAGACAAAGAGGCTGAAAGAGAAGAGAAATCAGAAGAGTAGTTCCTGAATATCATGAAGCAAAGTGAGTATGATGTGACTGAGCAATTAAAGAAAACTCCATCCCGGATCTCACTTTTATCCCTCATCCTCTCTTCGGAGGTACATAGGAAAGCCTTATTGAAAACATTGGAAAAAGCCTTCGTAAAGCCCGATGTGACACCCCAAGACGTGGTGAACATGGTAGATCCAATGCAGCGAGTCAACTTGATCACATTCCCTGAGAATGAGGTGCACCCTCAAGCAAGAGGAGAACATCGAGCTTTGCACAACACGTTGAAATGTTGAGAATTCGTGATAGCCAAAGTACTAATTGATGGTGGATCAGCCCTTAATCTCCTGCCCATGACTACCTTAGCTGCATTAGGATTGGGGGAGAGAGATTTGACCCCTCAAGCCTTGATGGTTCGGGCCTTCGATGGATCTAAAAGGAGTGTTTTGGGTGAAATAGTGCTCCCGTTGGAGATTGGCCCATGTGTCTTCTGTGCGTTATTCCAAGTCATGGCTGTTGATTCAGCATACACCATGCTATTGGGACGACCATGGGTTCATGAAGCTGGGGCAGTGCCTTCTACTCTACACCAGAGGGTCAAGTTTGTTGAGAATAGGAGCATCATCACGATCCGTGGAGAGGAAGAGATGCTGGTTTCAAAACCTCTGTCCCTACTCTATGTGGGCAACACGGAAGAAGAAGTAACAAATATGTCTCATAGTTTTGAGGGGGATAGACTAGTGGTTACAGAAGGGGCTTCGTTGAAATGCGATGTAAATCAAGTGGTAGCTTGAATAATGACAGAAAATGGTTATAAAGAAGGGAAGGGTCTGGGTCGTCACCTGCAAGGAATTTGCACTCCCATACCCGTAAAACAAAAGTCGGATACTTCAGGAATTAGCTATGGGGGAAACCTCGAGACGAAGCCCAAGAAGCTGACACTGGGTAAAGAGGGAATTCAGTTGATTCCACACCTGAGCGACACTTTCCTAGCACCAGCGGAAGTGCTCGCACCTGAAGATATAGTCGGCACTATGCACCGCCTTGTGATCTAAATGATGGACATTGATGGTTCGGGAGCAGGTGGCATTATTCTCCCTTGCAACAATCAAGAGTCACTGAGCAGTTGGCAAGCTGAACTAGTTGTTGATGTTGTTACTTTCATGTAATCGTCTTTTATTTTGTTGTGTTAGCCGACTAAGGCTATAAGACTTTTTGTTATTTTGCTTGGGACAAGAATTAAATGAATTTGCATGAATTTCTATTCATTTGTGTTGTTACATTTTGCATTCTCGCACTCTATCTCACTTTTTTTCTTTTATCCTTTTTATTTTCATTTTACGTTTTTTTATATCGTCATTTATTGTGGTTATTCCCCTCCAACCTCGTTAACTACTCTCTATGGATCCCAATTTCGCTAAAGTTTTGGCTCATTATGAGAATGTCGAGAACCTATCATCTGATCCCCTTGCGACTTTTGGTGAAAACCATGTTGAGTCGGAAGAAGATGATGAAGCAATTGATAGGCTCTCTAAACTACTGGGGCACACTGAAAAGGAGTTTGGTTTGAACGATGAGACAGTGGAAATCATCAATATGGGGACTGAAGAGGATAGGAAGGAGTTGAGGTTGGTCGACAACCCTGAACGGGAGGAGATGATTACCTTGTTTAAAGAATATCTTGATGTTTTCGCATGGTCCTACAAAGATATGCCCGGGATTGATCCAAAAATAGCAGCACATAATATTCCTCTCTTTCTGGATGTAAAGCCAAAGAAACAAGAACTGAGGAAGATGCATCCAGATATGTCTTTGAAAATCTAGGAGGAAGTGACTAAACAATGGGAGGCGGGATTCTTAGAGGTCTCAGTACATCCATAATGGGTAGCCAACATCGTCCCAGTTCCCAAGATGGATGGGAAAGTTAGGATGTGTGTTGATTACCGAGATCTGAACCACGCCAGTCCAAATGATGACTTTCCTCTTGCACATATTGACTTGCTTGTTGACAATGCTGCCAAGAATCACAGATTCTCCTTCATGGATGGTTACTCTGGATACAACCAAATTCCCATGAACACTGAAGATAAAGAAAAGACGACATTCATTACCCCATGGGGAACCTTTTGCTATAGGGTGATGCCTTTCGGTTTAAAAAACGTCGGGGCAACCTACCAGTGTGCCATGGTCGCACTTTTCCATGATATGATGCATAAAGAGATCGAGGTGTACGTGGATGACATGGTGGTAAAATCTCAAGAAAAAGAAAGTCACGTGGCAATGTTGCAGAAGTTAGTTGAAAGGCTTGGGAAATATAAGGTGAGATTGAACCCCAATAAGTGTGTCTTTGGGGCATCCTCAGGGAAGTTACTCGGATTCATCGTAAGTAGGGATGGTATAAGGGTGGAGGACCCTGACAAGATAAAATCTATTCAGAAGATGCCTCCCCCAAAAGTGAATATAAAGTAAGAAGCTTTTTGGGGAGGCCCAATTACATTGCAAGGTTCATTGCCAATTTGACTAGTACATGTGAAGCGATATTCAAGTTATTGAGAAAGAACCAACCAGGTAAATGGGATGAGAAATGTCAAGAAGATTTTGATAAGATAAAGGATTACTTGTCAAATCCTCCTATTTTGGCGCCCACAACGCCAGGGAGACCATTGATCTTGTACTTGATTGTGTTACCATCATCCATGGGGGCAATGCTGGGACAACATGACACGTCAGGGAAAGAGCAAGCCATCTACTATTTGAGTAAAAAATTCAATGACTGCGAAACCCGCTACATGGCAATCGAAAAGACGTGTTGTGCCCTAGTCTGGACCTCTAGAAGACTTCGCCAATACATGTTGTACTACACTACTTGTTTGATTTCACGATTTGATCCACTAAAGTACATTTTCGAAAGCCCCCACGTTTCCTTATATGGGTTTCAAAATGGCAAGTGATCTTATCAGAATATGACATCAAGTACGTGTCACAAAAGTCTATCAAGGGAAGTACCATCGCCGACTACCTGGCCGACAACCCTCTCGTGGAAGGGAAATCTTCTAGCTTGGATGATATAAAAAGAGGAGTAATGGCAACTAATGAAGTTAAAGGAACAAAAGATGCATGGAGAATGTACTTCGATGTAGCAGTCAATATGTATGGAAACGGTGTTGGAGCAGTGGTAATTTCACCAGAGGGTAAGCAATACCCCGTGGCCATAAAGTTGAGTTTCGAATGCACCAAAAACTTCGCCGAGTATGAGCATGTGCAAATGGACTACAGGTTGCAATCGACCTTGGTGTGAAAAGACTAGATGTGTTCAGAGATTCGACACTCATCATTTACCAGGTAAAAGCGAATGGCAAACCAAGGACTCAAAGTTAGTACCATATCAGAAACACTTAACCCAATTGGTGGAAAATTTCGAAGAAGTAACATTAACTCATCTGGCGCGAGATAAGAACCAATTTGTCGATGCTTTAGCTACCTTGGCGGCGATGTTTAAATTGAATGTCATTGCTGAGGTCCAACCCATCTGTATAGAAGTAAAGGATGAACCGACCATGGTTCTGTGATATAAAGCGGTACATTCAACAGGGAGAGTACCCAACAGGGGCAAGTGAAGTGAACAAGAAAACAATTAGAAGGGTAGCAATGAATTTCTTTTTGAGTGGTGAAATACTTTACAAGCGAAGCCAAGATGGTACTTTGTTGAGATGCGTAGATGCTCAAGCGGCTCGAAAAATCATGATTGGTGGAACACATGCAAACAGGCATATGATGGCCCGCGAAGTCATGAGAAGTGGTTTTTATTGGACCACCATGGAAGCAGATTGCATAGTACATGTAAGAAAATGCCTCAAATGTCAGATGTACGCCAACAGGATCAATGCACCTCCATTTCCTCTGCATAACCTAACGAGTCCTTGGCCATTTTCCATGTGGGGGATTGACGTGATTGGACCAATTAATCGGAAGGCATCAAATGGGCATCGGTTCATATTGGTAGCAATTGACTATTTCACAAAGTGGGTACAAGCATCCTCATATGCTAGTATCTCCCAAAAGGTGTTTGCCAAGTTCCTGAGGAGAGACATCATCTGCCGATATGGGATTCCTGAAAGGATAATCACAGACAATTCTCCTAACCTCAATGGCATTGAGATACAAAGACTATGTGAAAACTCCAAGATCAAGCATCACAATTCAACTCCATATAGACCCCAAATGAATGGTGCAGTGGAAGCAGCAAATAAGAACATCAAGAAAATCATCGCCAAAATGGTGGTTAATTACAAAGATTGGCATGAGATGTTACCCTATGCTCTACACGCTTATCGCACTAACGTACGATCCAGCATTGGAGCAACGCCATTTTATTTGGTGTATGGAATGGAAGCTGTGTCCCCCATTGAAGTTGAAATACCATTCTTGAGGATTTTAATGGAGGCAGATCTGTAAGAGTCAGAATGGGTAAAAACTCGGTTGGAACAGTTAAATATGATTGAGGAAAAGAGATTTACAGCTATTTGTCACGGGCATTTATACTCGGATGGCCAGAGCCTTCAACAAGAAAGTTCATCCAAGAAAACGCTCATGGTAAGTGGGCACCCAACTACGATGGCCCTTACGTGGTCAAGCACGCATTTCCGGGTGGAGCCCTAGTCCTGCTGGACAAGGAAGGATGTGAACTTCCAAAGCCAATAAACTCAGATGCTGTCAAGAAATTTTATGCCTAAAAAAAGAAAAAAAAATCCCGCTAGATTGAAAACCCGAAAGGGCGATCTAGGAAAAAATTAGGGGAAATAAAAGAAAATAATCCCTCTAGATTGAAAACCCGAAAGTGCGGTCTAGGAAAAAATTAGGGAAAATAAAGGCCCGGTAGATCGAAAACCCAAAAGGACGGTCTGGGCAAAAGTTAGGGTCAACAAAAGCCTGCTAGATTGAAAACCCAAAAGGGCGGTCTAGGCAAAAATTAAGGCAAAGAAAAGAAAAAGGGGAATAACATAGCAGACTCAAAAGGACTCACGAGCGTGCTTACACTGGGGCAATAGGGTTCCAATAACTGTATGGAACGAAGTCAGAATCAGATTCCACTGTAGTAGTCGAATTAAGGGTTCTCAGAGGATCGGCAGATAGGGGATTGACCTAGTAATAACAGGGCAAAGTTTGTGTGAAGTTTCCTACTTGTGACCTTCTTTCCTTTCTGTACTCTTTCTTCCTAGTCAATATCAAATCAATCTTGCTATTGTTCATATGTTCATGCATTCGCTATTGTTCATTTGTTCTTGCGTTCAAGATTGACTCATTTAATCTATGTCTCAAGTAAAATGGTTTAAGTTTGGCAAACTTCAAGACGAATGTGTCAGTAACACTTTAATAATTGAAAAAAATAGAGATAAAAAAAGAAAAGTCAACAAAAAAAAACTCAGTTGGCTGGGGAGAGTAGACCCACACTTCTCATGAGAAATCGCAAAAAGAGCGTGGAAGCTGTAAGTCTCGAGGTTGTCCCTAATAATTTTGCATATGATTTAAGGGGAGTGCATTCAATCAGGTGAATAGAGGGATTGATGTTATGAAAGGCCGACAATGGTCACAATGGAAGAGGTGAAGGCGAGTAGGCGAAAGTTTGATTGGCCCAAGGTCTTTAGGTCGCAGCAATGGTTTTAAGTGCTAAAACATTCACAAGAAAACATGCATTACACTGCCTTTAAATTTCTTGCCACTGACTCAGTTCGGTCGCTATTTGTTTCTCATGCTATCGATCTCGCCCTGGCATTGTTTTCAAATTTTTGTGCTATCCGTCTCGCCCTGGCACTGTCTTTAATTTTCATGCTATCGGTCTCGCCCTGGCATTGTTTTTAAATTTTGTGCTATCGGTCTCGCCCTGGCATTGTCTATAGTTTTCATGCTATCAATCTCGCCCTGGCATTGTTTTTAAATTTTACGCTATCGGTCTCTCCCTGGCATTGTTTTTAATTTTCATGCTATCAATCTCGCCCTAGCATTATTTTTAAATTTTGTGCTATCGGTCTCGCCTTGTCTTTACTTTTCATGCTATCGGTCTCGCCCTAACATTGTTTTTAAATTTTGTGCTATCGGTCTCGACCTGGCACTGTCTTTAATTTTCTTGCTACCAGTCTCGCCCTGACATTGTTTTTAAAATTTGTGCTATCGGTCTCCCCCTGGCACTGTCTTTAATTTTCCTGTATGGGTCTCGCCCTGGCATTGTCTTCAATTTTCATGTTATCGGTCTCACCCTGGCATTGTTTTTAAATTTTGTGCTATTAGTCTCGCCCTGGCATTGTCTTTAATTTTCATGCTATCAGTCTCGCCCTGGCATTGTTTTGAAAATTTGTGCTATTTGTCTCGCCCTGGCACTGTCTTTAATTTTCACGCTATTTGTCTCGCCCTGGCACTGTTATAAATTTTGTGCTATCGGTCTCGCCCTGGCACTGTCTTTAATTTTCATGCTATCGGTCTCGCCCTGGCATTGTTTTTAAATTTTGTGCTATCGGTCTCGCCCTGGCACTGTCTTTAATTTTCATGCTATCGGTCTCGCCCTGGCATTGTTTTTAAATTTTGTGCTACTGGTCTCGCCCTGGCACTGTCTTTAGTTTTCTTGCTATCGGTCTCGCCCTAGCATTGTTTTTAAATTTTGTGCTATCGGTCTAGCCCTGGCACTGTCTTTAATTTTCATGCTATCGGTCTCGCCCTGGCATTGTTTTTAAATTTTGTGCAACTGGTCTCACCCCAGCACTATCTTTAGTTTTCTTTCTATCGGTCTCGCCCTGGCATCTTTTTTAAATTTTGTGCTATCGGTCTCGACCTGGCAGTGTCTTTAATTTTCATGCTATCAATCTCACCCTGGCATTGTTTTTAAATTTTGTGCTATCGGTCTCGACCTGGCACTGTCTTTAATTTTCTTGCTACCAGTCTCGCCCTGGCATTGTTTTTAAAATTTGTGCTATCGGTCTCGCCCTGGCACTGTCTTTAATTTTCATGTTATTGGTCTCGCCCTGGCATTGTCTTCAATTTTCATGTTATCGGTCTCATCCTGGCATTGTTTTTAAATTTTGTGCTATTAGTCTCGCCCTGGCATTGTCTTTAATTTTCATGCTATCGGTCTCGCCCTGGCATTGTTTTGAAAATTTGTGCTATTTGTCTCGCCCTGGCACTGTCTTTAATTTTCACGCTATTTGTCTCGCCCTGGAACTGTTATAAATTTTGTGCTACCGGTCTCGCCCTGGCACTGTCTTTAATTTTCATGCTATCGGTCTCGCCCTGGCATTGTTTTTAAATTTTGTGCTATCGGTCTCGCCCTGGCACTGTCTTTAATTTTCATTCTATCGGTCTCGCCCTGGTATTGTTTTTAAATTTTGTGCTACTGGTCTCGCCCTGGCACTGTCTTTAGTTTTCTTGCTATCGGTCTCGCCCTAGCATTGTTTTTAAATTTTGTGCTATCGGTCTAGCCCTGGCACTGTCTTTAATTTTCATGCTATCGGTCTCGCCCTGGCATTGTTTTTAAATTTTGTGCTACTAGTCTCGCCCCGGCACTATCTTTAGTTTTCTTTCTATCGGTCTCGCCGTGGCATTTTTTTCAAATTTTGTGCTATCTGTCTCGACCTGGCACTGTCTTTAATTTTCATGCTATCAATCTAGCCCTGGCATTTGATAAGTCTATTTTTAGAGTCTTTTTAATAGTTATTTTATTAAGTCTTTTTAGTATTTTAATTATATTTTTGATCTATTTTACTGCAAATGTTTACTTTTTATCTTCAGGTTTTATTTTGAAGCAATTTGGGCTGCCTAAAGTCTCAGCAGGTCAGAATTCGACAGGATCTCCCAGAATTCGACTGGATCTCCCAGAATTCGACAGCATCTGTCTCAGCAGGTCAGAATTCGACTGGATCTCCCAGAATTCGACTGCATCTTCCAGATTTCGACTACTTCTATCTCAGCAGGCCAGAATTCGACTGGATCTCCCAGAACTCGACTGGATCTCTCAGAATTCGACTGGATCTCCCAGAATTCGACTGCATCTTCCAGATTTCGACTGCTTCTGTAACACCCTAAAATAATTTAATTAAGTAATTGATTAAATTATTTAAAGTGTTGCACTAATTTTCTTTATTATATTATAATGTAGTATTTTTATTTAATTGAAGGGGATGGCGTTGGTAACACCGGTATTGCGAAGGACGGCCCAAGAAGCCCAAGCCCGTTGGCTTAGGCGCTCCTTAGGCACTAGGGGTCTAGGTCGCGCCTCACTAGTGTCAAAAGAAAGAAAGAAAGTCGAAAGAGAGAAGAAAAGAAAGAAAGTCGAAGGAGAGGAGAAGAGAAGGAAGGAGCGACTTCAAGCTTGGAGTTAGGGTTTGTGCATCTTGATCCTAGGTAAGGGTTCCTAGTCTTCTATGATTCGATTTCCTTTCTCTATCAAGTGCTTAAGTTTCGTTTTCCTAACCCTTCCTACTTTTGTTCAATTTGCGAATGGTCCAAGAGAAAGAGAGAGAGGGCGCGATCGTGATAGAGGAAAGAAGAAGGAGAGGATTCGTTGTTGTGGTGGTTGTCGGTGCTTCGGTGGAAAGAGCTCTAATTCCGGCATAATCAAGGTTAGGGGAGTCTCACTCTATAATAGAGAATATAATAGGTTGTCTGTAAACCATAGGATCCCACTTGACATTACTTGTTAATTGTTAGATTTGTTTAGGTTAGTTGAAATTGATAATTGGTGTGATTAATTCGATTCCCTATGCTAAGGTTTGGATTTCATGTGTTGATTTTGTGCCTTGATGTGTCCTTAATATATATATATGAGATTGAATGTTGTTGGTATGAGCACAATGTATTTGGTGAATGTTGTGGTGATTTGGTTTGGAAAAATAATTAAGAATTTTGGTGTTTTGGTTGTGTTGGGGCGCCTGGGCGCTAGTTGCCGGGGGGGGGGGGGAATTG